>JACATO010000108.1:35000-584112 GCA_018389105.1 Nautilus pompilius
TGATCGTTGTATTTAATCTTTGAATTATGATATCACATGTCTGTGATGATGGAATTTCCATAGTAGCATAAAGTGTTGAGATTACTTAGGCACAAATTAGTAAAGGAAAGGCAATTTTATAAAACGAGACGTTTATACAAAAAAAAGGAGATGAAGGAAGATGTTCTTAGTCCCTTTTTGTGCGCCAGTCGACAAACAGCAGATGTTGGTAGGGAAGCATACGGGCAGAATGTGACAACAAGCCAACAACTGGGCAATCGATCCCTTTGTGTTTTAAGTTCTCACTGATAATCCCTCATCAGCTGTTATGGAGCACAAACGGTTACTTTTCTTCCGAGACGTAATATGGAATAATGAGCAGAAGGAGGAGGAACGTTTCGAGGGATTCTTCAGGGCTCAGGCTGATTCTTTAACTGATTGTTTTGCAGAAACTAGAGAGAAACAAAAGGAAAAGATGGCGATCCCTGTCCTCACTTTCCGCACAGACGGCCAGTATCTGCTGTGTGCGGCCATTAAAGTAAATTTTGCGCGCTTCCTGTAGACTGAAACAAGAAGACGAGCAATTAATTTCCTTTGTCCAGCCGAGCTTTTCTGAGGCTCCTTGGGTTGTAGTTTTATTTTAAATCAACAGCCTCTCTAAATGAAACTCGGTCGCATTAGAACAATTAAGGATCCGTCCCTCTCCTACCTTCATCAATTAAGGACCTGTCCCTCTCCTACCTTCATCATGCATGAGAACAATTAAGGATCTGTCCCTCGCCTACCTTCATCATGCATGAGAACAATTAAGGACCCGTCCCTCTCCTACCTTCATCATGCATGAGAACAATTAAGGACCCGTCCCTCTCCTACCTTCATCATGCATGAGAACAATTAAGGACCCGTCCCTCTCCTACCTTCATCATGCATGAGAACAATTAAGGATCTGTCCCTCGCCTACCTTCATCATGCATGAGAACAATTAAGGACCCGTCCCTCTCCTACCTTCATCATGCATGAGAACAATTAAGGACCCGTCCCTCTCCTACCTTCATCATGCATGAGAACAATTAAGGACCCGTCCCTCTCCTACCTTCATCATGCATGAGAACAATTAAGGACCTGTCTCTCTCCTACCTTCATCATGCATGAGAACAATTAAGGACCCGTCCCTCTCCTACCTTCATCATGCATGAGAACAATTAAGGACCCGTCCCTCTCCTACCTTCATCATGCATGAGAACAATTAAGGACCTGTCTCTCTCCTACCTTCATCATGCATGAGAACAATTAAGGACCCGTCCCTCTCCTACCTTCATCATGCATGAGAACAATTAAGGACCCGTCCCTCTCCTACCTTCATCATGCATGAGAACAATTAAGGACCTGTCTCTCTCCTACCTTCATCATGCATGAGAACAATTAAGGATCTGTCCCTCTCCTACCCTCACCTAACCTAAATGTTCGCATCCCGATTGCGCCATAATAAAATTCTGAGAAGTCGAGACGCATCATTTTGAAAAGCAAAAGAGTTAATGCAGTTGTTACTTTAGCAGAAGTGCACTCTGTGTAGTTTGATATCTTTGTTAAACATTCTTTCTTCTTCTTCTTCTTTACGTTCGCCGCTAAAATGTCATCCCACAACTAGCGATGAATCTGATCGTCTTCTTCAGATCCTGCCAGCTGCCATAGAGTGTCGATTACTGTGGATGACAGTGTAACAGTTGGCGTAAGGTGCAGGGTGCTGTGGATTGTTAAGAGAGCGCACACCAGCTCAGTACCTCTGACTTCAGCTCTCTAGGTTTTCTGTAGGGGTTACCCCGCCCTTAGCTCCTGGCTCATACGTCCTACCCTGGGAGCACAGGGGGCATTGTTTCTCGCTTTTAAGGCGGCCCTTGCCCGTCATAGGAGTAGCTTTGCCACAAGTTACCACACCCCGTCCTGACAGAACCGACGGCAGTTTGGTCCATGACTGGGAACAGCTTATTTCGCAGCTAGCCTCCATATCTGGAGGCCACCCGGGGACACGCTCGGTTAAGGGTGGTCGCCCCGACGAAGAACCCATGTGCTAGACATGTAGCAGATCGAACATTCTTTGGTTACCAAGAAGACAGACACTGAGAGCTAAAGTTCGATAGAGATACCATTATAAAGCAACACATTCCTGATTCTTTGCTCAGACTCCCTTTCCATCGTTCAGTCGTTTGTAGATCGTAAATAGCATTTCCATCACAGAGAACGTAGGATTGATTTGTGCTCTGGAAGATGGTTTATCATCAGGTTAATAAAAAGATGAAGATCGGGTATTTTCTTGTTGAACTCGGAGATTTCTTGATCTGTCATTAACCGCATGACAGTCGCAAACAATTAGCTGCCTGTTCTTAATTCTAGAAGCTCGGTTATTTAACCATCATAAATCGATAGTCAGGATGGTGGGAAATTATCGAATGTTATCTGTGGTGAAAGAAGAAGCCGTCCGACTATCTTGTCACCTGACCCGCGGCCAAACTATTGGAACTTGTTTTTGAAACTACTATTTCGGTAAAAGCTGATCTTCTTGCCATCTTCGGGGTAAGGGAATTTATTCTCAAAAAATCTCGTTTACGTCTTAGAGTCTTCGGCGTTTGTGGAAAAACTGTTAATCCAAGAAGATCAGAGACGCCGAAATGGCTGTTGCCAATCAGGTATTCTACAGATAAACTCAGCTGTCAGCCAGTCCTCTCCATGCCAGGAGCTTAAGGAAATGCATTGTGAGGTGCGTGAAGAGCCGAGTTCTTAGAAATCGTATCTGATGTCTTGACAGCCTGGCCACCTGGCACACATTTGGTAGATACGGGCTAAAATGTCTTTCATACGCAGTCTTCGAGATAGATTACGATTTGCGATCACTGCAGGAAGCAGATACCGAAGTGCTCAGCATCACCTCGTCTCCGCCAAATGCGACACGACGTGAGCGTTCTACCTGTGACGAGTACGGCCTGGAACTCATCACTTAAACGTAATCTAACGCTGAAATGATGCGGCAAGGACTTGTTCTACGAGTCTTTCTCGCCGTGGATAGAATTATCCCACTAAAAGGTAATGATGCCGATATGTTTAGGTAGCCTTCTCCGGACGGAGAAACACTTTAGTAATTCTGTCAGCAAAAATATTTATCATCAAGTGTGCAGATTCCAGTGTCTTGTATTTCGCCGTAATGCTGCAGTTACGCTCTCCTATTCCTTTCTAGCCCCTTGAGATTCCTCTCATCCCGACGATTCTTGTTTTCCAAACCTTCGAATCTGTTGTTTATTTGCTTCTTTCTACTCATCTCCTCTTGGAACAGATGCGAAATCTCCATCTCAACTAAGAACCAAGGTTTCCTGTCGTTGTCTTAATAGATTTTTGCCTGCAGGTGTTTAATTGATTTTCTTTTCGTTCAATGACAAATTATTAACTCTGAATGGCAGCGAAATAAATTAGTCGCCTATTCAAAAAGAATCGGATTAGATGCAGTAATATGCGACAAATCAATAAAAAAAAACTAATCAGCGTTCCATTCGAATGACCCCCCCCCGCCGAAATAATAGGGGTTTTACAAACAAAAGGGGGTAGGGCGAGACGTATTAATAGCGAACGGAGAGCGCAGGGAATGTACGCCATCTTTGTTCAAGATAAGGAGTCGGCGTTGTCGATCGTCGTTGGCTGACCTTGGAGATCAAGGAATCGCTTGAGATAGCATAGTAATCTTTCCTCCCTAATAGTGCTCACTTCCCTCGAGAACTAACCAGGGAAGTGGCCCCGTGGTGGTACCATTTCCTGCAGCTTCTATCAGGAATTTTCGGCGGTGAATAATGAAGAACGGTACGCGGGGAATCTTCGGAGACCCCCAATAGAAAACACACACAAAAAAGAACTTGTCGCTTTAATAACCTGTCCCCGCCAGCCACGGCCCCTAAACATCTTTGATGGAACAGTCAAATACAGAAATGAAGTCGATGTAGACCACGTGGGGGGTCGTGATTGATATCGCTATCGATCGTCGTCTTTCCAAAAATCCAGCATTTCTTTACGACGTCCCTTGAGAGGGGAACCTTACTTACCACGACATTTAGGGAACTGGGGTCTACTGCCGTCCATATTAAAGTATTAAAACAAGAAGAATTTATTCGTGTCAAATTAAATAAAAGTTTTCTTCATCGAACTTCCTACAAGAACTTTAAATCAACTCTTTTAATGCAGAGTAAAAGTCTGAGACAGGGGTTTTCCTGATGAACCCTTCATCATAACATTGAGATCCGACTGAAGCCCGAGACGTCAGAGAAGCCCTCTGGGATCTTTTGCATTTCTAGCGCAATGGTCCCACCTCGCTGCCCGCCCAGCTGAAGAGCCTGTGTACTTAGGGAGTCTACGAGAGGCGTAAATAAAGGGAATCAATAGAAGCGAACCTAATTTAGTCCCGCAGCCCCTGACAGATTAACAACGTCAGCGCGGAAAGTCGGGTCCCCAACGAGAAGTCTGGATGGATGTGAGCTGGCGAACAGACCCCTAACGGCTGAAGTCGAACTAAAACATTAACGTTTGTCTTTATATAGATTATCCTAAATTAGACAATCAATACCTTAACGTTTTCCCATTTGTAATATGTTATCTTTTGCCTCTGTCGAAGCTGATAAAGTCATACCTGTACAGAACAGATAAAAGTAAGGGGTCACCTGCCTTTTGGATTCAGTTATGGCGCACGTCTCTTTTTAATGAATTATTGTCCAAAAGCTAATATTAATCAGCCCCCGCCGCTTTAAATATGTGTTATAAATTAACCGATTGTTGTTGGTCATTTGGAAATCTATAGATATATAAATAGTGGCGAATTCCTGATAGGTGTAAAAAAACCTAATCAATATTTAGGAGTTTGAATATGGCGCCATCTTAAGTCGCGAAATATCTTCTTTCATTATTCAAAAGATGAGGAATGGAATCGTCATAGATTAGGGTGGACGATTCCTGCATCAGTTTGAAAAGGAAATTGTGCGGTTGTTTTAACTCTTGTTTCAGCTTCACTAATTTAAAGAAGAAAATAGATTTTCTGAAATAAAGGCGTTTGAGGCTCTTTTCTGTGCTTGACTGTCGCCGAGATGGCCAGCTGGTGGCCATTCAAAGGCCTTAAAATCAAAACCTTACCTCCGCTAACAAAAGAGCTTTGTTCGTTTATAAAAAGAATTTACAAGTCGGAATATTAGATTATCGAAACTTAGTTTAGTGTAGGGATTTGCAGAGTGGATCAGCGAAAACTTATTTAGCGTAACAAACTTCAAGCATTGAGAGAGAGAGAGAGATCTTGCAGCCTTTTTGAAATCTGTCAGCCTGAAGATCATCTGCCAACTTGACCTCCTCCTGTCTGCTGTAAGTTATTATTTTTTTGACTTGTTTTTCTCTCTCGCAGAAGCAACGTTTACGTTAAGATATCTCTCGAAATAGGAAGTGGGTATAACAGGAATAATATTCCAAAAGTGCAATGAGTCGGGGAAAACAGAACCAGCCATTCAGATTTAATAACCGTTAAATCGGTGAGAATGCCTTCGATGTAAATAATTTGTAATTTGTAGTCAGCACCAGGGGGCGTCGTCTGCCTTGAATCGCATTTGGTTAATTACGCTACTGTCATCGATTTTTAATCTGATTTTCACGAACATCGATATTCCTCGTCAGGCAAATAGCTGAGCGTGGGACGGGGCGGGGAACCAATTCTTGCAGCCATTTAGGTCTTATCAAAGTTCCTTTCTCCATCTGCGGCACCCGAGAGCGCAGTACACGTGACCCCCTCCAAGACAAGATGTCGGCGAAGAGAAAAACGTTTGCCTGAGAACGTCGCCAGACGCTAACGCCACCTACATCAGGGGCGGAGTACTCCGAGCCTTCCCGGCTGCTTCCACACGAAACCGGTGGAATAAATAAGAACTAAAAGAATATGTGTGCGCGCGCGGAACTTTGTTTTAGAGGAAACTTTATACCTTGGCTGTATAATTAACTACTCACGGGCGGTCTAAGGTAGAGAAAAAGGGGGTCAGTAGCTGGTTCTCCCACTTGAAGGTGACGCTATTTGTACCAACACCAGGCCTCCGTCTTTAATGTTAGCAAGGTGCCCATATTTCTCGCAGGAGTTAAAGGTGGACAGGCTGTACCGGTCGCTGTCCGCCTACCTGGATCTCGGGGGAGCATTGCTCAAAGTATTAGTGAGTTCGGAGTTCTCCGCATTCATTAGAAATATTTAAAAACAAAATTAGTTCTATAGGCTTCCAGCATCTTTTTTATCCGCGTGCTCACCTATACGATGATAAGCAGGTAGCTGCTATTATCGGTGAGTCGCGCACCCGTAGAGGGAGGGAGCTGACGACAGAGAGCTCGCCAAACCCGTACCGCGCCAAACGGATTCGATAAAAACCATCAAGTTTTCCCCTTAGTAAATAACAAAAGGAAAAAAATTAGTTTTCTTTATGCAATTAGAGCGTGGATATATCCCTTCTTTCTGCGGGTTTTATTGATAACGGGTAACCTGGGTACACTCCGCTCTCTAAACTGTCTGATCCACTGCAGCTAAGAAGAACCAATTCATCATCAGTTCGAGAGATGTAACCCGTAACCACAGCAGTTCGCATTTACCGGACATTGCAGCAGTTCGTCACGAGGTACAGGCTGTATACTTGTATATTGGCCATATAGTTCGCAGGAGAGAGGGAGAAGAGAGAGAGAGAGAGGAGAGAGAGAGAGAGGAGAGATGGAGATGGAAGAGGAGGAGGAGAGAGAGGGAGAGGAGAGGGGGGGGAGAGATAGAGGAGGGAGAGGGAGAGAGAGGGAGATGGAGATGGAGAGAGAGAGAGGGAGGGGGAGAGAGAGAGGGAGATGTAGATGGAGAGAGAGAGAGAAGAGGGAGAGAGAGAGAGAGATGGAGATGGAGAAGAGAGAGAGAGGAGAGGAGGGAGAGAGAGAGAGGGAGAGGAGGAAGAGGAGATGGAGAGAGAGAGAGAGAGCGGAGATGGAGAGATGGAGAGAGAGAGAGAGATGGAGATGGAGGAATGGAGGAGAGATAGAGAGGAGAGCGAGAGGAGAGAGACGAGAGAGAGAGAATCAGTCCACTCTTTACTATAGTTCATAATAATGAAACTATAATTAGCGGACATTAAAGTATATCACGAGGCGGTCCCGGATTTACTGTCGTCTGCTGCGCTTTCTTCCAAACCCGCGGCGAACTATCCAGAGGGCGCCAGTAGCGATATCCACCCTGCCCACGCTCTCACCTCACTCCGCCGCCATTTTCAGTCGGCCGGACACCGACAACGGCGCGGCCATGTTGTTTCCCGGCTCACCAGCGCCACGCTCGGGTCGCGCTTAAATGGCCCTGATGTAAAGGTTTCGTCCATTTCCCTGAAGCATCCTCCAGTATTTTCGTTTTATACCTTAAATAAATTAAAACATAGTTCGTTTTCAACTCGCGGCCTCGCTGGACCTCAATGACGTCATGTGGTCAGTGACGTCATACACAGGTTCTAGCGCACCTGTCTCCTTACCGATACGTGTCTCATTTTTAAAATTATCTTAGAAAGTTACGGATGCGGGCCGACGCCATCTTATATGCAGGTAGAAGACCTGTTGTTGTTGTTGTATTTTCTTCTTATTTTAACTTCAAACAAATACAATAAATCGATAAATAAACTTTTGTTTTGGAAAGTGGACGAAAGTGAAAGCGGGCTGATGTGACAATCTATTGGCTTCCATTGACGGACCCCAAGCGGGGCAACTCCTGTTCGCCAGCCTGGAGCCAGGTGAGATAAAAGTGAGCTAAACGCAGGACCAGCTGAATCGTGGATATAGATGGAAGCTACCGAAGATTTACCACCTCGCAAATATATATTAGATTGGAACTGAATTGCATTTGCGTCACTTTTTTCTTTTAAAATAATTTTCATAAAATTTAATGAAACACGCAGTCAAAAAGCAAATTCATCATTATGAGATACAGACTGGCATCCAGAAGCTAAGGGAGATAAATGAGAACCCGGACAGCCGTGACAGCCCGGTACTATGATAAACGGACACACTAGTCTATACCAGCCTAAAATTGGCTCTCCTGACACTTTCCAACAGGAAATGCTAGATTTATTTTCCAAAACCTTTCAAAAGAAAAAAAGAATGACTATAGCATAAATCGTCATATAAATAACAAACCCCATATTGATCTGAACCAGATACGCATCCGTCCCGTCACATGACAAATGCGAACGTTACCATAAAGTGCTTTCTATCCAACCAACCGTAGCTTTCGTGTACGATTTAAATTATCCATGTCAGCTGACCATCCCACCGCTTTGCGGTCTCGGGGCACCAGCTACCTTAAGAATCCCGTTACTCAGGGAAATGTTCTGTTGGTAAAACCACTTTGTTCCAAACACCCGACTGAAAATGCGATACCATTAGCATCCTTTATGAGATTCGTGTATGGCTATGCCCACGGACAAGAGCATAAGCCTGGGTCGGTTCATTCTTAGGCTGTAGGTCGCTAGTGAGTGCCACCGAGATTTTCTGTGCCATTCCGTTGCCCGTCTCCCTCTCTGGTTTTCGAAGTGCGCTAATCGTTGACAGTTGTGTTATCGAACGGTGATGGACCAGTATCGATCTGCTAAATATAAAGTGTCTTTGGATGACTGGAATAAACGTCGGTGTGGTGGTGTTTGGAAGAATTCTCCATCCACGGGCTGCTCTCACAGAAAGTTTTCCAAACAAAAGTTTATATCTTTAACATTTAAGGATAAACGGTGTCTAGCGGAAGCAAACTCGGCTGGTTCATCTCAGTCCAGCCGCATCACAAAAGCGATGATACAGATCTGTTCTGCTACAGTCGCCCCATCATCATCCCTACATAGCTGCAGCCCTCGACGGGAAACGTTAGTCGTCCGAAGCTACGCCACACAGCAGAAGCTTCCTGCTCTCTTTTCCGTATTAGCTGAGGTTTTTAATACCTACTCGGCTTATATGCGAAGTTCCCGGGATCCTTATGGACGCGAAAGTTCCCTAAACCTTAGTGGAGGGTTCATAGAACGAGAAAAGGAGAGATTAAAAGACGGGTAGGATCTTAAAGAAGTATTCCTTTTTGAAATGATCTAAGCGGCTTTGATAAATATGTTCATTGTCGGTAAACTTTGAAGGGAGTCTTAATTAAGCAGATTCGTACTACAATTTCTGTTTTTTAATCGAGTTATTTCCAGGCTTTAGTCGGGGGAAGCTTATGAACTCGAAAGCTCGGAAACAAAAATCGATTTACGCAATCAATGGATTCCTTCCAAGTTGCCAAATCGGAAATTGCTATAAACGACTTCTTGTGTTTAGAAGTTCTATCTTTTTTAACCGCTGTTGTTCTCTTTTAAACTCTCAGAAGCGCTGATCCCGAAGGGGACTTCGTGAAGTATCGACCAAAGCAGCTACCAGTGCCAGTTCGTGTACAGTGGCAACATCTTTAGTTCGTACACTATAACACAATTATTCTTCACCTTCCTGGAATTTCAGAGGCGCTCAAAACTTGTGGCGCACGCATGTATTTCTGGTGGTTGTTCTTTTGAGCCAAAGCCTGCTGCAAGACCGGGATTATGGGAGGTGAGGAAACAGATTAGCTACCCTACTCGATCACGCCAATCGCTCTAATGATGAAGGTATTATTCCTTAAAATCGATAACAACCAAAACTTTTCCCTTTCATTGATGCTCAGTTATGTCTATCGAAAGGGCGAGCGAATAGCTCTAATAGAAGCCATGTTATCCATGGGAACTCGGTGAACAGATCCTGGATTTGTATTTTTGAACCGGATATGCATTAAAAATTTTTTGTTTTTCAAACCAGATTTTATTTCTCTTTGAACTGGGAACGACGACCGCGCATTGCCACTTCTATCAGTCACGCGTGGGCGACTTTTTAAGCCAGTGTATTTCTAGTTAACTATTTTCGCTATTACAAATGTCCCTAATGTAGAAATAAAAGAGTTTTTTTTGTCGATTTTTTGATACTGTGATGCTGGCATGAATTGATAACGACTCGCGTAGGTTTTAATGACTCGAAAAGTACGACTGGGCACGAGCAGTGGGAGGCAGTAACTTATTACGCCCAGCAGCAGCAGCAGCGATCAGGCATCAGTCGTTTTACTGCCCCATCAAACACCCACACACGATGGCGGCACGAGAGCACCTGCTCCGTAGAAAAGCCACTCTACGCTTTTCAATATACTGGCTGTCAGTTAAACTTTCAAATGTGCCAACCTTAAATCTTAATCTTCCGTTACGAACCTAACGGTCAGTGTACTAACTATTAATGCTAAAGTAACTTCTTGCCGCTTTAGAGTTAGGACTTTTGGAAAACACAGCCTTCAGTGCCATTTCCGGAACTGCTTATGTGCAGGGGGATTCACCCCCTGACAACTTCACGCTATCCGCTTTTCCGGGTAAGTCGGTTTCCTAAACGAGAAGAGACTGCATGACGTCAGTGCGGAACTCGTCCCACCTTTTTTCCCTTATTTACATAATGCAATATTTTCATTTGCCAGCAGATTCGTCTCAATGCTCTCAGCGCCACCTGTCAACCGGGGGGGGCTGTTTTATCGCTGCACAAGTGCGAGTACCTTTCCCAGTTCGATTTCCCCCTCCGCTTCCTCGGAGACTTCAGCCACGCAGCTATGCAGACGTCATGGACATTCCGCTCAGTTACCAGAACCGTATTTCAACGTATCCTGGCACCTCCGAGTCTGCCATGGTCTCGTGGGGTCCTCACCGCGCAGCGGAAGGTAGCCACTGTGCTCTACTTTCCGTGTATTTACTACCTGGTAAACAAAACAAAAGATGGCGATCTCTGTTCTCGTCCACTGACGCTGTCCTTACAGCGCCCCCTGGCGAATTTTTCCCGTAGCCTTAGCGCCGTTTCAGATGCTGAATTGATTCGAGCAAAAGACTTTGCCGTTTAGGTCTTACGTCGCAAACCACGTGATTTATTACTTTCACTTTCCTCTCCAAGCTGTGAAAACTGTCGTAACTCTCATTGGATTAGCCGGACCGCTTGCTGCACATGCGAAACGTTTTGACTTGTTATTACGCGTACGGGCCCGTAATAGGATTTTTTCTTATTATTAAAACAAATCTTTTCTTAATCGATATTTAGTTGGCAGCCTGAGACATTAAAAAGAGATGTAAGAATCTGTAAAAACAGACTTGTTCCGAGCAGAAATTAGGCGTCGTTTTATTCCAAGTTTGAGAGTTTGGAAGATAATAAGTTTGCCCCGTTTCGACGGTGCGTTTAGCGGAAGATTCTTCATCAGATACTACAGGGGGAATTTCGGATAATTCCTCTCAAAATAATCTGCGTCGGTCGCTGCTAATCTAGCTACTTGAATCGATTTGATGTCACTATAAAACGCCACAGATATTTCCAATAATATTATTTGCATCATACTGTTAGTTATCTATTATTGAGATAGATGAGAGATTGAGATGATGAGAGAGCGATGGAGAGAGAGAGAGAGAGGAGAGAGAGAGAGAGAGAGAGAGAGAGAGAGAGAGAGAGAGAGAGATGAGAGAGAGCGGAGAGAGATGAGAGAGAGAGAGCGAGGAGAGAGAGAGCGAGGGGACGAGAGAGAGAAGAGAGAGATGCGTGCCCTGTGAGTCTGATATGTTCAGAGAAGAGACGCTCCTGTTCAAGCGCCGCAACTCTCTGCGGCCTCATCATCATCTGTTATCCGCACACTTTTTCGGATGGAAACCGGATGTGACATCGGAGCTGGCAGAGCCGCAGAGAATTTGTTACACTCTCTACGATTTAAATAAGATGCCGCAGAGAAGCCATCATTTTTTTTAGAAAATGAAAATGCATACAGATTAAATATACAATAAAATTATGAAAAGAAAAGGCAAAAAATTATACGGCGATCATTCTTCCAGCTGTCAGCCAAGGCGGAAGAAGTCTGGTCACGTGGGAGTAGTTCTGTTTGTTGACGCTGGATTGGTCAAACCTCCAGTCGACCCGTAGTAATTTCAGATGCTGGTTCAGTAACACACAACAGACACAATTGTAATAAGAATGGAAACTCAAATACTGATATTCATGAAAACCTAAACACATTAAGAAAGAAAGCCATTAATTTTGAAAACATTTGACTCAGAATCGATTTGGTACACACACACACACACACTCTCCTCCGCTCCCCATCTCCATCTCGCTCTCTCTCTCTCGCTCTTCTCGCCATCTCCAGCTCTCCATCTCTCTCTCCCCATCTCCATCTGCTCTCCATCTCCATCTCCATCTCTCTCTCTTCTCTCTCTCTCTCTCTCTCTCTCTCTCTCTCTCTCTCTCTCTCTCTCTCTCTCTCTCATTATGATTCAAATACACGCTCATATATTATACTTTCAGTCATTTTTTTACCAAAAATAATAATATTTTTATTTACTTATTAATCCTTGACAGCGATAGTGAAGAAGCGTTATTGCTTGTGTTTAATATACAAGGAGTAAAGAAGGATTACTTTGGCTATTTCTAATCGCATTGGCAGTAACTAATCAAGCTAATAAACTTACTATATTTTTAGACATTCCTTCAATAACAATATTTAGGTCTTTTGTGTGCATTCTCAGAAATACGAAACAAAAGATTTTAACAATGAGTATTTTCAATAAATAGTTCATTTATCATTTCAGTTAATTCAAACATTATGCGTACACAGGAATTCTTTAAACATATACTGCAATGGACCCTACTGACAATCTTAATATCTAAAAGGAAAAGCTGATCAATTCCAGATTTTGAGACACCAGAGAGATATTCAGAAGTAGCGCCATCACTAGTTGGAGTAGATAGATTTTTGACCAGAAATCCGTCGAAGGTGAACAGTACATGAAAACAGAGAAGAAAAGGACATAGTTCTTTCTTTGTAACCAACTCCTACCAGATAAAAGCTGATTATTTCCTGGCATGGTCTTAAAGAACGACCTAACATCCAGGCTGAAGATCATCGGTGGGATTCCACATCGTGGCATCTCGGTTGACGATAACAATAGATGATATGATATTATGGATTTTCAACAGAGATTAATGGCTAACCTATGATAGAAGTCCAACCTTTGTTTATTGTCAAACATTCAGTAATTAAAGAAAATGCAATATTTACTTTGCTTTACATATTTGAGGAATTTTTCATCTTTTAGAAGATTTTAAAAATTATCTTTACGAAAAATATGTAAACCGACAGCACATGTGCTAGAGTAACTGCGCTTTACAGAGCAGCGGGCCTCGTTCTGGCACGTCTGACGGCCTCGCTCTCGTTCTTCTTTTGCTACTGAGAACCGGAAGCACGTGTCGTCCGTTAATGACAGATGTGAAAAATACCCTGACCTTGCGATGTCTTTGCTATTAAATAATTCTCAAGAAATGTTGATGGTGGCCAAGAATTCTTCAGAACAGATTAATCCCAGAACAGCTTAAGCACTCTATCTCGTTGGATGCTTTGATGGAGTAAGAATAATCCCAGTGGATTTGAGCTTTAATCCGGACTTTTTAGACAAGAAGGCAAAGACATGGAATACATGGATTCGAATCCTAGGTGAGAGTAAAGTTTAAAATTCGCATAATGTACCTTATGACACTATACTGAAACATCTGTCGTTAGAGTGATTCTGAACCAAATTTATGATGATGAATATGGGTCCTTGGAAAGTCGAGGAAGTTAGATGGACTCAAGATCGCATGTATCCTGATTTATCCATCACCAGTTAAGAAGGCCACAAAGTGGAAATTAGGCTCAACTCAACTCATAGGTATTTTGACACCACACTATCTGAGACAATAGGATATAGAAATAAGTTACTCTTATACGTAATATTCTTTTAAATACAACAGTTGAAGAAAAAAGGGTTTTTAAAGATAATGAAATTCATCCATCTATTGTCAAGATAAAAAAGTAAAGACTTCTAAGCAAAAATTAAAAACCGAAATTCAACACAGGCATAGTCTGTTTGTTTTCAATTCAGCATCACGGTGTTCATCATCAACTGAAGAAAAACTCAATAGAAAGGAGCCGTAGTTCCGTACTATATATATATTGATATGTTAGGCGAATGTAAGAGACTAAGATGGATATGGAAAATAGATGGAGAAAAAATTTAGGCCACGAAACTAAACCGGAGGAAAAGTTCACACTATCTTCCGTACAGAGCCGAATTCTTGCCCCCTGACAGATGGCATCGAAATCGCTCTCTCCAAAGTATGCGGACGCAGAGTTCTGACATTAAACAGAATAAACGACGTGAGATTTCTTGGAGGGCAAGACTATAAAACAATAAATCTCCCAATCTATCACTGACATCTAAGTGTATCGTTGATGTGATCTTCCGGAATAATTTCGAGATGGTTTTAATTAAATGTCCCTTTAAAGTAAAAATGAGAGTACATGAAAATGTGTTGTTATATATACGAATAGAGAGGAGCAAGAATCTATAAGTTTAGAGGGATGCTTCTTTAACAGTCTTGTATTTAGTGTCAGACAGAGTTTATGAAGAGAACATTTTAAATGGCAGCAAGCAAGAAAAAGGGCAAGACTTTCTTAAAGACGAGACACAAAAGGATGCCATTTAACACCCAAGACGCTGGATGTAGACGTATGGTACAGATCAATATTAATGCTGCCTGTCTCTCGAAGTGTTCGGAAAAGAAGGGAGGTAACTCGCTGTAACTAAACCAAGCTTTTATTGTTCAAAGTATCCAAGGATTTTTTTTCCTTTTCCATAGCAGTTAGAGATTTGCTAAAAATGGTTTTCTAACTTAAAAAAAAAACCCCGCACAGGCCTAAATTACCAGATTTAAGAAAACACTTTACTTTGATACGGATCTTGACACTTCCGGTGGTAACCAGCGAGTTGTCGGTCGTGGTACTGCGGTTAGTTAGGTTATTGGTTTGAGATTAATTCTTAGTCTGGCGAGTGAATGGACGAAAAATAGCTTTTCTTCTGTTGATGAACCAAGAGATGCGGGTCTTATTACATAAAAGCCAATAAAAGAAAAGAGTTCGGGGCGGTTTTCGGAATTTTCTTGTCTCTTCTAGAGATGGATGGTGAATGACGACGAGTGACTAGAATCAGTTTGTCGGATTTCTCTGGAAAACGGCAGACCGTAGAATGGTTTTCATTATTATATCCGCCGGATCCCTTAGCTGAGAAACAACGGTGCTGCCGCCAAGCGGAAATATTTGTTAAAATAGTTTACGTTCTGGAGAAATGCCCGTATTTGCACTTTGAGATCGGGGGGAAATGCTAAAAGGCTCAGTGTAGGTAGGTAGATGGGTAAAATGGAGGAATCAAAATATTCTTGACTACAGTAATTGTTTTCTTTACGGGCAAAGCAAACAATCTGGTTTTGTCGCTATAAAAAGAGAATTTTTAATTTAGGTATTAAACGTATTGATCTACACCAGACCTAAATACCTATTAACGTTAGGTGTAGTGAGGTTTGTCTGTTGGTGAAACTGAAAGAAAGTAACGCGCACTTGTTGTTTTTGGCGCCATCTGTTTTCAGCGAAACGATTTAATTTGGTTTGCTCACCGCCAGGAGGTGTGGGTTCATCGGAGCCGCCCGTGAATGTGACGAACAACGTGGTGAGGTTTCTGATTGGTGCCGTCAATAGCTAATACTAACCCTTATTTGTCTCCCTCCAGATTTATATTGCCAGACTTCATTCCTACTGGAATTAATCAGTGCAAATTAGTTAATCTACGCAGGACCTTCCTGCATCAATACTCCTCTCTCTCGCTCTCTCTCTCTCTCTCTCTCTGTCTCTCTCCTCTATTCTCCATATCTCTCTCTCTCTCTCTCTCTCTCTCTCTCTCTCCTCTCTCTTCTCTCTCTCTCTCTCTCTGTCTATCTCTCTCTCTCTATCTATCTATCCATCTCTCTCCATCTCATCTCTCTCTCTCTTCTCTCTCTCCATCTTCATCTCCATCTTCTCTCTTCTCTCTCTCTCTCTCTTCTCTCTCTCTCTCTCTCTCTCTCTCTCTCTCTCTCTCTCTCTCTCTCTCTCTCCCCCATCCCTCTCTTTTTCAGTAGTGGCACCATAAACAGAAGCTTTCGCTCTGCTCTTCAAAATAAGCAGCCACAGCTTTTTCCAGAACTCTTCGTTGTTCAGATATCGACGCCCACCCAAATCTTTTCTGATTTCCTGAACAGACAAGAGTCACTGGGTGCTGAGGATGTTGGAGCCTGTGTAATGCGAGTCAGTTTGGCAGAGCCATCATCATACAAAAGCAAGGCTCTCTTGCTTAGCTTGTGTCTGTTCTTAATAGCTCCGCGCAATTTTGGCATCAGCTGTAATCGCAGTTGTATGCGTCAGATCGTCAACAATCAGACTTTCTTGGAAATTCCAGAAAAATGTCGGCATAGTTATGCCGACCGATGGTTGAGTGCAGAGCTGAAGGCTGATTGCTTGGGCTTCTATTGTATTCGTTTCCGGGTCTTAATGACCAATCTGCGGTCCCTTCCTAGTCACAAAACGTAAGCGGAATTTGGTACGATTATTTTCATATAAAGCCACCCACCTTGTACAGACCTTAAACAGCCGAAGACGATTACAGAGAATGGAATGAACGATGCTATACGCTGTCTCGCATTCTTGTGCTATTTATGGCCTGCATGTGTTGGTCTTTTCTTATTACTAGCTTTTCAACTCGCTCGATCTTAACATCAAAGGTCGCCAACGGTTTACGGCCATGTTCGAACTTAGCTGCCAAATTCTTCACCATGGCGTAAGAGGCCACTCCTCTCTCATCTGCTGTCTGTTGATGGATTCTTTGCGGAGTGCATCCTTCTTTAGTAGGAAAGTGGTTAACCACTCACTCCAAGTTTTCTTATATTCTATTTTTGCTCTGACCTGCAATGTCCAAAAATATGTAACACCTTACATATAACTCAAATATGAATAGGAATTGTACATAAATACCGCCAAAAGGTTAGACTTTGGAAGTTATATAATAAAACCAACTCAAACTTTCATGAACATGTTGAGCCTAAAAACATTTCGGTCGCTCTTTCTATACCCTTTTATCGCCATATTTATCATGTCAACTCTTCACAATATTCGTAGTTTCTTCCTTTTGATGGTCCGAGAAAAGCTTCTGCCATCAAATGTTTTCCATGCCATGATTCACCAAACAAAATAAAGGTTAAATGGATAGACACATAAATAAGCTGTGCTTCTGTAAGTCTCCTATCTTTTCCTTCACTTTACGAACGATTCTCATAGGCAGCAAATTCTGCAACACAGCAGGAAACCACTTATAACAGAATGTTTTTCTATCTAAAATTGGAATTAAAACTTACGTCTGTATATCGATAGCGCTGCTATAGAGAATTAATTTGGAAAGAGAAAAAGAAAGTAGGGCGAGGGAAATTGGAAGAGAGAGAGTCTAGAGAGAGCGCGCGAAGAGATCTCAAGAGAGGGATCTCGCCCTGAGTCGACGAGAGAGCGGCCTCTCTAGATCTCTCTCTCTCTCTCTCGAGAGAGCTCGCTATGAGAGCAGGAGGTCAGAGACTCGATATCTCAGAAGACGACTTAGGAAGGAGGGACGGCGAGAGCTCTAGATGAGAGCGAGATGAGAGAGATAGCTTCTGAGGAGTCTCGCAGCGCGCTCGAGATCGCGAGATCGAGATAGCAGTCGAAAGAGAGAGCATCCGAGAAGGATAATCCTCTCTCCTCTATCTGAGAGATCTCCAGCTCGCGCCTCGCGATAGCCTAATATATGTCAGAGCTGCGCGGATTCGCTTTATTCTCTCGATCTTCATCTTCTATATCTATATCTCTTTCTCTCCTCTCTGCCATCTCTTCGCTTCATCTCTTCATATCCTCTCTCTCTCTCGCTCTCTCTCTCTCTCTCTCTCATCTCCATCTTCTCTCTCTCTCTCTTATCCGATCCACTCTCTTCTTTGTACTGACGTCACCTTTCCCTCTATGATGGTTCCGTACATGGTATAACCTAATTGTTTGAAAGCATCACTACAGTTTATCTCTAAACTATTTTCATTATTTAGAGTTATTTTCAATACATTTGTTTAGAAGAAGGATACAATTCTGGAAATGGTTCAAGGTGCTAACCGTTTTACTATAGTCCGTATTATATCTACAGCTATTCTAAACAAGTATGTATTATAATAATCAACCTAAGACATACACAGATAATTCCTCCCTGTCATCCTTTCTCTTTCTTCCTCTCTTCTCGAAGGGGTTAGGAAGATACAGTGTGCCTACTCTGTCACGGGGATTAACTACACGGTATTTCATATCCTACGTAATGTCAGTTTTTAAAACATTGACCGGATCTTAAACAGGTGAGATTAGTAATAATTCTAATTCTATTCCATGGAATCAAATACACTTATTTCATTTTAAATCTGTATTCAGAATTATAAGCCCACCACACAAAAACTGTTATCTTTCTTTTCGACTTCCACTTGCGATGCTAAAAGAATATCTTTCGCGCAGACGCTCAGAAACAGCTTCCTCAGACTCCCGCCAGGTGTCACTCATCAGCTGATGCTAGTTGGAGACCTGTCGATCTCTTTCATCCCTTCTCTTCCAACTCCACGGTTGACCACCAGGTCGCCTACTCTTCCCGCTCTCTCCTGAAATTTTTCCTCATCTAGCTCATCACATTCGATAAACAACTTTCTCTAGGTTTATACAGGACTCTGGGATGAATGCAACCTCAATCACCTCTAATTTTCCCAAAGTGGAGATCCAACCCCCGCCCCCCTCTTATTCTGCTAACCAGTTAAGTGATGCTGTTGAGACCTCAACTGTATTATCACTGACTGCCCAAGCCGAGACATCTTCAAGGCCCCGACTTCAGCTTTGAATTAACTAGATTGGTTTGTGCCTATGCTGTAGCCGTTCTACTTAGCCAGGCTACTACTCCCTGAGCACTGGTATCCGTTCTAAGGAGCCTCCATCTGTTGTTGTTCATTACTGTGGTGTTTATTTCTCCAAACCATTCCTTCTCTTCTGCATCATTCAACTGCTTATTTTTCTTCATCAAGGTTCTGTTTCTCATTCATAGTCCTCAGAGGATATCGAGCGATGGAAGAGTGGGTGCGACTGAGAGAGGTGATTGCCTTCAAGAAGACATGCGCATCTGGGTTCTTTTGTCTCTCACTCTGAAGTCTCGTGTTGACCCTCTTATTGACGGTTCTATGATTATGGCGGGGTGTTACTGAAGTTGGTAGGGTTAAGGGGTTTTGAGAGTTTTTTTTCTGTTTCACATGACGGCTGCTTCCTCACTACTCTGTGATCCATCCAGAGCTGATCCCAAGCGCAGCCCCTATTCTGCTCTGCTGAATATGTCAATAGAAAGGTATTCTATAACAGCCACCTTTTAAGTAAATAACTGCTGTTGGGCAATCTGGTAAATTTTTTAAATATTGCCTTCCAAGTATCCCCCCTATTTCTTTTTTTCAAGTAGTTCCATACCTGATTGACGCTGGCATCCCATAATTTCAAAAGGGTTCAGATCTATATACCGAAGAATCCAATCCATACTTTTAGAACTTATTCCAATTCTTTTCTAGAAAGGTATTGCGTGTTGAGCCTTGCCGAGTGCTTCAGTTCATTACTTTACTGTGTTTCACATGCTAAATGGTGCGCTGGCGGAAATTCTTGGCATTGTAGGGTGTCGAGCCATCTCTCTGGTTACTGACACATTTCGACCACCATGCTTGATTGCAGAACAAACACAGCTTTCATACTCTTCTACAGCCTCTCTTCTAGCCTGACCTCATCCGGCCAGATGTTATCTTGCCACTTAGAAGAGATGGCTCTCCATCTCCCACTCCGCCAATGACCCCAACCTCTCATAGTCGTCTCTTTGGGAGGTCAGATGGAGATGAGACGTTTCGCAGGCCAATCGCGGTCATTAGTTAATTAGCTAGAAAGGTTTGCTATATACTTTCAAACCAGCAGTGTATTTTTTTATTCTGTGATTTTTCTCCTTCTCCTTTGATCCTTTAACTTCACGGCTGAGCCAGTCTACTTAATTCTGCAAGCGACTGTTTGCTCTTCACCCAAGTTGTGCCACAAGTTTCTGTAGGGAGTTGGCCAGTTTTACGAAACACATGGATCGCCTGTCGGTTTGGGAGTTCGTTTAGTTTAAATAAAACCAATGTACGGTTTGGGAAGAAACGAGATGGGGAATTCTGTCAGGTGCAGTTTCGACCAGTGCTCAGAAGCCATTGTTTGTCCAGCTTCATGGTTTTCTGTTGCGTAACTAGTTTTGCAAGAGTTACCCCCCTCTAACTCTCGTCCGTCTCGGCAGGGATCTCGCAGTCCATTCACAAGAATCCCGCCTGATCTGTCACGGTTAGTGTCCGCTAGGTGGCTTAGCCCAGGGTCGGGTCAGAATTGTTGTAGATTGCTTACTTTGTGGGCTACCTCTGATTTCCCGATGCATCATCAGGGCTTTAATAAACCAGTCAGTATTGGCGATCGATCAGCTATCGTCATGCTAATCTTCTAATCAAACAAGGCGCCCATATTTAAAGTATAGAAAGTCCTCAACCGCGAAAGAAAACCTCTAAAAAAAGTCCTGGTAATGGGTGTTTCGTCTTTAAATGACATTTATTAACTCAAAGCGTGCTGTGTTTGGAAATCAATGACGGTCTAAATCCATGGGTCTTAACACCTTTTAACTGGTGCCACTGACTCGACAGTGAAAATATCTCGCGGATCGATTTAATTTCTCTCCGCGAGCCGAAGTTTTACTCGTTACAAATCCCCAACGATCATTTTAAGGCCCAGAAAGCAGGGGGGATGTCATTGACGAAGGGATCTCCGTCCGCTGAGAAATTGTAACCTGCGCTCTGAGATCTATGAGAGAAAGGGGTCGTCTCGGGTCCTCGGGGCCCCCGCGGTCGGGTGGACGGACGTCTCTCAATCACGAGGAGGACTCGACAGAGAACGGGCCACTTGTCTTTACGGGATGTGATGCCATTGACAGAGCCTCGTTCGGAAGTCCAACTGGCTCAGCAACAGCAACAACAACACGAACACCGCGGAGACGGTGTCTCCGCTCTTTCTTACGTTAACTATGGACGTTAACCCAGACCAACGCCCAACCGAACACGAAAGGCGGCCCATCGAGTTAAAATAACCACGTGACAGGTTTTTCTGCATCACGTGTCCTGCAACTCTCGTCCTGAATTGGTATCTTTATGGCAGCTGTTTGTTTATTCACCGAATCCGCTGTTTTAATTATCGCCCGACATCAATAAGTAATTAGCCAGAAAGGATATAAATACGAACAAATAGTTTTCTGATTGAATTACAAGGTTTCTTGGAGGCAAAATGTCTTTGTATGCTGGCGTTCGAAGGTGTGTGCTCATATTTTTGAAGATACCCTGTATATTATTATCTAATTTTTTTTAATTTGTTTAATTTGAATGTCATCTCCCATCTCTTAAAATTAAATTAAATAAAAAACGGGGGGGAGTTAGAAAATACGCGTACGGTTCGTAGGCAGGCAGACGGAAGATACATAATCTGTTTTTTTGTGTGTGAATAAACATCTCGACTACTTTCACTTCGAAAGCTGGTCCCTTCTCTTACTAACGCCGTCTACCGGCCGCCTGTGTAGATACTTCCCCTCGCACTCATATTTAGAACAGAAATACTCGGGTTTTTTTTAAAATTCACCCTGATGTTAAGATCTATTTCGTCGTTAATTCAAAAATTCTGTCTCGCAAGCGACAAGTTATTCAATAGAAACGCACTCGATATTAGAGATGCTTGCCTTTCCTCATCATTTCAAATTCGTTAATTACTTTTTCTTTGCCATCTTTTATTGATTTCTTTTCGAACGAACTGTAAATAATCAACTGATTTATTATATATATATATTTTTAAAAGAGCTGTTTTATTCTCGAAATACAAAATACATTAAAACAGGAAGTTCAGTAAACGTGCAAGCGCTTGGATGCAGCTGATATCTCCACGGATTATCTTGTTAATGGTTTTCACGCCAGAAAGTCGTGGTTCCGATCGCCGAAGATAAATTCTTAAGTGGTAATGCAGTACTACTGTAGGTAAAGTTACTGTTATAAATAACAATTTTAATTAACTCTCTAAATAATCGAAGCAAAGGGTCCTGATAAAATCCATCTTAGATTATCAAATGTAACCTTACCACAGTTATATCAGCTGGGATACTTTTGTACTTCCGCCTGTACACTTAGTCAACACATTGGCAGTCAGTTGACTGTGTAAGTGTAGCAAGAGCTGGTCGAGCTCTTTATGGGAAATTCCATGTAGCCTATTCGCCGAAGTTTCTATAGGATACCAATTGACAATTGGACCAATGTAACTTCTTCTGTCTGAGGTTCCTCGTAAATGCTCTATAGAATCTGACCAAGCTGCTAACCTCTCATTATAGATTGAGATTTAAACATCACCAGGGCTCGGCTTTGGCACCTTTTCTCTCTGGTATATTTAGATGATGGCTCTGACGTCACAATCACCAATAATTATGGTTTGGTTTACATCAGCGGCCACGTGATGTAGATCATCTAGTAGATGAGTCAGACAAACGATAAATTAGATCTAATATTTCTAAAAGGAAACCGCAATCTCGGTCAAACTAAACTATGGTTTTCATACGAACCAGTAGAGGGCGCAACGACATCAAGAGCCGAGGAAAACAATCCAGGTGTCATAATAAATAGAACTTTGCGAAGTCAAAAGCCAGGTCTCTCTACAAAGAGTAAAACTCCGACCTTTCCAGTTCCCTTATATAAATCGTTAGTTAAACCCCTTCTATAGTACGTGATTCAGCTCGCATTATGCAATAAATATAGATATCTTTCTTTAAAAGCTCAAAAACGGTTCGGTGGGATGGTTAGTGAGTAAGTAATAGTCGTCGTCTTGGTTCTGAAGAAAGACTGGATTGGCTCCGGTTGGACATTTCCCACCCGAATATGTTTAGAGGGTTTACAATTCCTCCTGGATACAGAGTCAGATGGATTTTTTCTTAAATAGTAGAGGCACAGATGAAAAAGATATGAGATAAATAGAGAACTCCCCCAACTAGATATTAGGGGATATTTCTTTACTAATTATGCGGTGTTTGGTAAAATCTTTGCCAAATCTGGCAGTGCCGAGAGTTTCCTAAAATGCCCCCAGGGAACTACTTTTTTGACCGAAGGAGCTGAGAACAGCTTCCCAGTATTCCTCCCCCGTCTCCCTGTCTCTCTTTACTCTTCCCTAGACATCTAGCTGCAGGATTTCCCATGAACACGGCGTATGCAGCAGAGACTCGTAAGTCTGGACAGTATCAACTAAAGAAGAGAAAGAAGAATTACAGAAATTTCAAATAATAGGGGTTTTTTATACTTCTGTGGCAAAAAGTTACAAAATATACTGCCTACCGACTGAAAACGAGTCCTATGCAAATGGCGTGTCTAAGACCGGAAGGACTGGCCATCACTAAATAGACTAACATGTCCGCAGTCTGAAACGTCTGTGATAGCGTAATCGCCTTATTAGGACCTGTGGGATGAACTCAGATTCAGACTCGCCCGGACAATCTCTGCCTACCTCGTTCCATGCAGTATTAATGACTGAATGGAGCGCATTCCAGCACTTGCCACTGGCAATGGCTGATAGTCAAGGTCCCCATATAAGTAGCCAGCCAGTGCATATTAAACGCTAGCACCTTGTTGGTACACCAACTAGCTAAAGAAAGACATTTTAAAGTCTGGTAGCGGTTAGATACCAGAGATTCGTGGTGTGTAAAGTCTGACACGCAAAGTAGTCGAAGACATTCGTATTTCACTATTAACCCTGACGCCATTTTTAACTGCGCCGTTAGGATGTTCGGTGCACCGACCGCATCTGTAGATGGTTCTCCTCCGCTCCCTCGGTACCAGACTTCGCACTCATGTTCCGTTAACGTAGACGCAGCTATATCGGTATCCAAGAAATGGCTGGCGCTTTGGCCTCCTACTGCGGTTGATGCTTGCTGAGTGGTCGGGATGGAGAGAAGCGCGGGATCTGGCCCCGGGGTCTCGGTGTCCAGTAACACCGGGTTCATAGACAAGATGCGGGAAGAATGGCTTCCTGTTAACGTAAAGCCTCGCGAGAGAAACGGAAGGGGTTTGCAACATCAGAAACGAAAAGGCAGATGGGCGACTTGGATGCTGACAAACGCAGTTACATTTAATTCAGCAACGCTCACTTGGGAGGAAGTGGAGGATGGGATTTCCGAAAACCAACCATAAAGGTGTCACAGACGTTTGAAGAAAGCCAAAGGAAGAACAGACGGGTGGAATGAACAGCCTGAAGTCGCTCCGTCTGGCAGGACGTAGTAGGGAGGGGGAGGTAACTGCTGATGTAGAGAAAACACCGGCGGAAAGCCGTGCCAGAACCGAAGGCCGGCGAAGGAGAGACGGGATCAGGGGTCAGTGGGTGACCCTGCTGTCGTAAGAAAAGGCAGACCCACTGTCTTGAGTGAAAATAACAGTATTTATCAGGGATAATAGTAAATTAAAGGGGCGAGTGTAAAGGGGATCCGATATTCTCGTGGACTCCTTCATTGAGAGACAGTCGCGCATCTTACCAGTAATATTCCGCACCAGCGGTAGATGGCGCTACGTGCCTGGGAGACAGTTGCGCATCTTACCAATAATATTCCGCACCAGCGGTAGATGGCGCTACGTGCCTGGGAGACAGTTGCGCATCTTACCAATAATATTCCGCACCAGCGGTAGACGGCGCTACGTGCCTGGGAGACAGTTGCGCATCTTACCAATAATATTCCGCACCAGCGGTAGACGGCGCTACGTGCCTGGGAGACAGTTGCGCATCTTACCAATAATTCCGCACCAGCGGTAGATGGCGCTACGTGCCTGGGAGACAGTTGCGCATCTTACCAATAATATTCCGCACCAGCGGTAGATGGCGCTACGTGCCTGGGAGACAGTTGCGCATCTTACCAATAATATTCCGCACCAGCGGTAGATGGCGCTACGTGCCTGGGAGACAGTTGCGCATCTTACCAATAATATTCCGCACCAGCGGTAGATGGCGCTACGTGCCTGACTTGGTGTATGCTCTTTGGCCGGGTCCTCATCACATTATTAAATATTAAACCAGGAAGGGGGGTTGTAAAAGAATGAAAAAAATCCAATATCCACGGAAATAAAGTAGGTTTCCGTTTAGCCAGCTATAAACTCGCCTATAGGTGAAGCAATTGCAGTACGATTTACGGTTTTTATTTATTTCTGCTCTTTAAAGTCCGCATAAGAAAGTTACAGCTACAGAAGTTAGATGTTTTTTGTTTTTTTAAGTAGAATCGTTTATGCGTCGATAAGAGAATGCGATCATTTTGTTTTTGTTGCTCTATTTATTAGATATATTAAAGCTGATTTATAGGGAGTGATTTAGAAAACATAATATGTTTCCCAGCATATTCGGGGTTAATTTGTAAGAACGTGAGTTTGGGTGGTAGGTTCAGGAGTTCAGACCGGGAAGAAGAATCTGCGTGATAATGAGCCCATCAATTCCTCCCTCGTGCAGGATCATAAAGATATCCTTTCAATTGTATTCCCCCCCCCCCGCTACATTTATTTTCTAGTAGATTTTGTATTAGATTTCATAAAAGGTCGATAGCAGAGCTTTTCACTTTTTGTGGACGTCTTCTAATATCTTTTAATTTTCCACCCCAGAAGATAATTTGACAATTCGTTGGATTGTCTGGATCGCTGTTTATTTGAAGCAGACCACGGAAGATGCGCTAATGGGATAGCTTATCTAGTTCAAGGAATAATCTGCCGGAAGTGCGTTTCTTATAAAAGAGAACTCGTCGGCCATCTTTATTAGGGAAATTTACCACAGATCCGGGAAAGAACCCTGTTAGGCTGGGGAAACCGAAATCTATTTAGATGCAAACATGGATGGTCGTTTATTCATCTTAATACTTAGGTGGGACATCTGTCCCAAACCTACCGACGAAGCAAAATGAGATTTACTGCCGATGTTACTCCATCACCCGGTGTAGACTTTGCCTGTGTAGCCAGATTGTAACTGTTCCTTTTTAAAGAGCACGTCAGATAAACACGTGCGCTAAACTCTCCTGTAGTAGAGATCACATCGCTCTGACTCGTATTTGGAGTCCTTTATGGCCTCTGGCCGGAAGTGTAAATCTGCGCGCTGAAAGTCTTTCTTTCGCGAAGCTTTTATTTCTTTGGCCATCACCTGATAACCATCTCGGCATAACGGCAGAAAGTCACGCTCTTCGCGTTCTTTCCCTATCTGTGTCGCCAAATCTCTAATACTCTCTTCCAGCCGTTGCTATCTTCACGACTCTACCCGGTTTAATATCCTTTCATACATTTTCTGGAAATTGCTCTGGGAGTAAGACGAAGGGATTAGATTGCAGAAAATCTGTCGTCGACCCGCTCGCGCTAACCTACAAAGACCCGCACCGTTTCATGTGATTACAGGAACCGTTTTGGTAGAATTACCTCTGCGCCCTTCAGTCCTCGTCTCGTTTCGTGTAATTATAATTCGTTTTTATTGTTGGTCCAGATATTGGATACAATATTCAAGAAAGCCCACAGGTGGGAACCCGCTGCTTTACGGTCTCTCGCCAGAGTAGGACTGGCAAACAAAGGATGCTACGAGTCTGATCCCGAACAATGGGAGAAAAAAGTAATCCAATACATAAGCGGTGTTCAGCTGCTGCTGCTGCTGCTGATGTCATATATGGCCGACCTTGGTTCCTGACGTCAGAGCAGACATTTATAACGTATAAAGATGTTTGCGATAGCAGATCTCATCCAGAAGAATCTGAAATTGTTACTAACACAAAAAAAAAAACGTTTAAAGAAAGATGGCAAAGATGCGGGCGATGTATCTTTTGCATATTTCACATCGCACTGGTCTGTACAGTAACACTTCGTTCCCTCTTTACGTTTGATAACGATGCTGCTTCATCAGCAACATTCAGAAAACAGTAGCCTAAGCGACTGCAATTTCCTCCCATGTCACAACGTTACTTTCGCCCGGTTCCTACCACAGTACTCCGCTTCATTAGCATCGGTGATGGGAACTCTTCCTCCTTCTGAATCTCTGGTAAAAATTAATCCGTTCCCTGAGTAACGGAGACAAACGGTAGTGAAAAAATTGTTTCCTAGAAGTTCTTTTTTTAAGTTTTTTTTCTTGGCCACTCGCAGAATGTCAATTAGCTGTTACTTTAAATCAAACCGACTCTACGACTCTGGTTTTAAGGAATCTCTTGGAGAAAGATATCCACGCGTTTTTGCATTGTCCGATATGACGTCACCACCCCACCCCAAAAAAGAGAGGGAGACGGAGAGTCTACTCTTGTACTTAGGCATAGGAGAATTTCGGGCTGGGTACTGGCTGGCATCAGGAATCGCCAGAATTAGTCAATACTTTGCCACAGTTTTTTTCTTCTTTTCTTAAAGAGGTTCCACCTACCGCCAGTTTAGATAAAAATAACGTATTTCCTTTTGCCGTAAAGAAAATTAAGTAGCTGGTTGCTCATAATAATAACTAATTTTAAAGTGAATGATGAGAAATGTATTGCTTTTATTCTCCTGAACCGAAATCACAGCTGTTGATGGCGTAAGCTGGCAGAGATCTTGATCAGTGATGTTACGCTGCTGGGCTTCACCGGCCTCCATTCAGAATACGACATAATTGTTTTATTCGTGCTAGGATAAGAACTAAGGACGAGGTAATGGCGGATATTACTGAAAGGGTCTTGGGTGAGCAGCCTTCTTTCTCAGCAGAGTAAAAAAAATGGCTTTCCCTACCCCACACATCTTGGGATTAGAAGCTCCTCCGGAAGATCGCCTTCCGGCGTCAAATTCCATTAAAAAATATGACAGCTTTTCAATCCTTTGGCGTTTGGTGATTCGGGTACAGACAGACACCTGCCGAGTCGTTTACAAAGTCTGAGGGACAAACGTGAAGAAAGAAACCTCTATGCAAAGTTTGCCTCGCTCTCAATTGCAGAAAAGTTTTATTTAATTTATTATATCTTTAAAATGGATACTTTATTAAAATATTTTGCGGTTTGTGCAACGGGCAATTTGATTTTTGTAATTTGGTTATAGTTACAATTTTCAGAAAACTCAATTATCTTCATCATAGCCTGAACTCCTAATCGTTGTTGATAACAAGGTCCTTTCTAATGCTGCTTCGACCCCGTAATTAGTTGTATGGAAGTTGTTTAATGTGTCTATTCCCTCTCTACAGTATAAGGTGCTTTCTCCCTTCGTCTGAAGCCAGCCTGTTAATGGCGTAACATATCCATGAAGCGGAATCAGAGCAATGGAATGGTCCGCAATCCATTTTAAGAGAGAGATGGACACGAGCGGAATCTCTGTATCCAACCGCCTGGTGTAGCCGACGGTGTTTATTCGCTTGACGTTAACGTGGAAAGTTTGGCTCAGTGAAGACGATTTATTCCCACACACGTCAGCAAGCCATTTCTGCAGACACCAGTTCGAAGAATTCCAGACGGTGGCGCTCGTTTATCGAACGTAGTTTGACGATAGAACCAGGATCCTTGCCTCTGGTGTCCGTGGAATAGTCGGAAGAATGCAATAGATAACTTTACCATCACAAACCATATTAAGCCGGTCTTTTGAGACGCCGGATAGTTGCGTATGGATTTTTGGAGATCGAATCCTGATCAGGACTGATTTCTTTTAATGTTATTGTCGTTTTGGCCATTTGTCATAGAAGATTAATACCCATCTCCGCAGTAAAATTATGCGTGCCTGAAAAAGGTTTCCGTTTAGTGACAGGTGCTACAACCCGGAGTATCCAATAATTGTGCTTGGACTTCACATCGAGAAGTTCGCAAATTCTTCTATGATACTTTAAAGCAACTGAATAATATTTTGACTGTAACTGGCCTCGCATCAGCCGGAGGACAGGCTAGCGTCGATATCTGTTCCTTCAATAACTTCCTCCGTACCCACGTGGGCCTAGGCTCCCGTTCTTCTGCACAAGAAAGTACCTGTGGTTTCTAGTTCGTGTTGACTGTCAAGTTTATAAGATGATGGATTATCTATTAGCAAATACTGAATCAATTTAAAATAAGAATTAGTTTTTAAGGTATTTCATAAAAGCCAAACCACTTTTGTTGCAACCTATAAACTTTCAATGAAATTGATTTGTAGCAAAAGTTCTATATTACGATCTTCCATGGAGAAAACCCGACTGAACAGCTACATTTTTACTTCTTTTCCGCTTAAATAACTTTCCGAACTATTTGTCCGATAGTAGATTATCGTGTACTTTTATTTGTTTTATGTATAGCGTGTGCTTCTGGATAAAAATTATAAATGTATTGCCGTCAGAAGGATTCGAGGAGTTTAAGAAAGTATTTTCCGCTTTCAGTTATAACAACTTGCAAGACTTGTACCTAGATGCCTAATCTGCCCACCAGGGGGACGGTGCGAATTATTCTAACTGGTGCTGTTATGTTTTAACTTTCAGCCATTAATAGTATAGCGATATTTGCCTGTTTATTTTTGGTTCCAGTTCTGTTTTTTACCGTACGGTAGTAATAAAAAAGGGGGAGGTTCTGTCGGTTTTGAACAAAAATACAATCATCTCATAACTGAAACGTGTTCTCAGCAACAGGGTGCGAAGGTCGGTGATGACTGCGAGAGGGTGCCTCTTAGGCGGGACGAGAAAAAGGGATAGGCAAGGACGAGAGAGAGAGAGAGCAGCGCGAGAGAGAGAGAGAGGAAGAGCAGCGAAGCGAGAGACAAGAGGAGAAGGGAGAGCTAGAGAGAGAGCTTCAGGGAGAGAGAGAGATGAGGAAAGATAGTAGAGAGAGGCGAGAGAGAGAGAGAGAGAGAGAAGGCGAGAGCGAGAGAGAGAGAAGAGAGAAGAGAGATGAGAAGAGAGAAAGCGAGAGAGAGAGAGAGTAGCTATCAAGAGAGAGCGAGATAGAGAGATAAGAGAGAGAGCGAGAGCTAAGAGTAGAGAGAGAGCGCGCTTAGAGAGCAGAGAGCGATCTAGCTACGAGTAGCAGCGAACGAGACTAGAGTATAGCGACTATCATAACTCTAACGAGCGAGAGAGAAAGAGAATAGAGCGTAGCCCTATATAGAGCGAGAGAGAGATCTAGAGATCGAGATCATAGCGACGTAGCATCTCTAGAGAAAGCGAAGTCTATATCGAGCGAGAGAGAGCATATCAGAGACGAGATAGCAGCAGAATCATAGAGAGCACTGCTATCTCAATCATATTATCTCGATATCTCACGCTATCTCTCTCTCCTCTCGCTCTGCTAGCTCTATTCGCGCAGCGCTATTCTATCTCGACTGAGATCGCCGCTTCATCATCGCTCATTCTAGTCTCTCTCTCTCTCGCGATCTCAGAACTCTCTCTCTCTCGATAGAGTCTGAGAGAGAAGATGCGAGCTCTCGATCTCTCTATTATCATCTCTCTCTTCTATCTCTCCGCTCTCTCTCCTCTCTCTCTCTCTCTCCTCTCTCTCTTCTCTCTCTCTCTCCGAGTCTCGCCCGTCCCGCCAGAATTTTATCCTCTGGGGTGTGCATGACAAGGTGGACACAACGGGGCCCGGCAGATACCGCCCACTAGCTCCAACAACAAAGAATTATCGCTGCCTCTAAAACACCCGGGTGCTGTTGTCAGACCTCTACAATAACTGCCGATAACTGATATTTTGAGCACCTGCTGTATTGTCTGGGTGTCTGATGTATAAAGCAGAATTTCTATCTGACAAATGTCTTTGCTTACCAGATTATAGAAAAGAGTGCATACATTGTTTTGGGGACTCCCTGTATGTATATATAGATGTATATGTGGCACTGATTCTTCACCCCGACCTCCAGTGAGACGAGTAGTAAGAAGCCGACCTTTTAAGGCTGGTAATACTGACTAGCGAGAAGCCAAGTAAAAACAGGACATCTCCACACTGAAACCTAAACCATCTCTCGTTCCTCCAAACAATATTTTAAAATCACACTTGTAAAAAAAAAAGGCAACATTTTTTTGGTTTTCATTGCACGATATATTTTTTTCCATTACCTCCTACAATAAATAAACGAACATTCGTTTGTTTGCATAAGTCCGATTTTTACTCGCTAACGTTGGTGCCCCGACTGTCTGTGCACTTTATTGTCTTCCCAAAATCAAAGCTACGATCAAACCAGAAAGGAAAACAAATTCCCTTTTATTGTGGTAATTGTACACAGGGGTAATTGCTTGTTCGGAAGTGACATCAAGAGGATATTAACTTCGAAATCCTTGTTGCGTTTCCATGGAAACTCCGCGTAACTTTTGTTCTTTCATCATGTATTAAAATCTAAGGCGACGTTTATATTTGCCTTGCAGAACTTGTAGATATTCCTTCGGGAGGCAAGCATCTCTAAACATTTTTTGCCGGTTGTGCGAGAAATTTAAGCACTGCCTATTTTTAATATCAGGGGGAAAATCGGAAATGAATGTAAATGCAAAATGAACGTTGGTTTGGCGAAGCGTACATCTTGACCTCCCTGGGATGACCGACGTATGGCCGTTCTAGTCAACCCAACTCCTGACTACGGGATCTGACAGACCCAACAATGTCCACCTTCTAATAAATGCGTTTAATCGCTTGGTCTGGATCATTATCCTGTTCTTTCATCATCGCGTGTCGAGGAAGAGCCATTTAAAGAGACTTTCCTGCTGTTGGGAGGTTGGGGTAACTTTGGAAAATCTGTGGTGGCAGTCACGCGGAATCAGGGGCGGGTTTGGCAGACATGTTGGCAATGGCTCCCCTTGACGCCACGCACACATTTCTGTCCCTCGAGTTTAGTTTGTAGACGGACGTCGGTGGGAGGGAATTGCTCGGGTGTCTGCCCTGCCCCACCTGTGCATAGATGTGGCGGCTTCAGCAGGTTTGTAAAAACCAGGCTGATACCATTGCAATCTCTGTCGCCCAGACATGGCGATTGGACGTCGCGCCAGTACGGCAGAGTTGGTGGAAATCTGTAGTGACGACGACTTGTCGACCTGTAGAACACTGAGGAGGCTCTTGTAGAGAGGCCTAACTCAGCACAAGTCGTGAGGGATGCGATAGAACAGAGAAAACTACTTTGAGAGAGCCGACGGAACAGATCCATTGAACACTACACCGGAAAAAGATTAAAGTATCTGAATGGATCCGAACTAATTACCTCCTAGCCTAAGTTAGTTAAAGAAAGAAAAAATACAGCTCCAAAAGATCTAAGAAAATCAATCAATAGTCGACATGCGTCTGTTTCGTCAGCTCTAAATGAGATGCAGATTAATATTGGTAATCAGTTACGTCATCAGAAAATAGCTGAAGGAATTTAAAAAATACTTTCAGAAATTACGTTTAAAATTAGGCGAACTCTTGCGTGAACTAACTTTGTTCTCAAAGTTTTGTTCTTCCCAATTTTGGATATATTAACATTTAAAAATAATATAATTGGCATTATGTATCTTGATTACAAGCACTCCTGAGTGAGAACAAGCCTCGGAGGTGTCACATGACCTCTTCGGTACTTGTGTAGTAGCATCGATCTATTTCCCGGCTGACACAAACGTCGCAATCAAAATTTCCTCCCATTACAATAGATAATACAAATTTAGTTAACTTGATTATTCTTTACATTTTACACGTCATTTTTGTATGTTAAATACAGTTCTAGCATTGGTTTTTGGTAAATATCAAGTATATTAGAAATAATTATACTATTATAGTTGATAATAATACGGAACACCCTAAAAATTCCTAGAATTTTCTGGAACGGTCTAGAACTCAGTATAACTTTCTAGCACTTTCTAGAACTTCCATCCATAAACCAAGGTATATAAACTCTTGTGCAAACTCAGGCCAGTATGAAATAAAATCATTTAACAGGTGATTTTCTAATTCTGATATTAGATAAGAATGGCTGCAAATCGAAAATGCAAGTTCTCTGCAGAGTCACTTTGTTATGTTTGTGGATTCTATATTGGCCCAAAGAAAGTAAGACACATGAACTCTGGAATGAAGATTAGTGACCAAGATAAAGCATCGGCACCTTATGTGGCTTGTGGAAGATGCAGATCAGCACTGGAAGGATGGCTAAGAGGAGATCTAAAGCAATGCCATTTGCAATCCCTGTATTTGGCAAGAGCCTAAGAATCACATAGATGACTGTTACTTTTGTCTGGTGGATGTGTCAATATTCAGGAACACCAGAAACTGACATGATATCGTGTATCCAAATATTCCGTCATCCATTGCACCAGTTCCACACAGTGATGATCTTCCAGTGCCACAGCCGCAATCCAAATCCAAAGAAACAGATTCATCATCAGAAAGTGGAAATTTACCTGTAGATGAAAACTATGATTCTGACTTAAATTCAAGGAAGCCTCATTTTCCCAATCAGCAAGAACTGGATCACTTAGTACGAGATTTAGGTTTAACAAAATCTAATGATGAACTTCTTATATCAAGGCTGAATGAATGGAATCTCTTGGATAGCAGTTGTAAATCTACGTCTTACAGAAAGAAGCATGAAAAATTCTCAAGATACTTCTCAGTGAATGGAAAATTGTGCTTCTGCGGTGACGTTAATAACTTGGGTATTGTGCACAATCCTACTGAATGGCGTCTCTTCATTGACAGGTCGGCGAGAAGTCTCAAAGCAGTCCGTCTTCACAAGGGAAACAAATATCCATCGATACCCACTGGCCATTCTGTACATATGAAGGAGGATTATAAAAATGTTAAGTTTCTGCTGGAGACAATTGACTACAAAAAATATGACAGGGATGTTTGTGGAGATTTTAAGACGATTGTTTTTTCGAAAGGACTTGACGAGGATTCACAAAATAGTAGTGCGCTCTCTCTCTCTATCTCTCTCTCTCTCTCTCTCTATCTCTCTCTTCTCTATCTCTATCTCTACTCTCTATCTCTCTCTCTCTCTCTCTCTCTCTCTCTCTCTCTCTCTCTCTCTCTCCATCTCTCTCTCTCTCTCTCTTTCTCTCTCTCTCTCTCTCCATCTCTCTCTCTCTCTCTCTCTTCTCTCTCTCTCTTTGGGATAGTCGTGCCACATCACAGATTACAGAAGAAAAGCCTGGCCAGCCATACGGTTTATTCCTGGGACACAAAATGTTAAATGCGAGCCCTTGATGAGATCAGAAAAATTCTCACACCTCCACTGCGCATAAAACATTCGTGAAAATGTTTCCAAATCTTTCAGAAGCAAAAGTAAAAGGTGGGATTTTTGTTGGGCTGCAAGTTCGTCAAATGTTCGAATCAGAAGAATTAGAAGAAAAGATGTCGAAACAAGAAAAAAGAGCGTGGAAGGCAGCTCGTTTAGTTGCCAAAAATTTCCTGGGAAACAGCAGAAGAAGTGAGAGCTATATACAATTGATTGAGGATTTAATCACTGAGTATGAAAGTTTGGATGCAGAATGTCTCTCAAGCTTCACGTCCTTCATTCTCATCCAGATTTCTTCAAGACAAACATGGGAGATATCAGTGAAGAGCGTTGTGAGAGGTTCCACCAAGATATCCTAACAATGGAAAAGAGACATCAGGGAAGATGGGGAAAAGAGACATCAGGGAAGATGGAGGTGTCCGGATGATGGGTGACTGTATCTGGGGCCTAATTCGTGAGGATACTTCAATACATAGCAGGAAGGTCCGAAAGTTTGTGCAATTTAGATTTCTACTGTAATTAAGAATTAAATAAATGTAATAGGTAAACATTTTTCGTGAGTTAAAATGATTTGTTTCTTTTTAGTTCGGGAACAGTTAGTTAGCTGTACCCGGATTATCGGTAATGATGTGTTAAAATGTTCAAAGTAGCATTCTGAGGGAAAAGCTGACACCTTAAAAGAACCAGTGCTGTGTTAGTAATCAGCTCACCAAACCTGACCGTAACCAATTGGAAAATCAGGATAATGAAAAAGTTTTGAAAATATGTTAAACTGTGTTATGACGTCATAATAATAATAATAATACGATGGTTAGTTCGAGATGTCACTACGCTTTGCATTTTTCCTTAGTTTACCTTTTATAAAGGTAATGGCTTATCCCATCATTCTGTCTGTTTTTTGTTGTCTTTAAGGTTAGTTTTATAATTAGAATTCAATGGTCTCCATAACTGCCGCTGTCAGATTCAGTAGTAAATCAAACCCATTGTTTGTTTCCTCATTGAATGCAATGAGCTAGAGCAGCTAGAAGTTCGCAAAATTATCCATTGTAGGGAGACTACTCACTCGAAGACGTTAGTTAAATAGTTTCTATGTTTATCCTAACTGCTGGGTGCAGGCCCGAGGTTAACCGCTCGAGGGAGCCAGTACGGAGAGTCCACTCTCTTGACCCCGGCAGCTAAATGGGAACTACTTCAGCCACGTAGATAGAGGGCAAGCGACAGTCCCCGGTAATATTATAGTGAGTTCAGGAATAGGGGATTTTCTGGTACACGCTTGTTGGTTACCACCGTTGAACACCCCCCCATTCGTATCTATCTAGGTAACCTCTGTTGGTCACCTTTCGGCCCCTAAAGACATGGCTGGGGCCTGCCAAGAAGCTTGGTGTACAGATTTCAAACGCAGCTTGCACGAGAAAGCCTTTAGCAGCCTTAACCGTATTTAAAGCTGAGCTAAACTGTTCGTTACTGATCGATCCAGCGATGTGTCTATACTTGCATTGTTCGAACTTGACAGCCTTCCATGAGAGTGAATTCTGCTGTATTCTCGTCTTTCTTGAGAATTGGATTAAATCCGAACCCCGAAAATTATTCGGTAATTCTGCCAGATCATCGACCCAGTAATATGAGCCGTTGTTCGATAGCGACGTGAAAATGCAATTAATACTGATTTACGGGATTTTTATTAATTATATTCTGTTTTCATAGTTCCTCTAAATTCTAAAAGGTGTCGCTATTCTTCTTGGGCCTCACGCTGTCAGAGGTGGGGGGAAACAAGAACTACATCAGGGCCGTAGATCGACTTCGTCGTTGTTCGAGACTGCCTCCATGTCTGCGTACGATACGATGTTCGTTCGTTTCGTCCAGTAGATAAGTCCATTCCAACTTATACAAAGGGCCGTGTGGTTTGATGCCGTCAGCGACTGGCTATCCCGTCTTGATGGCACGATACCGATTCTGAGGGACCCCTTGACGAATCGCCATGTCGTCCACTCGGTCGCGGGTCTGCTGCCAATTAACATAAACCCCTTAGCCAAAGTTCGAGTTTTCCAAAAAAGGGGGGGGGAGAAATTCTCTTTGCACTTCCCAGTTATTCCGTCCATTACAGCCACGACAAAGTATTCTTCTCTGCGAGGTCGTCCGCATCGTCTGGACTTTGGTGCAGATGACAGTAAGCGAAACGCTGGCATATTCTGCCCGTTTTCTTGGCCAGTCCGCATTTTCCCAAACCCCGCCCTAGGAGACAGGCGCGCCCTCCTGTCTCTCAGTAGTTTAGGCTTCCGTGCCACTCTCTCTCTCTCTCAACCCTCAACATCACCACCCCTACGTCTACTAGTCTGTGAACAGATGCGGCAGGAATCAGGTTCCAGCCGGAGATCGCCTCTATTGGAAGGCGAGATGCTAGTTTTTCGGCCAATTACCTGGCCGAACTCTGAGCAATCAGTGATGTATTTCCAATTAGTATACAAAGTCAGTTAATTAGCTGTTACATGGTTCACTTCCGGTGCAATCCAATTTAAAATTATATCAAATAATCTTAAATTCTCAACACAGATATTTGCTATTAAAATATTTACTATGATATTTAAAACTAAGCGCATTACAAATAGTGGTATTTCTAAACTTAAAATGCTTCGGATAACTGTGCATATGATATTCATCGCCATGACAACGGGACAAGAGCCGCGACTCTAGCTGTATCAGTGTCTTTAAAATTACAGATTTCAGGTTACAACCTACACTATAAACTCTACCTACTCTCCACAGTTTGATCGATTTTGTTATCTCATTTGACGATTCTTTAGAAAGTTTCCCTTATATTATACCGTTAAATCGTGCGTGTTTTTTATGGCAATGCTGTTTAGCAATAGATTGTGTACAAATATTTGTTTGTAATGCAGAGTGATGTAGCAGGTAATCAACCTCGTCTATGTTACATATGGGGCAGGTTTTGTATCATTTTAAATCTGTTAAAAATATATATATATATAATATAAATTGAACGTTCATTGTATAAAGACCGATCCGATTGACTCTGAAGTTTTCACTTAAGCCAGTGATAGATTTACAGACTGTAAGCCAGTAGATGTACTCGACGGATAGGTCAGTCCAAACGCACTAGGTGGCACTCTAAGAGCCCTTGTTTTAAATTTTTTTTTAAATTTACATTTATTATTAATGTTATAATTCATTCATCAGATCACGCACACAGTTTGGCTCAGTATCAAATGGAAATTAGAAACAAGGAAAATTAATTTTAACGTTTAAAAAATATGATAATTATTAGTGGGTCGTAAATGGCGTGAGATTTGAGAGAGCGGTGCAGGGTTAACAAATATTCGAAGGTGGCATGGAAGCTTGGGATGATTATAGAGATGAAGAATGGGAAAACCTTTTGTTATAGAGGAATAACGCTAAAGACTCCTTGTCTATACTACTTATGCACCTGAACTACTAGTTACCTGTATTTTAAAATTAGTTTGAGTCGACACTGATGTAGTCCAATACAACACAGCTTCATGAACCGAGTCTACAAAAGCATCCAAACCTTTAACCCTTTATTACCACGGCAGTTTATAACCTTATATAAGCCACCATTCAAGCCTAGAGGGACTAGTTATTGTTTGTGTTAACTGTTTGTATGTTTAGTCAACACTTTCGTCATACAAGACAGTAGGGGATGGAATGATGCAGATATGTCGTAACAAAGGTTATGCTAATAGAGAAGATATTGCACCATAGCTTCTGTGGTTCGGTCTGTGTCAAGTAATATAAATTTGAAGGGTAGTGTAGTGTAAGTCGCCGAAAGTAAGTGGTGCTAATTCCTTGAAGAAGATAAATAGAACGAAAACCGTGGATAACCGTTCAAAATTGTCCTGGCCAAGAAATCCTTGCCACCAGAGAGCGCTGCTACTTACCATCCATATATTCTGGCTTTCTGCCATCTTGCGGATAATTCAGCTGTAACTTTTACACTCCACGATCCACGATATCCGAGCTTTTGGGCGTGGGTTTGGCGTCGGATATCTAAGGGCCTCTGTCGGCTCTTCGAGAAGTTTCACCTAGCCCCCTTTTAATCAATTTAAAGAGATAAGGGCAGGCAATCTAGCACCGTACGTAATACAGCCCCTTTCATGAGATCTTTCGAGAGAGAGAGAGATAAAGCTTCGGCGTCGGTCTGGTTATTTTTTTCTTTCTTAAAGCGCACTTAAGTTACGGAAACAGGTTTCCACCATTCTAAATGACATTGCTGGTCTAAAGGTCCGCCGACTGGCTACAAGAAGACATAAAGCTTCGGTTCGTGGCTTACGGGCTGTCTTCAGCTCGCGGGAATAAAGAAAATTGATGAAGACTTTATCCCGTCGTCTACATCCGCCGGCAGCGAAAACGAGGCTAGCAGCGGGAGTTCGTCACGTGTGAACCCCCTCCCGGGAATTTATTAAACACTTTTTAGGTTCCCTCAACACTTTCCGTCTTCCATTTTAAGAAAAAAAAGGGAAGGAAAAAAATAATTTATAATTGAATCAAAGTCGTTATTTGAAATCAGCTATGGAAGCAAAGAGTCCAGTGGTGATGGAGGGATTATTAAAGATGCTTGGTACACAAACAACAGTGCGTGTACACAGCTTTAATGAAACAAAAATGAGTTAATGAGTTACTCGGCCCACGATGTTAGATCGTTTTGTTGATAATGACCATTTTAAAGAGGGGAATTTCTATCGGCCCAGAGTCATAAATCTATCGGGATTATCCCCCCTAACCCGGCTCGGCAGATTAAGCTGTAACAGCTTCTACAAGACAAGAAAGACTTTTAGGGCTGCTGCTCCCTTCTTTGGAACGGTTAACAATCGTATTTCCATTTTAAAGATATCTGGGTTTGCATTCTCTGTCTGACAACTTTCCTTCTTCAGCATCATAATAAAATCTTTTATCCAATTACGGCCACATCATCTGCTAGCCTTCCTCTTTAATGTGAAAATAGTAATGGTGATGGCGTTATAGAGCGGTGGCGGGAGGAAGGATGAGAAACTGCATTATGCGGACCAGTTAGATGTGCGGACGTAATGAGATTCTGAACAATTAATGATAATGTAGCCGCAGTGTTTCCCTGCCCTGTTATATAAGATCGATCAGAATGGCTTCTATATTAGCGCCATTGCAAATTGCTGGGAGTTCGGTTGATAAAATCAGCGAACACAAGTCGTCGAGTCACCGCTGTTTTCTTTTTTTATGTAATCAGAATTTCAAAAAGCGAAATAAATTTTTAAGTTCCCCAAAAATAAAAAAAAATCCGACGCAAATTGTGTCGTAAAAACGGGGGAAAGGGGGGGCGCGGAAATGCGTTTACTTCTCTATGATTGGAAATTTTAATTTACTGAAATATCCCATCGAAGAAGTTTGAAATCTGCTATAAATGTGTCCACTGGATGCGATTTAGGGTCTTTATCCACGGCAACTTCCTCTGCTTTCTCTGTAGATCTGATTCTCTATTTCTCCAGCAGGAAGAGAACTTCGGTTCCCTGATGTCTCGGATTTACATAAATCAAGACGTGAAATGTGGGGTTAATATCGGAATTAATCTCAGTTAGAAATCAAATCTAGACACAACTGCGGACCTAAGGAGAGTGCACTTCTCAGAGAAACTGATTGACATCGGGGATGTTGGGAAGACGAATATTTGAATACTTGTACAGTAACAGATAAACCGGAAGTGACTGAGTGTCTAAAACTGTACAGGGATTTATATTTTCATCATAACTGCAGAAAATGTCTGTTTTCTGTTCCACTAACGGAATAGAAGAGAATCGCGTCCATCACAAGACACCCTATGGGTGTTTCAGAAGCTTTGGGGTTCGGGACACATGAAGAAGGACCCCCCTTCCCCTTCAGCCCGGATAAGACTCGGGATCAGTTCGAACTCTGACTTGATTAGGTTTGTGCTGCAGTTATTTATTTAGCAACATTTGCCGCATTCTAGGCTAATTGTGTTTCCCTGTATGGCAGCTCGTGATGAAGGCATTTAAAATTGAACGATCAGCTGCCGAAATCAAACCGAAAAAAAAATATACCCGTTTGTATGATTCGTTTAAAGTTAAATTAAGGAGAAACAGAATTGGATAATTTGTTTTATTGGTAGCGAAAATCCCATAAGGGAACTTTAATTTGAATTTAAATAGTTGACTAGGATAAATAGGCGTCCTCACATTACAATAAAGAATCATTCGTTCGGATTTAATCAGTAAATAACCAAAAATCCGAGAATATTCCAAGAGGAACGTGATACCTAATTTTCTGATCAATGAATTCTTTAATGTGACACGGTTTCTGTTGATGAAAACACGAAGCCATCACGTCATTGAGTGTACATCAGTCAGGTTTCATGGCGTGGATATTGGGTTTGCGAAAAAACAGAAACGGTGACTGGTTAGACGGCTTGGCGACTGAAAGAACCCACCCCCCCCAAAGATATCGCTAGGCTTTTAAAGTGACTGTCTTAAAATGTTAATGGATTCCCAACACGTCTATCGTGCACAGAGAAGTAAATCGTGATCGTGTAGACGGCATTCTCTCTTACTCCCAGCGCCCCTGTTTCAGACCCCTGCACGTCAAAACCGCACAACTTGTAGATAGCAGTGGCCCTTTAATTTGCGAGAAGTGCAACTGAAAAGGAATACATCTCGAATTTACGTCTGCGAGCGGGGGAAGTCCTGCCAAAGTTATAATCTGTGCTCGCCAGTAAGATAAGTTTAATTAGTAGCAAATATTGTATTTTAAAAATCTGCAACAAAAAAAAGACAAATATTTCTGAATGCTTAGTGATCCTTTTCTTTAACTTCCCCTGCTGTAACAATTTACCTTAATCGATCATTAGTTATATCGGTCAGCAAAAATCATTAATCTATTTTAAAGTAACCAAAGACTTTTGCGCTGCAGTATAGTTTAAAGCTTTCTTAGAGCTGGCATAAGAAAATAGTGAGGGAGTTTTCAACTTTATATATTGGACGATTATACCGGAAAGGGCGAATTTCCGGGCCGCCCCTGTAAGACCCCGATAACTGGTTCGGAGATCTGTCGAGTTGCAAGCCATCCGTTTAAGCCACCACGAAACAGATAAGACCTTTGATCTATTCAGCGTGTTCTCTGCTTGTAATGCACTTGTGTCTCTTCATCACTTTACGTCCTAGGATTCCCTGAAAGGGTCCGATCATCGCGCTGATTGGACCCTGATTAATTGGTGCCGATGAGGGAAAGAAATGAAGCAGGGTACAGCTTAGCATCTTTGCAAACTCGGTGTAGGTGTTTCAAGAGAATACCTTCTCTCCTCTCTGATTGGCTGGATGGATGTCGGCTAATAACGAACTGGGGGGCTGGTAGTAAATTGTACGCCATATTAAAGCCCTACTATGCGATTAGTCTAAAGATACTCCATTGTAGCAAAGCTGTCATGGTCTGAAATGTTTGCTGTTTTCCTTGCAGATGCTAGAAGGATGATGGGGGGCTTTCCGAAAGAAGGCCCGTAACAGTTATCCGAACACCGATGGACCAGACAAAGAGATGCTGATTTTCCACGAAGCTATGCACGCCGGGGGCGGGTCCTTTCTCGGTTATAACCAGACCGATAACGTGACTGAAGCCTGGGAGCGTGAGACGGAGTACCCGTCAACCATCTCTCCGAGAGACGACGTCATCTGGACCCCTGACGTCATTCAGCGCGTGACGTCCCTGGTGGTGATAATGGTGATCGCGCTGTTCGGCAACACGATCATCATCATCGTGCTCACGTGCAGCAAGTACCGGAAGCGGAACAGCCGGGTGAACATCTTCATCATCAACCTCGCCATAGGCGACCTCGCCGTCTGCTTCGCCACCATGACGACGGAGATTCTCTTCGTGTGTTTCGGCGAGTGGCTGCTGGGGGCGGCCGCCTGCCGGATTCTCCCGTACCTGCAGATCGTGACCCTGGCCAGCACCACCTTCATCCTGACCGCCATGAGCTACGACCGCTTCATGGCCATCTGCCGCCCCCTCAACTTCCGCAACACGGGTCGCCAGGCGAGGCTCTCCATCATGGCCGCCTGGGCGCTGGCCTTCGTCTTCGCGGTGCCGCAGCTGCTGATCTTCGTGCAGACCGACGACGGGGTCCACCCGGACGGCTCGACGAAGCACGGCTGCCGGAGCCACGGCTACACGCACCAGTGGCAGAGAAAGCTCTACTTCACCTTCCTGGCCACCTACATCCTGGTCATCCCCGCCCTGTTCATATCGTACTGCTACATCAACGTCGTGCTGGTCGTGTGGCGGCAGGGGCGCGAGATCGTCGGCTCCAGCGGGGCCCTGAGGCGCACCCTGCCCGACCAGCGGTCCATCCCACGGGCCAAGATCAAGACCATCAAGATGACCCTGAGCATCATAGCGACGTTCAGCGCTTGCTGGACCCCCTACTTCGTGGTCCACCTGATTCGAATCTACAGCAACTACACTTACAAGATACCGCCCGCCGTCATGGCGTTCGTCGAGACAATGGCGCTGGTGCAGAGCGGACTTAACCCTCTCCTGTACGGGTTTTTTAACATTAAGCTCAAGCGGGGGCTCGTGGAGGTGTTCTGTCCGAACAAACTTCCCAAGCTAAACAGAAACCAGAGCCTGAAAACTACTCTCCTGGCCGAATCTATGCCGGTGACCGACGAAGGTAACCTGATCTCCGCGTCGAAGCGGTGTCGCGAGCAGAACGTACCCCAGATAAATGCGTCCGAGAGGGCGAGAGCCCAGGCGGCCATCATCAAAGAGGAGAACACCAACGGGGTCCGCCTAAGGGTGCGATTTACATCCAAGGAGATCTTGCACCCCGGCGGGAAAACCGGACCGGCGAGAGACGAGGAAAGCGAGGAGGATACGCAGAAGTGCGAAACCACGGACATATGAAGCTGTGACGTTTCCACAGACAGATCAGGTCATCTTCGGTTCTAGTTTTAGAGTGACGCCGCCACGCCCCGCTTTTCGTCAAAACGATGTCTGAGAAACGGGAAAGGATTTTCGGGCAAAACATTAAAAAAAAAAAACTGGTCAGGTGATCGGAAATCGTGAGCTTCGTTAGGAAAGGGGGCGCTGCGATTCTGACTGTTGAAGAATTCAAAAAAAAGTGGGGGTCAAGAACTACTTCTTAATAGCAAAGACTTCAAAATTCGAGAGATCAGGGGCCGTTTGTCCAGAAATCCCGGAGGGATAATAACAATAGGTGAAAATACAATGGGACAATTAAACCGCATCCGGAACCTTTATTACCCCCCCCCCCCGGAACCAGGGAGATTCGGAGGGAATCTGGTAGGTGGGTTAGGGGTTAGGAACCATATTCTTCGACTGAAAAGAAGAAAGATGGATTCCGGCGACTCTGAGTGCGCGTCAATTAGGACTGATTACATTAATCGTACTGATTGATGAGCTCTAAACGTCTTTATTAAATTGACGTTGGGACAGAAAAGGGTTTTATGGTTTGGGTACAGAAGATTTATGGCACTTCTTGAATCCTACCAATCGTGTTTCGGAGTTGTGTTTTTTTGTTTCTAAATGTAAGCTGATTTCCCTTATCGCCAACCAACAATGGCTGAATTCCTGGTTCGTATGAACATTTCCACCGGATTTGGACACCATCAATTACATGATTAAGACCTTTTTCATTCAGTATTTCCCTTTAAGAATAATTGGCTTCTGTGTAACTAGTTTGAAAAGCAAGAATAGAATACAACTGTTTTTTTGTTTTTTTTTAAAATTATTTCTTTTACCAAGAAGCTGAAACATTTCACCCTACAGTATCAGGGCATTCATGTATAATTTTGACGAAAGTTGTTAATCTACGCATGCGGTGGAGCGAAACTGGGGAGATCGGGGAACGTTGAGATGAGAAATTGACAAACGACCCGTTGTCAAGGTCTGTGTCACTGCGATTGTTGGAGAGACGAAAACAATAGCCGCCCATCAGGTAGCTCAGGCCGGGTAATTTGTTCTTAATTATTTCTGCTTTGCTATCAGCACCTTGCACCGGTGCCCCGATGAAGACGTTTCACATGTCGCCAGATCCAATGCAAAATCCGTCGAAGGTTTTGGACCTAATCGTTTTTTTAAATCCGTTAACTTTCTTGTTTACTTTCCCCAAGAGTGCCCGGATGATCTGAAGCAAATCCATCAGGACAATGGCTGCCTTTTTCTGACTGTCCGCAGATAATCAAAACTGATTGTGCTCGATGTCGGGCAATTATGGTTTCCCTTTTCTTATCAGCACGATGCCGGTTCGTCAAAAAGTTGAATAAATCGATGATTAAATTCGAAATCTGGGATGTATTTAGGCTCGACGGATTCTGAATCAAAGAAGGTGGACTCATTCCCTGGTGAGCGATCCAGAGTTAATGTAAACCGTATCTGTATATAGAAAGAAGACAAGATGGTCGGGGGATAGCAGAAGCAGCAGCCTTTCATTGGATGACCAGGAATCGCCTCCTGGACCCACAGTCTGTAGCGAGCAGCTCTTTGAGAACAAACACTCCAACAAAACGGGTTTCGGTTCTTACCGAAGGTATAATGGGGCTTAAAGAACTGTAGAGTAAACGCCTTTCTCAGACTCGCCGGATGTCTTGCTTACGGAGATTCGCTGTCATCCTCCGACTCGAGCCACCGATTTCCTTTCTTGATGGGAAACGATTTTTTTTTTAAATTTTTACTCGCCATTACCAATAAACGGAAATTACTAACAAACCGAAGAGTTTAATTGTGCTTAAAGATGCAGACGGTAGAATACTGAAAGCGCTAAAAGCTGTAGTTCTTCGAACACCATTCTCTCAAGAGAATGGAGTACTTTCGCGTTACGGTTCCAAATAATTAGGGGGGGAGAGAAAAAAAGAGACGGACTGGAACTAGAGTCAAGTTTCTGGTTTCGGAAATATTATATTGGTTTTAGGAACCAAACATATTCTTTTTCGAAAAGTTACCGAGAATTGGAAAATATATCTGTCATGCAGTCTTAAAATTGGTTTGCACTGTTAATGTCACCCGACCATCGATAATTATTTAAGCTTTAAGGAAAATTCTGTCTGCAACTTATTGCTACGATTCTTCGAATTTCTAATCGCTAATAACTGGAAGCTTGTATCTGTACACTTAGAATAAAAATTTACCTCTAAAAGGTTTGTCAACTTAATAGAGGAATAATTGATTAATATTTTAATTATTAAAGAGATTCCCGGAAATCTCTGTAGGGCCTGTTCTGTCATTTTAAATGTGGTTTCCCCGTCGTTGCTGAATATCCATAATGTCCACAAAGGGTACAACAGCACAAGAATTCCCTTGTGCTTAAGAGAATCACAGACGTATCAAAGCAAGGCCGAACTTCACTACAAAAGCAGAGATTTTACCACCTGCTAGAGAAGCATAGGATTTTAAAGGAAACTTAGGAAACGTTGTGGCCGATCATTGATGACGTTAAGGGGCTAGCCGGATGTCCCGGGACTCAGAGTTTGTACATTAGGGGTCGGTATTTACGCCCGCGCACCAAAACAGAAAGTCTCGACAACATGTAGCCCAGAATGACATTAGCATCTGATCAGATACGCTGCTTTCTAAGATGTTCAGATAACAATCAATATAAGAATCCGGCCAACATTTCACAACAGGTTTCAGAAGTAATTCTAATAATTTAAGTGCAAACATCTGTTAAAACTAAAGGTCGGAAGTTTTTTCTAAAGGATAATTTCGCTGTAATTCAGATAAAGATAAATTAATTACGAATCTTTAGTCGGCTTCAAGTCTGAAAGATGTCGTCGAGTTGCTGAGAGATTTTAAAGATCTAAAGTGGAAATCTTTTGCTTTGATTCACAGTGGAGGGGGTAGTTAAAGTTCCTTATGTACATTTGCTAGATGGAAAGAGAAAGGCGGTAAGTGCAAGATCTTTACCTTTTGTTATGGATCAACGGTGGGCGAGACTTCACAGGAAGGTATATGGTTATATCGCCATTAAGGGGCTTTCTGTTTTCTGATCAGCCATAATATTGATTCAGGGTTAGGGTTAGGTCATATAGAACGCTTGTGTGCTAAAGATTACAACTGGTACGACAACGATTAGATCGTTGGACTATCAATTAGATGTTTTCATGAGCAGCCGTCTTCCTTTGCCATCATCAATTAAATAATGCTACCCGAGAAAATCCAGTGGGAGACTGGACCGACCGGGTTCTTTAAAAAAAAATTAAATTCTGCTACAAACAGTGAAACTCTAAAAATCGGTTCTTACCCCTTTTCTCTTACGATGCTGTAAAGATGCGGAATCTTTGTTAGGCAAAAGATGTCAACGAATTTTAAAGGTTCAAAGTAAGTTTCCTGAGATGATTATTACTGGTCTGCTACAATTCCATTTGGTGTTCATTTCTTGCTAAAGTTGGGGTTTTGTCCCCATATTTAATCGCTACTGTCGAGGGAATTCCCCGTCAAGATTTTATATTCATTCAAGATGGAGGCTTTTTTGCGCAGGATGCACTTCTCACCATGAGGCTGCCTCTGCCAGAATCTTCGGCTTTCTGTGCGTAACGTTAGTCACTTTTCTGGTGCATCGTTGTTACGTAACTCTTTAAAACAACAACCGGAATAGTTGAAACAAACTACCTCTAGGCTGGTAGAGCGCAGGTTTCCGCAACGCGTAGCTGTACCCAACTTCAATGAATGTTGTGTAAACTCAAAATCTTCAGCGTCAGCCAATCAAAATTTAGCTCACATACTAAACAAAAAATCTGTTCACGCGTCAGTCCACAGTAGCACGTGACTTTTGTAGACTTCGAATCCTGCATGAAGACCCCTGGACATTGAGTCTTAATTCGTTTTTGTATCCGTAGTAAAGAATAGTGGAATGCTATAAGTTTAGAACCTGTGTACCCTTTCGGACCTCGGTCTGACGTGAGCTGCAGTAACAAATATGGCTGACTATATAATGTTACAGATGATTCTCCATGATCTGGACAGAACATTTGCGGTTAGTATAACAGATATGGGAGAGGAAAAGAACATTACAGCTTCCAAGAAACAGAATAGTGAGTGCACGTAGATGCCACGGTGGCCAAGACGGTTTTTTATTGGTGGGCTGCTGAAAGACGTCGGTATTCTTGTTTATCTGCAATGGAGAAATGGCTGCTAGGACGATGAGTGATGGCCGCTAACACGTGGTCAGACAGAACAGAAAAGAGGCTGGTGAAGTCCAACCATCATAAAGAGACATTAAATGCAGGCCAATCTACACCAGTCTCAGCCGTGGCTTACGATAGACTTTGGCAGTAGGTGACCATCATGTAAGTCTCAGATCATATTTACTGATATGAAAAGACACCTATTTCGATGTAAGAAGCGCAAAAATGGATCAAGGTGGACTGATGAGGAGTAATGTGATCTGACGAGTCATGTTTCAACCTTTTTTGTGCACAAATGGAAAACAAAAAAAAAAAAAGATTCGGGGATATCCACATAATTCACTCGACGTCTCTTGCTTGGTTGGGGGCGGAGTTGTATATCGGGGTATATATCCTGAGCTCCTTGCTTGATTCCTTTTCTTGTGTACCCTGATAGGACGGCTACTTCTAAGACGAAAACGCTTGAGAGAGAGAGAGAGAGAGAGAGAGAGAGAGAGAGAGAGAGATGGAGAGAGAGAGAGAGATGAGAGATGAAGAGAGAGAGAGAGTGGAGAGAGAGAGAGAGAGAGAGAGAGAGATGGAGAGATGGAGAGAGAGAGAGAGAGATGGAGAGATGGAGAGAGAGAGAGAGAGAGAGAGAGATCGATGAAGAGATTGAAGAGAGAGAGAGAGAGAGAGAGAGAGAGAGAGAGAGAGAGAGAGTGAGAGAGATTGCGCAGTTTGAACATGTTTTATAAATAAATACATCGCATTTCATTAGCATAATATTTTTATTTCTTGGTTATCTTTTTGTAAAGAGTTGTACATCATTCATGCATATTAATGCGTTAGTAGTTTTCACATTAGCTTTTAAATATATATCTTTTTAAACTTTCCCCTTTTTTGCATAATCAGAAAGGGCATCTTTTTCTTTAAAGTTAATTACATAACCGTTTTCCAATACACACTCGGTCCGCAAACTTTGCAGGCGATAAACTGTATTATAACTCATAAGTCCGACGGTGGATTTTACAGAAAACTGGCAATGACACCTGACAACAGATTTTTATTTTAATGCAAGCAAAACGGAAATTCAATTCTTGCACTAGCACTTTCTACGGCGCTATTACTTTAAATATCTCTCGCTAATTAAATATTGATTTGAGATGCAGAGCAAAACCTGAAATATGACTTCTCTTTTGCCTGTCTCGCTGAGCTAAACTAATATGGGTATATATTTATTTATTTATTTATTTACGAGTTGTTTGAGATACAAAAGAAAGTCACGGTTCAACAAAACCTCTGGAATTATGGTTAGGAGCTGAAGTCACAGTTCTTTGTCATAGAAGCCGTTAAAATGGTTGTTTTTTGAGGTAGTATGCCAGAGAAAATCTTGGATTTTCGAGGCTTTGTTTGATAAATGACGCTTTGGTGCTGGCAGTCGAATGACATTCACTAATCCCAGAAGATATCAATGGTTATATTTAGACACAGCATGCCAAAAAAGAAGCTATTCCTTTTCATCTATCTCCTTTTGTTATATTAAATGAAGAGAGTCACCATTCAATTTGAAACGTCCATTCATTTTTAATGTTTCATAAATCTTTTAACACGACGACTTAAAGTCAGGTAAAATTATTTAGATTTATGAAGTTTTTTATTATCAAAAATGATGCCAAAAAAGTCTGAAATTATAACAAAAGAAAATTGGTTTAAATTACAACCTTTGTTTTAAAAGACTGCTTTAGTTCTACTTGGCACAGGTTCAACTAATGCTTCATATAAATAAATATCATTCCAAGCTTATTTACTGACTTTTGCGCATTTTTACTCCACTCCTTGCAATGTTCATATGCTGTCAGTTGGATTTAAATCAAGAGAATTCCCAGGGCCGTTTTTCAAATCAATGAATTCTCTTGCTCCTCGAGGAAGATCTTCTTTTGCTGTGTGACATAAAGACTTATTTTGTAAAAAAACCAAAAATCGCCATCAATATCGCGTCTTTTTAGAAGACTGAAAAATTTATGTTTAAAATATTTGAATATCGATTTGTATTCACTGACGTTCCTTTCAGCACGTTTACCAAATTACCTATGCCATTAACAGAAAAACGGGCTTGGATGTAGACACTTGAATGCTTCTGCATCGCTGAAATAGTCCGATTTAAATCTTTCACCTGATTTTCTTCTGACTCAAAGCACCGCAGTTACCAAAAATATTCAGTGAACTTTCATTTGCGAATATCACGTGGTTCCGATCCATCGTTTGCGAATATCACGTGGTTCCAATCCATCATTTTCGAATATCACGTGGTTCCAATCCATCGTTTGCGAATATCACGTGGTACCAATCCATTGTTTTCGAATATCACGTGGTTCCAATACATCGTTTGCGAATATCACGTGGTTCCAATCCATCATTTTCGAATATCACGTGGTTCCAATACATCGTTTGCGAATATCACGTGGTTCCAATACATCGTTTTCGAATATCACGTGGTTCCAATCCATCATTTGCGAATATTACGTGGTTCCAATCCATCATTTTCGAATATCACGTGGTTCTAATCCATCGTTTGCGAATATTACGTGGTTCCAATCCATCATTTGCTATTTTGATATTTCTTTCAAAATTGATGTTTTGTATTTTTGTAGGACAAAGTTTTAATTTTTAGATGGTGCTCATTATTAGGAAATATATTTATCATATATCTTAGCAATACTCTTTTCCAATTCTTTAGCTAATTAAAGACTTATTACAATAATTATGCCAAATGTTCTTCCTGAAACACCAGATGTCAAGTTTTGAACGTGTAGGTCATTTGGACATCTTTAGTGATTTGCTATCTTTCAAGGCATGTCCTCACAATTCAGGATCACTGGTGTTCACTAAATAGTGACTTCAAACCTCACTGAAGATGCTGAAGCATATGGATGATTGTTTCTATACATGGGAAAGTTATGAAAAAATTCCTAGAAATCTCCTGAATTTTTCAGATTAGCTATGACGGTTTTTCTAACATAATAATCAGAATTAATCTATAATGGAAAATTTTTAATATTTTGGTAAATTAATATTAATTAGATTACTAAGCACCTATTCATTTAACAGCCATTTCCCATGTATTTTGTGTTAATTAAAAAGAAGATTAATTCCTATTTAGTACAGCGGTGTGCAAAAGTATTGCATAAAAATTATTTTTCCTGTAAATTAGCTCGCATTTTGTCGAAAGCAGTTGTTATCAAATCTTGTTCATTAAACTGTTTCTATATTACTGTTGTGCATCTATTCCAATAATATCCATCATATTGTTTCATTGTAAGGAAAGTTATAATTTTTAGAAAATCATTTGCATCAAATCAACGTGAGCAAAAGGGTAGCATAAAATCTAGACAGCTATCTGATCAATTCAGATTATGCAGGAAGTGATCAGATCTCTCAATAATGAGTAGAATATCCGAAATTCTTGATAACTTGTTCACAACGACGAGGCATTCTGGCTACTGAACTCCGACCAGACTTCCTCGGTTTTCTGGCACTAACGCTGAGTTTAATCGAGTGCCAAATGTTTTCGATGGGATTGAGATCCGGGCTTTGAGCCGGCCAGTCGAGGAGGGGGATTCGCAACTCTGCCAGCAAGGCCTTGACACTCCTAGCTGTGTGGATGGGGCGTTGTCCTGCTGATAGATGGCCGTCAGGGGCACGTGGTCACACATATACGGTTCAAAGACGATCTTAGCATAGTCATGAGCATTCATTCGACCCTCCACGTGATGCAACGGACCGACACCGGACGATTGGAAACAGCCCCAAACCATGGCCGAATCTCCCCCTGCCTGCAGAGTCGGTCGAGTGCAACTAGGATGGTATTTCTCGGACACCGATCGCCGAACGCACACCCGACCCGCCGAGTGGACCCTCACGAATTCGCTTTCGTCGGAAAACAACATTCGGAACAACTGGACCACGGTCCACAGTCGCTTCCGACGATTGTCCAGACTGATGAACGGCTTCTTCTGTGCCAATCGCCCGAACAGTCCCATGTGGATCAAACGCCGTCCGATGGTGCACAAGGCCAAATGGATCCCACGGTGCCTTGACAAGGTGGTCTGGATGTTGGTGGAAGTGTGGAATCTGTCCGAGTTCAACATATGAGCGATCAGACGATCCCGTCGAGCCGTCGTTTTCCTCGGTCTGCCGGCTCTGCGTTTCGAAATTAGGCTCCCATCTGCTTTCCAACGTCTCAGGGTGCGAGATATCGTCGACTGATTGCAACCGATACGATCCGCAATCACCCACTCAGTTTCACCATCTTCTTTCATGCCTGCTGTTCGGGATCCAATATCAGGCTCTCGGCATCACTATATTGAACAAAAATTAATCATAATAGTCGAAAATGACAGTTTTTTTCATATTTATATTCTACGATCCTAAACTATCATAGCACAAAATATACATTCTAATATTTGTAGTTTATGCAACACTTTTGCATATGTCGATTTCATGCGAATTATTTAAATTTTGACTGTGCAATTACAAAATGGATCTTAGTGTTATAGATCGTTTAAAGACACCGATACCTTTCAATTAGAGCAGAAAACATCCAATAGTTACTAATTTCTACAAAATAAGAACCCATTTTCTAAGTCTGGTCATTTTTATGCTAGACTTCTGCACGCCGAGGAATATTCCACTGTTGGAGCATTTAGACTGAAGCCGACAAAGAGAGTTACACAATGACTGGCCAGGGCTGTAAAAGTGCCCATCAATAAGTCTCAAGTAGGAATTCAATTAGGAAATACCATACCAAACAAAAGAAAAATCTAAAAATTCAAATCTTTATAAAATTGGAAATTTAATAAATTTTTATTCTATAGTGTTAAACACATCTTAACAGCCACATTTTTAAATGGGAAGATGCACATCGTAGGCTCGATTATCCGTACTGTATCCAAATTTTATGTTCTGTTTAGTATTCTGTAATCAAGTGGGATGGAATCTGGTTAATTATCTGCCGGAATTCATCATCAAAAACTCTGTAGAGACCCTAAGTTACCACACAGAAAAATTGGTACTGCTTAATTTAGCAAATCGAAATTTTGTCGCAAAGGCCGAAATATTTAGATTATGGGATAAACAGATCAAGAGTCGCTTAGCCATAAACGTCAATTACGGCCTGACGGTGTTCATGCATAGTCCACAAGACAAATATTGGTCCAAGTCGACCTGATGATTTGGAGCAGTTGCTGTGAATGTCTGAGATTCTTTCCTCTTAATAGCTTTGTCTGTATTGTTCCATAGATTCTTCATTGGGTTCAAATTAGGGCTTTGAGCATTGTTCTGGACTTCCTAGTTCCTTCCTTCCTAAATAAACCCCACCTCTTCCACCTGGTTTCCGGATAATTACCATTCTATCCTAAGAAGGATAGTTATTTGTCGGTAAACGAGTTTCTTTATTTAATCATAACATCGCCTATGGATGCTGTCACTGTAAAGAAGAGATGGCGACTACATCACCTATCCTACGTAATTCCTGCTCTTGTGACATCTATTTACTTATTTTCTGATTACTGCATCTATTATTTCGACAACTGGATAGCTGGTAATTATATCTATGGAATTACTCCCCAGATTTTGACATTAATGCGTATAAACATCAAGACGTCTTCGCCTAACATCTCTGGATGGGATTCTGAACATGTCGTGCCTTCGATTGGAAAGAGATGAAGAATTCGTTCCACATCACGATATTAACCGTAGTCTCGAGTCGGGGGAGTGAAGTGCGCAGTCTATGTTATCAGAATTAAATGCCAGTCGCTATTGCAACACTTAAGAGCTGCGTTTTGTTGGGTTCTGCATCTTAATCCAGCAGACGTAATGCGTCGACTCCGTTGGCGATACTTCAAATCAAAAATTGTTGATTTTCAGCCCGTGGCCTGCTTCCCCGGCACTACACTTTCCTGAGCTGCAAAGGGTTAAACCTGGAATTCTCAGTCCGGAGCACATCGACCATGAAGAGTCCACGTGGCGTTCCTGAACTCTGAGAGCCTTACGTTACAGAGAACTCTGGACCCGATGGTGGTGATGCTACTCTAACAAGTACTGCACCCGGCGATGCAGCTGCAAAAGTGATGAGAAGCTTTATGCAATAAACGCGCCCGTGTGGTTAGTATCGCTCTGGTAGGGTCGCTTGTGTAGTTACCGTATATCAGCCATCTTGTTTTTTCAAGATTTACCTTCCAATGGAGGCAAAATTGCTAAATGTTAGTAGTAGATGCAAACATTTCCCTGGCATTGTCTTCTAGCCCTCCTCCTCCTCTGCTTGCCGTGGCTGTAACAGGGCCGCGCCACATCGTCTCTAGTTACCTTCACAAAGCACGCACGCGATCGCAGCGCCATCTGGAGATTGGTTGTTTCCCTCTCTCTCTCTTGCACATGAAACCCTTGAAGTGACTTAATACCTGTCCGCGCCTTTCTGTTGTCCCATGATGTCCGCTGATGGTGATGGAAGGAAGAGAAATGGTCCACCTCAATTCTAAGCAAAAGTTTCCCTTCCACTTAGCGACATTCTCCTGTTTCAATTTTCCTCCAGGGGGAATAATCACCGGTTGTATTCACTTTCCTGATATTGGATGATTACTTTTAACTTTTTTAAAGCTTACAGGAATCTCCCGCATGAAGGGGCATCATACTTCTGACAGCACCCTGTTTTCCTTACTTTTTTTTGGCTGACAACAGTTCATGGAGGGAGTTCTCCGACGGTCTCTCCCCCTCCCCCAACCACCACCACCACGTCTCTTGCATTAATCTGGTTCTTTCTCTTTCTCTACGAGTTCATTTTTAAGTCGGCTGACACCGAAAAGATCTTCCAGTCAAAGCTGCCCCCCCCCAACCCTACAAAAAAATTAAATTAAATCAAGTCGCCACTGAATCCTCTAAATGAGGTCTGTACAGTGTTAATGGTTATTCAGAGGCGATAAACAACTCCGGTTTACCGTTTGCTCCAAACAGCAGCAGTGGTAGTCAGTCTTATGAAGCCTGATGATGCTGGACCAACAATATAAAAGGGGGTTTTCTGTTCGTTCTGTAACCGAATCATTCAGCCCATCATCCCAGCCGGTGAGTGAGCTGCGCAACAAAATCTCGACTGGATTTCCTAGTTGCCCACATTTCTCTTATTTTCTTCGATTCGCAAACTCCAAAATGGCACCGATGAGAGCAAAGCTAAGCACCCCCTGGAGGCTTCTCATCAAACATTCGTTAGGAAGAGCTGAGCAAGATTAGAGAGGAGGAATAAGAAGATCAGGACTTTTCAGTTTTAAGTTCACAGCTTTAAGGGTATCAAATAATATTTTATGTGGGACCACCAGATATTTCAAAGTGATTGATTATTTCTCTTTTTAATTTGTCTGCATCTTTTGTTATTAACTGGTCAAATGCAATAAGAAATAATTTAGACTTTCTTTTTTTCTATGAGAAATATGTCTATACTTTTATCAGAGCCCTTTAAAAAGGGATGTAAAACATCATCATCTTTGTTATTAATTTACCATATCAGGGAAGTCTGCACATGTTCTCTTAAGAACTAAAAATAAACAAGTATATACCATTGCCAAATCTCTATAAAATGTGTTTTAAAAAGATAGATAATATGTTCTCAACACTAAAAAAAACCCAAAAGATATAATTTACACAAATGAAGATCATGTGAAGTTGATTAGTTTTGTCTTACCTGTGAAGAGTCATTTATTGTCAGTGATTCTAAAAAGCAAGGCACCATTCTCTCTCATCTGTAAATTTAGAGATGATGCGCATTTCTTCTCCATAGATCTGGCTGAACTGCGATGTATGAAGTGGGTGTTAAATGTTCCAGAGAACCACATAAGCATTGTAGAGACTAGAAGAACTTACCTGGATAACGAGTGACTCTATCCTTACCAAAATACCATGACAGGAAATTGCTAGATGCTGTTCAGCTTTACCCGTCTCAAGGTTAAAAAATGCATCAGTTATTACTTTTAATAAGTTTGCTCGGTTAAAATCACAAACTGAGTTAGATACGAATGTAAAATGCATGTTCACAAATGATTTTGAAAACATCTTTTGTAATTTAATGAATAATTCTGCTGATAACAAAACTATGGGAAATGCTTTTAAAAGTACATAATTGTAAGTTTTCCCAAGCAGCTTAAGAATGTGCAAGCACTTTAATGTTGTGAAATCAAAATACAAAAAGAATCTGACTCCAGTAGTAAAAGTTGCAGGGTTTGTTAATTCTGTAACATCTTTGGTGAAACAATTAGTAAAAAATTCCTCCTGATAAAATGGTCCAAATATTTCTTATTTATCTAATGCTTCTAACCTATTTATTCCAGGAAACACTGTTGTTAATCTTTACCGTTTTAAATGTTTTATCAGTCCAATTTTTCATATCTTTGTCCAAAATGTTTTATATGTTGATATATTCAAACTAAATTATTATCTAAAATTGTTGTTTCTTATTCTTTCTTCCATCTAACTTTTGTTAATTCACCTCCATTATTTTTCTATTTGCTTCTGTTTTTGTTGTTACCCTCATGCATTAACATATCTAACCTTTTTATCCACTTACTATTACTTTAAAATGTCTTATTAAATCTCTCACCAGAACTGCTTTACCTTCATTATACGTTTAATGAAGTTCTATCACCACTAAACATTTTTTTAAAGTTCTGTTAACAAATTCACTTCCCATATCAGTGTATAATTTATTTAGTGTTTTATTAAACTGTTTAAATAAATATTTTAAATGCTTCTATTAAAGGTCTTCCAGTCTTATTTGTTTAAAGAATCTCTCCATGCATATTTAGAAAATACATGTATTTTAAATATATTTACAACCTTTATTCTATTTAGAACAAGCTTGCATACCAACTAAATCTACTGGATAAACAGACACCTGCTAATGGGTTTATGAGACACTTCAGGTAGAGGTGTCTTTTCCCTTCAGGTAGAGATGTCTTTCCCTCAGGTTTTCTGGGTTGCTTTTGTATTTCAACTGGAAACCATAAATAATATCTTTGAAGAAACCTCCAACAGCTATTTTACGTGTTCCTCGGCCACAATATTTATATCCCAGTAGATTTTTTTCAACAGGATATCTAGCCCAAGGAAAACCAGGAAGTGTTCCTAACGTTGACTGTATATCACCTGCAGAGACAGAAACACATTTTCGTTTTCCTGGACAGACTCCTAACATTTGTCACTTATTTATACTACTAATGTGTTCATAACTTTTTTGTATTACCTTTTAGTTTTAAATTTTAGACGATACGTTTAAGTAAATTATGTATGTGGGAGTCTAAATTCAGCATCGCAAGAAAATACATTTTCAGCCGTCTCTCTCTTCAGATTCAGCTCTGAGATCATCAGATTTTAATTGATAGCGAAAATGATTCATATGATTATCAAGGGTATATCCTTCTGATAGCCTTCAGATGATTTAAAACTTAATGGAAAAATTTTAAAAAATAGTAAAGATCATAATTTTTAAGGAAACTGATTATAGGAGAAAGAGATGCAGCCAAACCACTCTGTTTATGTGTGTGTTATTAGATTCAGTCTTTCTAGATTATTATAGATTGTTTTTTGAAGAATCTTACATCAACCTGACGATCTAATAATGAAAATGTATTGAAGAGTGAGAACTTAGACCCGCAGAATGTTTGAAAGTAACAGGTGAGGAAACAGGAAACAGACGTAGAAGAGTTTGAAGACCCAGTAGAAAATGATCAAAAATGCTTGATGAGCTGAATGTGACAGAAATCAAACCAAACCCCAAGTCATTTTATACTAGAGGTAATTCAAATGTCATTAGTTTTTAGATAATAAGAGAGGAGAATCCTCAACATATTTGGGTTGCCTCGGTTAGCAAAGATGTCTTTTGATACAATTTAAATATTTACAGAAAAATTTTAGGAATCAGACTACAGAAAAACCATCTGACAACATAGTGGAAGATATAGTTTGAAGTCTGCTGAATTTTATTATCTCACTAATAATTTTAGAAAATCAGAGAGGAGAGAGATTTTAAAAATATAACAATTTATCTTTTAAAAAAATTAAAGAAAGTTTCCTGATGAAAAAGGTAGGTGAGCAAGATTTTTATACCAAATAAAGGCAGCTTCTCAAAGTCTAGAAGTGTTTACCTTCAACATCTCAAAATGTGATAGCAAAAGTTAAGCCCAACCGTTCCTTCATCAATTCTGCAGGCTCCTTCAATAACTGACAACGTAGATGCAGATTATTTAGATTCTAAAGATGGTCAGTTTCATTCAAACCGAACATCTACTAAAATCTGTAGGTAGTTATAACATCATTCCAACTAAAGGAGCTGTAGGCGTTTAATGAAGTTCTTGATGAAGATGTACAAAACACTGCTAAGCATAGAGCTATTAACCAACTCTACTGAATATTGGAAAACCTATCCCCCTCCCCATAGAGGTGCCATAGCTATATTCGGGGCTGGCTCACATTAGTGGACAAGAAGCTTCAGAAAAAAGTTTGTATCTTGATCGTAATAAGGGCTTATATCTAAAGAAGGGTAAAGGTTGTATATGTGATGTAGTCGATATTACAGCTGAAAACATGGAGATATTTAACGGTGCTCATAAAGGTAGGACGGACAGACCAGATTTCTAAAGGTACAATACTTGGACCTAATTCAACATTTAAAATATCCCAGTAATTCTTTGATTATTAAATGGAAAGACCACTAACAAACTTTGATGCAGAGAAATATGGTTTAAAATTTAAACATTTTAAAGTGGTTTTTATACAAGATAATAAACCTAACAAAATTCAGATTCAGTTTAAAATCATGGCCACCGGCATAATGGTAATAAAAATGTTTAATATTTTGATTTTCCTCCAGCTTTAGAAAATATAAAGTTTATTCTTTGATTCAGCAGGCAGTTTTGCTGATAAAGGTATCTTTTTATCACATATTTGAAATCCGTTATTTGTGGTTTGGTTACATTTAAAATCTCCAACTGAATTTGCTAAACCAAAAAAGATCTACAAGCAAATGGAATTTTTCAAAGACTTGGTTTTATTAAATGAATAGATTGGAAGATATAGATGTAATTAAACCTCGAGATAACGTGGATGGGAAATTTATTCCACTCTTCCTTCATCAGTTATCACCGTTACGCTTGGTTTTAACATAAGCAACAAAAAAAGATTTTTTAAGGAAATAGCTGAACTCTAGATAATAAGCTACCTGTGAAATCAGCAGAGTTTTTATTAATTTCAAGTATTAAATAAGTTTGGTTTTAGTCACAAATATAATTCATCTGCATTTTATAGTTTAAACCACATCAAACTTTCTAAAAACCGGATGGTTAACTTTTAATGGCTGGAGATTTGAATTTAAATATTCACAGAATTATAAATATGAATAATTCCGTTAATTTTAATGTTAACAAAATAGTTTGTAGATGGATCAGTCGGACAGATAAATATCTTTTGGATTGAATGGGATTATAACGGTAATAATGTTGTTAATTTAAACGAGTTTAAAAATGAGAACTCACATTCCAAATACAGGAGTCAGAGTTGATGCTTTACCTGGTGTATTAGATCCAATATTATTGGGGTAATAAATTAATAGATGGAAATAGAGTGCATTGGTTAATTCGGTAACTAGTTCAAACACAAGGCTTAAAATAGCATTTCCTAATTTCCTTGTTTAAAAAAAAGATATTTCATGTTTATATATATAAAAAGGAGATCTGAATTTTTAGATAGAATCGTTGGTGAGGGGTTAAAGGTCTTTAGTGAAGCAGTAAAAGTTAAAGACTGGCCATATGTTGTAGCAGCACAAGGTAGTTATGAATTTTATTTGCATGATAAACTAAGACAGCAACAGTAGTGCATATTTAATGATGGATTTAAGCTTAAGATAAATAAATTATAAATATTGAAAATCCAACAATTAGTAATAATTCTGCAATGTTGGTGAGTCAAAATTTTAAAATGCAGTCTACTCAGTTCTTGGAACAGTGGAGCAGAAGCGATTCAAAATGTAGATGTAGAAAACTTATTAGCAGTTACAGTAGTGATATCTTCAAATTCATTCTTCAAAATATACAAACGATTAAGGAAAAAGTTACTTTAAGAACGGAGTGCAATCTGTGAGTTGGCACAGGTACCTATTTAATAATTACAATTAAGAAATATGACAATGGTAGCAAAAGATTAATCATTTCCACCTGCTTAAAATTTGTTTATATTTTTATGTTGGTAGACGTAATTCCAAGCTAGATCTAAAAAGACCGTTTGCAGATAGATAGTACTTTTTATCGGACATACATCTGAGAAGTCATGCATTGCACAAGGTGACAGCTGCTAAATCCCTTTTTTTCTGTCTTGTTAATTTCCAATTATCGACAACATGAAGCAGTGAAGGAAACTGAATGGCAATCAAAGTCTTAAATTATACACATAAAAAATTATAATTATGCTAAGTACAAAACACTGTAAAGCAAAAGATATTAATTTCAATATGCTGTTTATCTTCCTTTTAATGGTATCCAAAAGGTAAAGTGGTTGAGCGGATATATAGGAATTTAATGGGCCCCGTAGAATAAAGCTGGAAGCCATAAGACTGTTCCAGGAATTTCTCTACAAATGATTAGCCAATAAAACAAAGTTTATTCACTCGCTACGTCGTTTTTATGGATATCAATTTCCTTCCCAGTTTAGGTTGCGACTTTTTTCAATTTAACTTGTGTGGTACTTGATTAAAATGTGGAAACAACCTCGTCTGTTTGAATGACCAGCATTCTCTTGGTCGGCAGTTATGGGTGGGGAAATTCCTCAACTGCATCAGTCTGTCCGCACGTCCAGTCGCCAAGACCTCGTCTCAATAAACAAGCCTAGATACTTAACGCTGTGATGACCGATTCTCAGGTTCAAAAAGACTCAGAAATCAAATAAAAGTAGCGTAGCTGAAGAATTTTTCTAAAAATTAGGAAATTTTTTCTTTGTCTTGAATTTTTTTTTTTAAGAACCTAAAGAATGATGTCTTTTTTTCATTTTTACTTCTGTAAAAAAATGAAAAATTAACCAATATTTAAAAAAAAATAAATAAATAAGCAACACCAGAATAATAGCAGGTGCTCTCCACTCTTCTGGAGAGAGAGAAAATTTGTGACTCAAGAGAGTTCTTTATTGACCCAAGTACCTACCTACTCACTGCAGCATCATTTTTATTATTTATATAGAATATAAAATACAAGGTATGGATAATAGCTAACCTGGTTTCTGAAGAAACCAAACCGAACTATCAACGACAGATAACAGATGATTTTTTTAAAACTTCGGCCAATAACAAAAGGCACCATTCAGTTGGTAATTCTTAACCTATAAAATAATTCTGAATTCTTATGCAGGGTTCAAGAATGATGTAAACATCCAGTCGCCTGAGGGCTTATTAGATAATTGCTAATGGCAACCAAATCCATACACGTCACATAGTATTCCTATTGGCGAAATGACTGACAAAAACAAAGGTATATATTTCGATCTTGTAAGAACACGAAGTTTGTGTTCATGCAAACACAGTACGGACTGGCCTTTCATCTACAAAAATAGTTGACTGTTATCTTGTTTCTCGGCCCTCCTTTTATTACTTAACAAATAAAAGCGCATTTCATTTAAGCACTTTCCCTGTCATATCCAGTGGTCTATAAAACACTTCTCTTTTCATTGAAATGAGTAGCTTCCAGCATTGTGATGTTTTCATTACTTTGTGTATCCCATCCAATACACTCAGTTCAGTGCAGTGCTAGTGTGCAGCCAAGAGGAAGTGCTTGAGATGCTTGAGCACTCCTCTTCTTAATGCATATATCTATTTGCCACCCTTAAGCTAAAGACCAACAGGTCACTGTTATTTCTATATTGATTTTATTGAATATTTTTAAGTACACAGGATACTATTGCAATTATAGAAAAATGTGAAGCCTTTGTTTGAATCTGTAGCTAGTGAGTGGCAACTGGCAACTTTCAGCTTCTTTAATACTGTACATTATGGTGTTGCTGCCATGAAAGTCACTAGCACATGGTTTTATCTGCAGACCAAAAGCATAGTTTGAGGGCTAAGGTGAAAGCAAGCCGAGTCAAGCCACGATAGGCCCACGTGATAAACTGAGCTATTTATACAGCATCTGATCAACCATGAGCAAAACCAGTCCATCTAATTAGACTCATTTCAATTCACTGAAATCAATAACCTTGCACATCACAAAGCATTCCCTTAGCACTCTCCAGAAATATCTGCCCGCATGGCGAACCATTCAAAATTTGTGCTGAGGCATCTTCTTAAAATGTGAGCAAGTTAACCTGCCCCTTAATCAAGATAAATAAAACAGGGAAATGTTGGACTTACGATTTCACACACGACGAGCAGGGTTAGAAAAAAGTCTTATTGGTATCTTAGTCTCAGAACTATGGACAGAGAACAAAATGTACTTCGAAAATTGTTTATAAGCTAACGTTGAATGGACCTCCAATCATCTACCTGCTTTGTGACATTAAGCTTTGTGTGTGATTCAAATGTGAACATTAGAAAGGATTTGTTAGAAGGAAAAAAAAGTTTGAATACTTTAAATATTTAAAAACAAACTCAACTAATTGATAAACTAAATGAACCTAAATTGAACTAAATTGTATTTCAATGTAATCTACGCTAACTGTCAAAAGACGACGCACAAATGTTTTTATATTTTCCACAAAAGCACAGCAGTCTCAAACTTTAGCCATTTAATAGAGAAGTTTTTTATAACACAGCTGACTTAAAATTAGAAGAATACAGGAGGACCCTAACAGATCGCTCTCCAGGTGGAACGCATTACATTAACTGATTTTGCTATTTTGTCCCCCTAGATGATTCTAGTTACAGTATGGTCCAGCTGAGGTCTCAGAAAGACAACGGCCTGGTAATTTTCATCAATAGGATCCTATATTAAAGTTCAGAATGAGGTTGTAGGTTTAATAAATAAACCATGATTCTTGTCTTGCCTTAGAAAAATCTGAGACCTTTCTATTTTCTCCTTTTACAGCAGTAGGAAACATACTGATATATGTATGCAATTAGATTTATAATGGAAATGACTTGATCATCTACCTGAATTTGTACTGACAAAATTGAAAATCTCTCATTTATTTGTTAAAAATTCTATTTCAGTTTCCAAAGGCTTAATAGGATTTTGAATGTTCCAGATGTAGGCTGCCAATGCTACTTTTAGGTGACCTAAAGTAACTACAATTAGAAAACACGCGCAGTAACAATTCTCACTTCTCTTTTCTTTCTGTTGGTTTTTGATACACAGATATAAGGAAAAAATAATCAGGCATCTCAGACCTACAAGATGCTGTGTTTATAGCAGTTTTACAAAAAAGAGAGTCAGGTTTGCTTCTGAACTTAGAACATGGATAATAGAATTTACTGTCAAAACAGAACTGCTAGAATTTTCTCCATTCCCTTTCTTGTTCTTGTGTTGCTAGGGAAGTAGTTCCAGCTCTCAATTTAAAAGAAAACCACTGATTTCCAAAATAACTATTTAAATTTGTCAAAAGGTGAAATAAAATGTTTAAATACCATCAATAATCCAACACCACGTGTTCAGAATGCATGAGAACTAACCTAAGTATCTTACATCTTAAAGCCGTACACTCCTGGCCAAGCTCTAACCTTATTCCAGCTGACTCCCATTTGCTGATAAAGACAACCTGTACGGATTCTTGTGTTTTTGCAATACTGTACCTATCAACATAAACTATACATACAAATTCATAACATCTGGTAATAACTGGTTATAAATATCAAGAGGCATTTTCCAAAAAATGTCTATTCTTGAAAATACTGAATAAGTATTTAATTTGGTAAAATATTCCAGAATGAGACGATAGAATTACTAAAACGCCAGCGTCATCATCTGATGTCCAATTTCCATTGCTGCTTTAAACACTCAAGCATGCGCCTTTAGTTGTATTTAATTTAACTAACTACCTGAAAGCATTCTTTAGCAGAAAATTCCAGCCATGTCTCCACATAAACATCTGTAAGCTAAACCTAGCCTCTCTAGCTTTTCTTCATAACTGAAGATGGTGCTAATCTCTCTGGTGCATTGCCTTTAAACCTCCTCCAAGCTTCCAATGTCTTTTTTGTGGGACTGCATACTACAAAAGAATTCTTACTAATGATTCACAGAGGAATATAAATTTTATTATATAAACAGAGTTTATCACACAGGCACCTCTTACATTGTAACTACATAGATTTCCTTATACTAGCTATGGTGATTAGCTATTACAAGGAGACAGCCAAGTGAAGCCATGTCACTGCTTACATTATAATTACAAACACTTTTCTGAATGAAACAGACACACAAATCCTCAAAAACTAAAGCTGAGATCATACACAGCAAATTCCCTTTCATACATGCATGCACTATATTTCCAAAACATTTTTTAAAATACAAATTTAGTATTTTCACAAGTCAAAAAACGCAGCAAGTTGTAACAAAAATATAAATAAAATTTAACAATAAATCTGTACATCATAGCTTCTTACAGCCTGTATGTTTACAAGTCTCAGAAAAATGGTTTGATCATCAATCGAATAATTTTGAATGATTTAGCAAATCTAATATTGAAAAAAACAAACAAATTTACTGATTAAACAATTTATTATTAGAAATTCCATATGGCAACCAAAAAAGACAATTAATATACATACATTTACCAAAGATTTACATAAGATTTCCTATTTGTACATGTCATTCCATAATACCTATGTGCACATTATAATTTATTAATACGTCTTATATGAGTAAAATAAATCTTCATCACATGAAACAATAAAAATATATCACAGACTGAAATTAAACAAGATTTTAAAGACAGAATAACAAAAATAGCAAAAACAGATAAAAATATTTTGTACCGATCTACTTAACATACAAAAAAGAAAGATTTTATTATTTTAAAATGCTCAAAATAGAAAAACTTCCTTGTACAGTATTGTTTAAAATGGTTTTTACAATACAATAACTCGGAATGCAGAAGCAGAAATCAGCAACGGTATACAAGTGTATCCTCCATGGAAGTCATATTTAATTTCCAATGAACACTTTTACCAAATCAGAATGGCCAACTAGTGTATAATAAGTAATTCCATCCACTTGTAAATCTCAACACACACAAAATTTCCTATATTTAGCATGATAAGCCACATATATAATCATGCCAACAAATTAAAGTATCTCATTAAAAAATAAAACTTGGTGGCATACTAAATACAATAATTTCACTTTTGCTCTGTATAATGTATCATTAAACTGAAGTTTTAAAAATATATATATTGTGTATCATCATATCTATTAACCTTTCAATTGTAGTCACTACCATGATACATTTATCTACAAAAACAGCCTCTGAAAAACATAAAGGTGGGATGAAGGAAGATAACTAACCTGGCTCATCAGACCAAGTCTCATGGCAATTCCAAGCATACAGATATTTTCATTGACATGAAACAATTTAGAGTAGCTTAAAACAAAAAAAAATACGGTCATGATTAGAAGACATAAAGTGACAGACTGAGCTGAACAATTGTTTTATTCTGATTCACTTCTTAGAAGGGAGACAACTGAACAGAAATATAGCATCATGGACATTTCCAAAATGAGTTTATATTCAGAAAGAATCAGCAGTTATTTTTTGTAGTGTGCTGAGTTTATTGTCAATAGAAGCTGACACATCACTACTGTGTCAGGATTAGTACTTTAGATCCACATTGGCTGGGCAGCTGTAGCACAAGTCTGGCAGTGTAGCTGTCTCCATGAAATCATCAGCCTTGGCCAGAGACATGGAAGGGACATAACCCTGGTGGCCATCGGATGAAACTTCCCACCAGTCACTGTTACCACTGCCATCATGTTTGGCAACAACAGTTACAAATTGTCCTTCATACAGTGGCACCTCGTACTGTCCATGAGCTTTGTAAGCCAACAGGGCATAATAAAACTGAAAAAAAAGAAAGAAGTATACCGATTATATAAACACAATGGAAGACTTTGCTTATCACACAAACAGATGTAGACTTGATGATATTTTTCTGCTCACTGAGAATAAGTTCAAACTATTCAATGAATACATATTTTCTAGAGATTAAAAGCTGTTTAACATTAAAGTTTCCCTTATTAATAAAGTTTCATTGTATAAATCCTTGGTTTGTCCATATCTTTAATAAACTGTGCAAGTCCTTATTTTATTAGATACTTCAGCATAAATTTAACAGGTCTTCAGATGTGGAATACACTGAACAATAAAAAAATATTAGATCTTCCAAGTTTGAATTTTAAACATTTGAGAGGGAAATAGGGAATTTAAAAATAATTAGAAATTTTTAGACCTTGGCTATCTACAATCACTTAAATAATTACAAATTAGTTAAGATTCCAGAAAGATTAGATATTATAAAATATCTATTTAGTAATAGATTTGTTAATGAATGGAATAAATTACTGACAATGTTCCTAGTACCGATAGTGTCAATCAATTTAAGAATCAAATTGCTGGACATATCTCTTCCTGGTAATGTTTGGGAGAGACCTTGTATGCCTCCATTTAACTACTAGGCTCAACTTAGCTATGTAAACTAACAAAATTACATTTTTTAAGGAATAAAAACTGATCCAGCTATCAAAATATTTTTTTACTTTTTTACCCATATTAGCAAAAATTTACTTTTCATATTTATAGTAACCTGAGACAAAAGAGAGTATGAACAAAATTATTATTATTTATTGGTAATATATTTGTTTACAAAATATTGCTATTTACTGTAGAGTTTAAAGACTGATGTGAAACATGCTGCCTGGTCAAAATTAGATAAACAATTTCAAAACCACTTGAAGACTCATTTCAAATGTAGAAAATTTTTTAGTTGTCAGAATTCCTTATTTCCCTCATTTATTTGTCCTAGTTACTACCAGAATAAACCTTGTAAAAACTCAATGGAATAACATACCATCCTAAGGATTGCTAATTTGAGATAAATTATAGAATACCCTGTGGTTTTTTAAAGGACCCCTTCAGCTATTGCAAGCAGCTTTCCAAAAATTTCTGGTAAAAGGGAAAACTAGGTACAGTACAAATGGTACACATCCATTTTGTCAAAAGTTTAAAACTGTCTGATTCTTCACTCTCTCAAAGGCTGAATGAAATTTTCTCAGATGCATCAATCAATGACCCAGATTATGGAAAATCAGGTTTTTAAGAAAGCAAATCATGTTCAAAGTTTTAGTTTTGGCTCCGACGTCACGCTACTGAGCTCTGTAATTGTGGTACAACACTTACTCCATTGTCTTCAGAGTCTGCATCAACCTGAACTGGCACAAGAGCAGGTGAAGTCTGATGTTCTATGTCCTTGTCTTCCAAATCTATGATGTTCAAAAAATCTGAAATATAGAAAAGGAAAAAAAATTAAATATATAATAAAGATAGGTGGGAAGTATTACAAGTGATAAGTGGAACTGGTAAAAAAAGATAATTCTATGCACAAATTAATTTAAAATTTATAAGGGCTGTCAAATTTCAAGTGGTCATTGTTTTGTCTTTTTTAATAAAGCCCCATTTTTATTTGAAGTTAATAATTTCTTTTTAAAAAAGAACAAAATCCATAATTTCAAACTTAGCTGACCCCTGTGAAGCAAACATACCAGCATTTCCAACCCCTGGTGAAAGTGAAGAGCAGTGGTGATTTTTGTCATCATAACTGCTGACCCCAAACAATGGTTTTCTTTGCTTGAAAACAGAAATAAAAGTAGCATTTCTTACAAATTTTCTAAATGGCAAACAATAAAAGTAATATCATCATGCAAAATGAAATAAAGTGATGGCACATTGGCAATTAAAAAAATGAAGTAGACCATGAAAAACAGTAGTTAGAAGTAGACATTAGAAAGTCAAATAAAGTAAATATGCTAAAAAGTACCATTTACACAAATCTCCTGTTTTCCATTGTTGCAAATTTTCTGTTTTTCCCTAAGATAAATTAAGTAGAGGAATTGTTTTGCTCAATTTTAATTAGTAGCCCAGTTGGTAGAAGGTAAAGAAAAAAAAAAAAAAAACCTGAAGATAGCAGCTGTGTCTTTGGTCTTCCTCATTTAGAATTTCAGCTGCTCCATCAGTTCCATTTTCTGAGTCTGCAACTAATGATAACAGTTGCAGTTCCAATATTTGCTTAAAAATCCTCTCGTGTTTCCTTTCAAACTCTGTCATCTCATCGTTTTCTGACAATGCCAGAAAATGCTGCAATAATATTAGAAAGAGAGAGAGAGCCCATGTAATGTCTTGAAAGCTGGCATCATTCATGCCCCAAGAATACATATTGGCTTCACCAAACAATTTAAATTATTGTCAATGCAATGGAATAATAATTAATACAAGTATAAAAGTTAGTGTAGTAAAAACATGAAGGCTGTATTAAAAATAATACAAAATTAGTAAGAATAACGAATAAATAAAAGTTAATAAATTCAAGATGGAATCACTAAACATATCTATACATTGTTCAGAAAGTTTTTAAGATCCATTAAGTGATGTAGGGGAGAAAACTTGGACTAACCGACAAGTTAAATATAAAAAGTAATAAATAGGCATATAGTTTGACAATGTCATTATTTAGATAGATGAATTTTTTTCCCATTTTTCCAGTGGCCAAAAATAATGCAGCATATTCTCTTAAACATTATCATTACTTATACTGAAGTCTGTCAAGACCCTTAAGAATTTGGCACCTGAAAAGATATTCAAGTAAACTGACTAAAAATAAAACAACGTTTTTAGTGCAGTACATTAAATAAACGTCTCACCTCCTGCACCCTGCTCAGTTGCTTCAGCAAAGCTTCCAGAAAACTTTTTTTTGCCAAAACTACCACCATCATGGAGTCAGTGAGGATTCCAATGGATAGCTCCCAGAGTTTGGGAAGTTCTTCCACAAGTTGGCTGTTAATGGCATTGTACTCTCTCCTGGTATGTTCCAATGTTTCATCTCCCTGCAACATCGTCATCTAGAGCTATACCCAAATACCAAATGTACATCGAATAAACATAACAAATCAGCTATGAAAGCACTAAGGTGTTTCAGCAATTGTAAAATGAGTTGATTTTATTTTTATTACTCTGTAATAAGGTTAAAAAGAAAAATGCTTCATCTAATTTTGACAGGATGCAGCTTTCACTATTATGCTACGTGGAAAAGAGATGCTGGTAAATAACAAGACTTTCATTTAACATCTTCTTGCCATCACTAACTAAATTTCTTCAGCTGACTTAGAATGAGAGAGGAGAACAGCTTACAGACCTGGAGTTCTAGCAGTTTGTCCATCCGTTTGTCAATCAAAGCCTGAGGTCCTTTGTACAGATCTAGCAACTTGGCCAGAGGACATATCACGGACGACTCCAAAAGAATTTTCTAAAAATTAATTAAAAAATCAAAAATAGAATACAACACCAATTTCTAATGTCATTAAAATTGTTTACAAGTGCAATGCTGATTTTGTTCAGCATTAGTTTTAATTTCCTAACTTGGTACAGGAGATAACTTTAAATAAACAAAATAAAAATTTATCATTAACTTATAAGAAGAGAAAGGATTAAAATGGGAAAGAACAACTTTAAATGAACAGAATGAAACCTCACATTGCTTCTCTAAGGTTTCAAGAGGAAAGGATTAAAATAACATTTTTAAAAGTAACTGATGTATGCATGTAGGTGTGCATTAGGGAAGTGAACATATAAATTTTACTTGTGGAAAACACTTTTTTCCAGCATAGTTTGATAACTGAGAAACTCCAGGTTTTGGTTCCCAGGCTCAAGCAACCATTACATTCTGCTCCACAGATGACTGCTGATTTCTTTCTAAACATTCATAATGGCTGCATCAAAACCTGTTGTCCTGTAACTCAGTTTACACATAAAATTAGACAAAACAAAGCAATTTTTTCAAAGAAACATTATACTATGTTGAAATTAATAGAAAAATTTACCGAAACAGCATAGACACTAACCTGGAACACAAACAGCTCTGCTAAAGCAAAGTTACCAGATGTAGCAAACTCTTCCACAAGAGGTGGCACTGTCTCTGCCTGATACTCCACCATGTCTTCGGTGAGCTGCTTCAAACAATGTATCACATTCTGAAAATTATTCCAAGTTGTAGATATTCCATTTATAAAATTGTAGCAACAACAACAACTTTAGAGAACAAACGATTGTTATTCCAAATCTAAAACAAAACTTTTAGATTGTAATAGCAACGAGCTGGAGCCCAGTCCAACAGTTAGGCCAGTTTCTGCTGACTCGAGTTCCAAGGAGAAATAAACGAAAACGCAATTAACCTAAGTGCCTCTGCTAACCCATTTGTGAACATTCGTCCATGTCTAGAATACAACATTATTCTGTGAAACAGCCATGACAACTCTTCAGTAGCAAATTTTATTTTCCTGCAGTGTTTGCTTGGGTAACTTCAAACTGCTTAGACTATGAACTGGTTAAACCCTTCACCAAGAGGAGCTAACTCCACAATATCCACTCACCTTAAATTTCATCAAATAATTAATCAGGTCCTGATGGAAGTCAGATACAGCAATGCATGTCAACTCAAATTTTTGTTCATAAATATCAAAAGTTTCATCTTTTATCTAAGAAAGAAAAAAAACAATAAGTAATCTTCAAGAGCAATAATTTCCTTCAAAGGAGTGGTAGTGGCTACGCCTTCTGGCTTTAGCTGAATTTACAAATGACTTTTCTTTTCATTTTATTTAATGAGCTTTTAATTGTTAGTACAGTTTAATAATAATAATGCTGATAGTTTTAAAGAGGGCCAATGTTACCATCTTCCACAAACAAACACAATTAAGAACATGCAGATGTGTGTATTTGTACTCACACATTTGTACAAGATATACCAACATAAAAACACATCCAAGTTCACTCTCACACATTTTCTATAACAGCCAAATGGACTCACTGCAATGGCCATACCCATGCTGGCACTCATGTATCCCTTCACTCGAGTCAACTTCTTGTGCAAGGAGTGATAGCTGAAGCGTGATAGTTTCTTTTTGAAAGATACACCTGAATCGCCTTTTCTGTATTTCAACACTGAAAACAAAACAAGTCAAACTCCATCTGTAATCATCAGTGCTGATGTTTCTGGCTAAACCTCAGTTTTATCTTATCTACATGAAGAACCACCAACCAACCAACCAATCTAACATTACCAGCAAAATCTACTCAAAATAATATTTTTTTTAATATCAGAAATTAGCTCAACTGTCTACAAGATTTGATATATTTCTTTAGTAACAAACGTGGATGACTGGAACTGATTATCATCATTAGTTGTCAACCATGTTTTTTTTTTCGTTAAGGAAGCTTAGTGCCACAGTTATCAAACTTGTGTTATCCTGTACCATGAGGGGGCAGCACTGCCAACTTCAGCAAGAAATCCTTACTAAAATTATTCATTTTTAGATGTGGGAGTAAACCTACAGAGCTAGCTGGTGAGGAGTGAGAAATCATTCTAGAAATATGCCAAACCAAGGTGACATTAGCCAAACTCAGGCCCTCAACCTTGGCCCCCAAAAGTGCCAACCAATTTAAACAGCTTCATTATGGAGTCCAAGCATAAAATAAATTAAATCAAAGTTTTCACTAGATACAAGAGCTGTTCATTTAGTGCTAATGCTTAATTTGACAAGTATCTACTGGATGGCGAATTACTGCACATGCTGACACAGGATAAAACTTCTGTACAGCCACATGGAGTCTTTAATTAATGTTTGTTGCCATAATTTTCATTAAATCGAAGCAAGAACTGGGCTACTTTAACAATTTTTCAGAAGATGTTCTCATCCTTCAATAAAAATTATCAGAACTAGTTCATTCAGTGAACATGAAGAGACATGGTTGCATCACTACAGCCCAAAGTCAAAATTACAAACCATGGAAGCAGCAGCATTGTACAAAGAACTGTTGAGAAAATGCATGACCAACAGTCCAGTCTACATGAACAGTCCTAATAAAATGCCCTAGTGCAGTGCTTCTTAGACTGGTGAATGGTTCACTCAAGGGTGAATGAAACTAGAGGGGTGGATGAAGGGTGAATGAAACTTGAAGGGTGATATGCAATCCACAGCTCAGACCAGACAGGGTCTGATAGCTGGGCCCAGCTGACCAAATCATATGAGAGTCACCAGTCTGGACAGACTACTGACATTAGTGATGTAATCCCGTCTGGCCCATAAGACTATAAATGCCCAATACTTTGGACTCTCTTTTGTCTGCCTGGGTCCCCACCAGCACCTGTCCATACTGATGGACCAGGACAGAGGGAACCTGTTACAACAAAGGGTGAATGACTTAATTCACTCAGATATTTATATTTTTTATATACTTAAACAAAAGTTATTTGCTATGTATAATTGAATGTCTGTAGGCTAAACAAGCATTGGTTTGATTGCTTTAAAAGTCACCACAGTTGTTTGATAGTCGGTTCAATTATTTATATACAAAATAATTTTAAAAAAATTATTATTTGCTAAGTTTATTTGTTTGGAAGAAGCTAATCCGAATTATCAATTGCTTTAAAAGTCACCATGTCTTTATTGAAGTACCTAAAGAAACCAGCTCTAGAGGAAGAGTTTGCAGAAGGAAGTAGTTCATTTCTGAAAGAAAGTGAAGCGAACAGGACTCAAGAAGAGGTATGTTCAGGAGACAGGTCACTTGTGAAGGGTGACAAGGAAACTGAGGCTGAGGATAACGAGCTTAAAAATGCAGCTACGTATGTTACAGGTGATGACTCTGTTAATGATATGGGCAAGGAAAAACTTAATCTCAAGAGGAAATATAAGGACCAAAGTACTCTCTCCTCAAAAACTCAAGAAAAGAAATTGGAATGGAGAATATATCAAGTATGGCTTTTTCCTTCCCCAAGATGAACTAACAAGCCCTACTCCCAGTGCTCAGTGCATGTTTTGCAGTGTAAAATATAGCAACCAGTGCCTGGCTCCTTCAAAATTACAGACTCATTTAAGAACAAAGCATAGCAATCATCAAAATAAGTCCATACACAGAGGCCGAGAAAGTTGTCAAACCATGTTTGAAAATCGTTGCCAATCTACTACATGATGGAAAGCAAGCAGTGGATAAAGTAGTGCAAATTCCTTTGTCCAATGACACAATGAAACTTCGATCTACTACGATTGCTGAAGATTTGAAGCATCAGCTGATGGCAAAACTGTTGGAAGCACAATTTTTCGTTCTGCAGTTTGGTGAAACCACGTACATTAAGAACAATGCACAACTCATTATGTATTATCATTTCCCGGATCAAAGCTTGGGAAAAATTGTCGAGCATTATCTTTTTGTTTGCCAGTCGGAGAGCAAACTACAGGTGAATTTATTTTCTCCAAGCTTGACGAATTCATGGAAAATGAGAATTTACCTTGGAGGAAATGTGTTGCTTTGACTACAGACGGTGCTGCAGCCATGGCGGGTAAGCATAAAGGAGCCACTGCTCGCATCAAAGAAAAATCCCAGAATTGCACCCTTTTACACTGTTGTTTACATCAGGAAGCACCGGCTGCCAAGAAACTGAACACTTGTTGCAATGACCAGAAAAATGAATTGGAAGAATTGATGCAAGATATGGTGAAAATTGTCAATGCTATTCGTCCACAAGCACAAAAGTGTTGGCTGTTTTCAGAGCTATGCAAGGACATGTGTGCAGATCACATGATTCTCCTCCTGCATTCTGAGGTTCGATGGTTGTCACGTGGAAGAGTCCTTAAAATTATTAGTTTATAGTAAAACAATCTGCAGAAAAAGAACAGGTATCACAGCATGTGTTTATTTGTTGTTTTTCACATCGAAAAAATTTGGAAGACAGACTCACCCAAATCCCTTTTTCTCTTGCTTTCGTTGACAGCTAGAACCACTTCTGTCATCACTGATAGCGCCTGTTCAACGGCAGTATAGTCCTTGTGACTGCTTTCAGTTGCCTAAACACAAACACCAAACCTAAGATGGTAAACAGGCCTTTCTTTTCTAGAAGACTTCATTCAGCAGATCACAATAAAACTGACATCTTTTTTTTTTAAAAAAAATTACTTTTTAAAATTTTCCAAAGACTATCAACCGTCATCTTCCCTTTCATTATTTTTTCATACTTCTTAGCCACCTAAGCCGCCATCAGAACAACATAGGAAACCAACCCCAACTTTTCAATACCCTAAATAAAACCAATCACTCCACATTGAAAGCATCATTTCCTGAATAACATGGAAAACATAACATAAATGTGCATAACACAAAGCAACAGAAAATACATAGTGAAGTAAACTGTAACAAAAACAAACATACAAAATGTAACGGCAAAGAAAAATTATCAATATCATAACATAAAGTGGTTTGGTATACCTCCCTAACATGGTTTCTTCTCACTCTTCAACCAGCTGGGAAGCCTAACTTTACCAAGATAACATAATCACAAAGGCTGACCCTTCATGCCTTCCACTACCAAGTGGGCATCCTAACTCTACCAAGATAACTTACTTGAACACTGAGGCTAGCCCCAAACACCCTCCTCAACTAGCTGGGCTAACTTTACCAGATAACTTACTTGATCCCCAAGGCTTACACCTCACACATTTCACTACCAGCTGGGCTGTTAACTTTACCAAGATAACATATATAATCACCATGGCTGACCCTTCACGCCTTCCACTACCAAGTGTGAATTCTAACTCTACCAGGATAACTTACTTTTAATTATCAATGCTGAAACATCACATTTTCCACAACCAGCTTGGCAGCTAACTTTACCAAGATAACATACGTAATCACCAAGGCTGACTCCTGACACTTTCAGCTACCATGTGGGCATCCAAACTCTACCAAGATAACTTACAATACCACCAAGGCTGACACCACACAACTTTCACTATAAGCATGGCATTCTAACTCTACCAAGATAACTTACAATACCACCAAGGCTGACACCACACAACTTTCACTATAAGCATGGCATTCTAACTCTACCAAGATAACTTACAATACCACCAAGGCTGACACCACACAACTTTCACTATAAGCATGGCATTCTAACTCTACCAAGATAACTTACTTCATTACCAAGGATAACACCTGACACCCTGCACTACTAGCTGAGCAGCTAACTTTACCAGAACAACTTAAGTAATTACCAAAGCTGACACTTCACACCTTCAACTAGCAAGTGGGCATCCTAACTCTACCAAGATAAGTTACATAATCACCAAGGCTAACACCTCACACCATCCATTACCAATTGGGCATACTAAATCTACCAAGATAACTTACTTGAGCAACGAAGCTAACACCTGACTCTCTCCACTACTAGCTGGTCAGCTAACTTTACCAAGATAACTTACATAATCACCAATGCTGACACTTCACACTTTCCACTACCAATTGGGCATACTAAATCTACCTTGATAACTTACTTGAACACTGAGGCTGACACCTCATACCTTCCTCTTCTAGCAGTATGATTTCAGATCTTCAAGATCGATAAGATGATGATAAGATGCAAGCAGAATAAACAACACCATGTTGACAGTGAAGTGACCTCAGATCTGCTAGATTATCAGGGTACATAACAAAGCCACTTTTAAAGAAAATAATAAAGCTAAAAGGCTCCAGCAGATAAAATTACATGTAATGTTGACAACAAATGAATCGAAAAAGTTACTGTGGACGTATAGATCAGTGAGAGCTGTTTGGTTTAATCCATACTGTTTGTTTGGCTGCAGGTCTGAGTGTTTGCCAAATCAATGTATTGTTCCTGCAATATAAGATATGGGTGGTGTCATGATCTGAGCCCATTTTGGTATTAATGTCACTAGAGATATTTAGAGATGTGTAGAAGCAATGCATAAGGAACACTAACATAGTATTCTCCAAAGACATGCTTTACTCTCTGATATGCTACTTACTGGTTAAGGTTTCTTCTTCTAACAAAACAGTGGGCCTTAATATTCTCCTAAATTTCATAAAGATTACATACACTGAAAACAAGGAACTGCAAATCATCCTGCAAAAAATTGTCATCATCAACAGTCAACCACTGAACTTGTTTGGGATGGAATCAATGATCCCATGAAATGAGCCAGTTTATCAATACATTTCTGCAGTACAGAATGTCACAGATACCTGATCATTTAGATAAATCAATTAACAGAATGCCACAATTCTTCAAAGCTGTTATAAGGGGCCAATGGTAGTAACTTGATAAATCAAAGACCTAAGTTATTTCTGCAACTGATTGTTACAATTATATTTTTAAAAATCTTATATGTTGAATAGCATGAAATTTGTTCTAAGTATCTTTTGTAAACAACAAACAAATTTATATTTATCCATTATTGCTTGTTTTCTAGAATTTGTAGCCTCTGGATGAACTTCCTTTCCTGTCTTATATGTAATGTGTAGTATCATACCAAGGCTTGAAACCATATTTCTGGCATATCAAACAAAAAATGTAAACAACACAAAATTGTTCAGCAAGGGAAGGCTTTTTCCTCTGCCAGACTCTCCCTTTCTGGTTCTTCAAATCATGGGTGCTTCGAACCTGCAACAGTCTAAAGAAGCTCAGCAAGGTGACCAGCACAGCTTCACTGTTTAATTCACCATCGACCACTCTGCCACAAACTGTCAGGAACAGCAATGTTTTCCAACATATAAATACATATCAACCCAATGTTATGTTATTTTCAGTGGACAGAACCTTCCTTGGTCAAGCTGCTGGTCACAGTCTGAGGTGGAATGGAGCCCAAATCTCCTTGCAAGTTGGACTGCATCAAAAAGTGTTATCTTCTTTGCAATATTAAGCACTAGACAGAGCAGGCAGCAATGATTCATGCAATCACAAAAGCCAAGTAGTGATCTCTGAAATTCTTGATATTACCCTTACCCATTGGCTGCATGGTTTAGATACTTAGAGACAAAAAAAATTCAACAATGTGTGACAGACACATATCATTCAGATGAATTGAATAAATGTCAATCAACAAACATGCATGATGACAGATTTTAAGGCAGAGTTTCCTGTCCAATTTCTTTAACTGCTCTTGAAATAACCATCCTCAAAAGACCTCAGCAGAGTTTCCATGTATCAAAAGTAGATTCGAATGATTTTTGGAGATGAAGCAAAGTCTCTTACTCTTCCCAATCACCAGAAGAGGTCATTTCTCAGTACCATCCATGTTTGCACAGTACAGCAGTGTAATGCAGATCATAACCATTTTGCCTCTAATTAACTCTTCCAGTCCAGAGACTGATGGTAGAACAGATCAATTTCATCAGTATTTAAAATTTCATGTGGCTGAACTGAGATGCATCCAGAATGATGGTAGGGTGTCCTCTGTCATCCAATCAACAGCTTCCAAAAGGTGGGTATCTCGCTTATACTGAACTGTTATGCCAACCCTTCCACTGACCAAGTCACTTGTCTGACAGGCTGAATTCTTTCCCCTGCTCTGCCACCAGACAGGTGAGTCAACTTCTTTCCACAAATGCCCAGAGAGATTCTGCAACTCTTCAACATCTACCTTCTTGATACATCACCCTGACCTTACAAACATAGTTTGTGCTTATCTTGTATTCCCTCAAAATGTCTTAAGACATAAAACAACAGACTTCTCAGCAACAACTTGCATATGCTTAGCTCCAAATTCGTGTATCTCTTCCAAAGGACAAACTCTGCAAGACAGGTCAACACATGAAAGCCACTTTAGAGAGACAGCACAATATCCACTGCTCAAGAGATTCGCAAAGTAATCAATTTTCCCACATTTCCAGGACGTTAATACATCATAGTTACAGCAGTCAATGTTACTGGTCAGTGGCACTTCTGGTCTGTCTGAACAAAAGCATTGAAGTCTCTTTGTTCACATAAAAAATGTCAATAAGCATCATGGATAGTGCTAATCACAAAATTCTGTTAAAGTGAACAGAAAGGATCATTTCCCCACAAAATAGTTGTTAATAGCTGAAAGTCTTCTTTATCAGTATTAATAATAACTCTAAAAGAAAACATTAACATTTTTTTAATAAATGATAAAATTCTATATAATATTAATATGAATTTGCAAGCATCTTTTGGAAATGAATAATCAAACAATTGGACCTGACAACAAATATAATTCATTTTGTCTGTGATGTTAAAGGATACAGGGCAGAAGATGGTGAAATAATATACGGTAGCTACCTTGAGTAACTCTCCAAGCAATAGTGGATACTTGGAAATCCGCTGAATAGGCTTGATGAGTAGGGATGAAAGGTTCAGCAAACGGCTTTGGTCAGCAGCTTGTTGTGTCAGCAGTTTGTTGAAATTCTGTAAAATCACTGTATCTTCATTAAACTAAAAAGATAAAAAAATATTTCTCTTTTTTAATTGAACACTAAATTATCAAAAAAATTTGTATAAGAAAAATTAAAATCAAAATTAAGTAGTTATTTACTTAATCAACTGTCCCAGCAATTGACAGTATGGAATTTATTTTAACACAAAAATGCTCTCTCTCTCTCTCTCTCTCTGATGTCACATAGTGACTTACCAAAAGATTTATTTTGAAATCAGTAGAATTACGCACATAATTTTTCTATAGACAACCAACCTTTAATTAATAGCAAATGCAATTGATTTTTTACATGTGTACCAAATTTAGTTGTTAGTACAGGAAGACCCCGACTTAGCTAAGGGTTCCGTCTCGGAGACCCTTATGTAAGTCAAAATCTCCAAGCACACATGTGTAAATATACAGTATTATGTATTACAAAAAAATCCATGCTTTTGGATTTGAACAATAATGAATGGAAAACATTGCCTTGCTGATCCCTTTGAATCCACGCGGGTTCTCGGAATGGTAAACAAGCAATGGTTTAAGCCTAGAGTCACCAGCCGCATTTGTCCCCAAATAAAATCTTTATTTGACGCCTGGCATCGTTTTCTCTTCTGCTGAAACATACATGCAGTTAGGCATTTTTTCCCAAAATAACCCCGTTTCATCAACATTGAATATTTGTTTCGGCGCATAACCACCTTTTTCATTTCTTTCAACACATTGGGATACTTTTCAGCTGCATTAACATCAACACTAGCAGCCTCACCACTCACTTTAGCATCATGAAAACCAGCACGATTTTTAAATCTATAAAACGAACCACTGCCAGCCACACAACTTTCCGGAGTAGTCACGTGCTTTTCTCTAATGTCTGAGTAAAGGCTCCGTGCTTTTCCCTGAATTGTATAAAGGCTTAATGGAACACGCCTTTGTATCTGGTCTTCCATCGGCATGGTAAGCAATTTTCCCATTTTATAGATACCACCAACACCCTGTTTCGTTATTATTGTAGACTTTAGAGGTGCAGATCCTTTCACGTGTTCTTTAATGCGGACAGCATCTTTAACTATAGTATTCGCTGTCGACACCGAAAAACCTAGTTCACGTGCAATGGCTGATAAAGATGGTCCACCTTCATATTTCTTTATCATCTTTATCTTCATTTCTAAGTCTATTTTAGTGCATTTACACGCGGGCTCAGCACTTTACCGCCACTTCACCCTTCCCAGTCATGATTAGGGCGAATAAATCATTAGAAAACAAAAATTCTCGAAGAAAAACTACGAGTGATGCACGAGATGCTTTGTGCATAGTGACTAACGACGAGAGAATGTGCACGCGCAGCGTGTGAGAGAGGGAGAGAGAGATCACGTAATAGCATCACAGAAACTCTGCGTAAATTGCAGAAACGACCGCGTAGCGACAGCAGCAGTGCTCTGCTAACGTAACATAAATTTTGGGCTTACGGAAATTGTTTATGTAAATCTGAGTTTACATAAGTCGCATATTACGTAACTCGGGGTCTTCCTGTATATACCAGTACTACAGTTTTCACTATGGTTCAGTAATCACCTACAGATGGAGAAAGAAACAACTGATACTATGGTATTCACAAGATGAGCAAAAAGAACTTTTGTAATCATATAGGTGTAATGATTAATCAGAATGTGCCAAGCCTACAACAATATTTTTATTGTCATTTTTCATTTTAAGTGTCAAATGTTGTTTTCACCATCAAGTGTCAAGAACTACACACAAAGTACATGAGTGTTTCAAGCTCTACCTGCACTTTTTATGCCAAAAGATCAAAGTTGTAATCAGAGTAGATAAAGCTTGCCTTACTTCACAAGGTATTTCCTTGCTACATGTAGACTCCCACTGGTGTGATATTACATAAAAATTTGTGTGTCAGGTACATAACCATTTCAGGACACTCATCTTCGCATCTTCATCATTATTAACTTCATACTACTGTGATGCCCCTTCAGAAGACCAAAGAGGTGAAAATTACATGGTGCCAGATCTAGACTGTAGAGAAGACAGAACTTCTCATCCAAGCTTTGTAAGGGTTGCAATAATCACATTTTCCATCTGAAGACAGATGTAGTCATGCATTATCACACCAGCAGTCTCATTGCTGGTCACAATCTTGCCCAGAAAGTCCTCCTCCTGGAGATATAGCAAGCATTCTAATGAAATGGCTACACAATAAGCCTTTTGATCAAATGACAGATCTTTTGGAATCCATCTTGCATTCATCTTATTGAACTTTAAGTTGGTGTGAACAACTGTTTCCACAGTCTCAACACTGTACCAATATCTTGCAATGCTGCAATGATCATCCAAAATCAACTGGTCAACTCAGCTGATGTTTACATGGGTTGCAGCTGTTGCTGGTGATAGATCACATTCAAGGCCAGTCAGCCACAATTCTCATCCATTTTCTTTTTTTAACTTACTGCACCACCTGATCAAACCTGTCCTTGACAGACAATCATCACTGAATTATGCAGCTAATCTTCTGTAAATCCTAGCTGGTTGCACAGTCTCCTTCACTAAGAACTTGACATTCCACCACATGACACAATGGTTGACACCACCTTGACTATACCCAGCATGCACTGCACTGCAGCCACCCTCTCTCTTGGCAACAGTAGAGCAGGGTTGCCACTATCACTCAACAAAATAAATGTTCTACTACCCACTTGAGATTTTATACAATCCAAAAAGTGCAAATAGATTGTGATATAACCTTATATACTTCTACTTACCTGCTCCAGGTGGGCCATAGCATCATCATAGTTAGCACAATAAAGAGAATATACCACCTGCAACTCTACAGCCATCTCAAGAAAACAAAACCCTGAAAAATCAACAATTTTATAATAAAAACAAACAAAACAAGGTTGTTTTTTTTTAAATTTATTAACAGAATATAAAAATATATTTACAAACTACAAAATTCATGCCCTACTAAGTTAAAGTACAGGTTAAAAAATGTTTAAACAGTGTCACTTGATAGTCAGTAACTGAATAAAACGGTGTTAAAGCTGAGGTGGCAAGTGAAGTAACAGTCTTTTGATTGTTTTTTTTTTTCCTATTTCAGGCAAATGGTAAGTGAATAATCATTTTATTTCTGACTCTAGTCAACTTGTGTGGTCTGGTAATAAGGTCTTCCTATCCTATACTAGCTGTTCCTCCTCTTCCTCTCACTGATGACTGTACACACAGTGTTGCATATCTGTAACTGATGCTGGTGAGATGAGTGCAGTAAAACACAAAAGTACATGTGAGTATTTCTTCTGCCTGTCTTAGCTGAGATTGCTCAAGTAACCTGGATGATGAGACCTGGCTTAACAAGTAGTTTTTGAGATGTTTGTTAGCAGCTAGGGATTAGTTTCCATTCTTACCAGACAGAAATTAAACAATTATATATTAGCAGAAGAGACTTCAAAAGATAAACTAGTTGAAATAAATGCTATTCACTATTTAGCTGTTTGATATAGATAATGACCTTGGTTTCAAACAAGCAAACTTTTAACTCAATTCATTTCTCTCTCTAATTATTTACTTTAAAAAAAAAAGGAGGATGACATCCGTCTATAGCACAAACTACAACAGCAGTAGCTTGGTATCCACTGAAACGCCAACCATGATATCACTAAAGCAGAATCCAACAAGTCAGCAGCGATGTGAGAGTTAACTATCAGCAAGAGGGAGAAAGAAAATAAAGACTAAAAAGAGAGAACAAACAAACAAGTGACAATGCTACTGGTGGTGTTGCCAAAAAGCCAAATTAGGAATACTGACCATTAACATTTTCTCTCACAAACAAGCTTAATTTACATCATAACTAACATCCATAAAATTAAACTTTCAATGCTTTTTCAAACATGTATGGGTGAAGCCATAACTCTCCCATCAAGATGACCACAAATAGCTGCCTGTCAGCATTGTGCTGTATGGTGTTCAACTGTATCAAAAGCTTATCATATCTATGCATAGCATGCCTTTGCATAGTGCTGATTTGTGTTCAAATGTACATCGTAGTTATGCAAAGTATGCAATGTAAATCAGTTGTGTATTAATACTGAGCCTAGAGATGCATGGCATTGTTGCATCATAGCTATGCATACTGCCGTACGATGTTCAGTTATGAGCCGTAGTTATGCAATGCTGTATGGCATTTGCTCCTATGTCAAAGTTGTGAAAAGTGTTTATCAGTTGTGCGTTATGGCATTGCTCTCTTGGTTCAAAGGAGCTCAAAAACACAAGATGAAGGTCTCCACCAAAGTATCAGAACATTAATTACTACTTAAATACTTGTAACAATTTTATTAAATCATAAAGACTAGTGAGCTCGGTGTTTGCTGAACTGAGCACGAACTACTCACCCACCATTTGATCATCAAACTCAGCTTCCTCAACATGCTCCTCCAAGAGGCCTCGAAGTTTTCCAGCTGCTGAGGCAACATCACTGAAGTTGCCAAACAAATAATCAACTTCAATTCCAGCTGTTTTCATCTGTAAGAAACAGCGACACAAACCTTCAATTAATAAGGAAGTTAAATTTATATGATCGGCGAACCAGCTTCATTAAATGCTATGTATTTTTGTGGATAAAGATCGGTAAACTCAACGTAGTTTAAACAATGCAGTTTATCCTGCTAGCTATTTCCAGCTTATACAATAAAGTGGTATGCTTCCTGGTTACCAGCACTTCTGGCGACTCAAAAAACAACTTAGAAGAAAAGCTCTCTGATATATTTAATATTCAACCCAAGATCTCAAGAATTCACAACTTTTCACTGGTTCAGTTGCCATCATAATCTTGCAGCCCCGTTAAATAAGCAGAAGTGTTTAGGCACAGATTTTGCCTTAACTATCCATCAGGATCAAGCAGAGTTAACTGTTGTTTGGGTGCCATATGGAGGGATTTTGCGTATTTTTCGTTTTATTTGATTAATAAATATACACTATATCACTGAATCCATAAGTATCTCCTATTTATGACTGCAAAAAAGTTAATCATATGAAAGTTGCATAAGAAATTAATATTTTTTAAAAAACTTTAAAATTTCTTTTTTCAACTCAGAAGATCCCTTAAGTTTGGTATCTATAAAGCTATTAATATACACCTTACTTCTTGAGAGAAAGGAAACCATAAATAGTACTGACCCCCTAAAATAAAGACACTAAACTGTAACAGTAGTTTCTTGGAAGAAAAAAGCAGATGCGTAGCTGTACTGGTCCCATATAGCTCCTTGTCACAAAAAAAACCTTAAATAAAATAGCCCTATATTCCACAAAAAATAGATTTGAAAAGTCATTTATAATAAGTGTTTTAAACTGTTGTTTTTATTTTGTTTTACCCAAAGTAATTTTTATTAAATTTCCTCAGTGTATAGCAATCTAAATGAACTGCATCAGATCTTCTGTACTCTTAAAACACCTTCGAGAGAATGTATCAGTAAATGTTATGAATTATTACATGAACACTGTCATTCAATAAAACAGCCTGCTTACTTTCTCTTTGTTGGGCCCTAAAAAGATGGTGATACCAAGCCTCAGGTCATCTTCATAGGCTCTTTCAGTTTGAAGTATCTCCTGGATAATGTTTTTCCGAGTCTTTTTCTTCTTCTGTCTCTGGTCACAGAGCTCAGATAAATCATCGTTGTCTTTGTTCATCATGAACTGTTCTTCTTTGATTTCTAAGCCATTGCTGTTTAAAAAGAGAGAAAAAAAGAAATTATTGGTAACACATGTATATAAAACTAAAATATATATAGAGAGAATTAAATAAGGTATGGATCTACAGAATATTTCAGGAGATAAATTAGCAAAGTCATACTGTCATATTGCACAACCAATTCCCTTCCACATCTAATTAAATGAGATCCACTTGGTTCTTCTTTTGCTGATGTTGGCAGTGGGAGACTTCTAAGAATTACAATTTTACCCCAACCCCCCCTTAGGTCAAACATAACTCAGCTGATTAACATTGTCCTTCATGAAATGAAAAGGTATTCCTAAGCCCCTATGATTGCATAGAAATTGTAAAAAAAAAAAAGGGTTTATATGGAAGATATAAAGCATATTCTTGAAAATGTTCCCTGAAAGTTAATACAAATTGCAATTTGTAAATTAATCAGACACTGAACATGTTAACATTTATGTATACATAAACCATCACACACACATTGCAACTGAAATACTAAAATCACTAATCATTGATGAATATTTTCATTATTTTAATTGTTTTTTTAATTATGATCCAAGATTGTATTTATGCATTTGTTGTTGTTGTTTTGTTTATTTTAATACTTTTTGGGAAAGTACCGGAATGCTGATGACCACATGCCCACTTAACTTATATCGGGCTCAGGCCAAAAAAGGTGCGTTGTGTACAGAGCTTGGTCAGAATGAATCAATCAACTGGAAACCTGCTAAAAAATAAGAGTAATTCCAAGCTTTTAAGGTTTTAGCGAGCTATCGAAATGCAGACACTGTTGGTGAGAAGCTAGTAATATTAATAAATTATTTAGATTCTGGCTCATAAAGGCGTGATTTTGGTTCCTAGATGATTGATTTAGCTTCTTTTAAAAAAGAAAATTTTTTCAGGAGGCAGTGAGTGGCTCATCAAGAAAATTATTTAAGTACAGACTGACAAACTGAGGTATTAGAAAGACAATCTGAGTAAAAATGGACTCTGTGAAAAAACAGAGTGAATCTCACCAGATAGTGAAAATTAATGGTTTGAATTGTACCAAGAGAAAGATAATGCTTAATTTTGGCAAAGGCATCTACATTAATTTTCTAAAACGTTCTGGCTTTCTCGTGTCTTAGAGGATCCTCTATATCATGACCAAGTTTTGGAAGAGCAACAAACTCAAACAGTGATGACTCCTTAAAAAGACTCTAAGTCTGCTAATAACAAAAATAAAAACTTAAATTACTCCACAACTAAAGCTATGTTTGTAATAACTTACCTATAACATTAACTTCAAGAGAATCTCAGCCAATTAAAATTCTACTACTCATACATGTCAGAGACATCTCAAAACTTCTCATAATGATGCGTGTACACTTGGTTTTCATCATAAATGTACAAAACAGTGATCATATGCACTTCGATGTCACTACTTTTTCCATTAGACGGCCTCAACAAAAAGGTCAGTCTAAAATGTTGATATAAAAAAATTTGATTAAAAGGTTGGCATGCAAAAGGAGAATGAGGAAAACAAATGATTTGATATTTTCCTTAGGGCAGGGGTAGGCAAAATAAGGCCCACTGGCCATATCCAGTCAAATTTAAAAAATAATCCATTTTAATTGTCCTAATCAGGAGTGTGAGTTGGCAATCATAGCAGCAGGACCTGGCTCTGCTCAACGCACTTAAATGACCATCAAGACCTGACACAAACCATATCTTAGGTTAGTGTGGAAGACCGTAATCTAAATATCAAGTGACAATTGACTAAATCTTTATCCGAAATTACCTCAATTGGTATGCCATGTGTTTTTATCCAACTGTCAAGTAATTTAAATTAGATCATTCTCTTCTGTGCTTCTCAATGAACAGGACTTTACTGCCATTTATCTGTTTTTCAATGCCTGTGTATTTTTTGTGTCAGTTTTATAATTTTATATAACCAACAACCCTTGCGTGTTAATTCACCAATGTGTGTATCAAAGAAGAGGAAAGTGAACGCTGAATGCCAAATATTCAACAAAGAATAGACTTCTAAATATTTTTTTTTTACTAATGTGAGTAGAAAAGATCTGTGCTGAATATGTGGAGAAACTGTAGCAGTGCTCAAAAAGTATAACTTGTGTCACCATTTTGAGAGTAAACATGCAGAGAAATATAACTTTTCAGACAAAGAAAAATGAAAAGAGTCTAAGATGGTGGTTAATTTGCAGAAACAGAAAAATATTTTCACAAAACTGGGCATCCCAGAATGGCATCACAAGAGTTACAGGATTACACACAAAACTGCCAAGAACAACAAGCCATTTTCTGAAGAATTTATCAAGGAATGCATGGTTGACTGCCTTGTCAGACAAGCTATTGTGAGATGTGCCAAGGATATATATCGCTGAGAACCTGTATCTGCAGTTAAGAAATAACATAAGTAATTTTGAATATTTTTCACTGGTCCTTGATGAGAATTGTGACATCAAAGACACAGCCTAGTTGATCATTTTTATTCAAGGTATTACCAAACATTTTGAGCTCATGGAAGAACTGGCATCAATGCAATCAATGAAAGGTAAAACAGCTGGAAAAGATTTATTGGAGGCAGTAAATGAGTGGAAAAAAATTGGTGAACATGACCACTGATGGAAGTCCAAATCTGACAGGTAAAAATGTTTGGTTGCTAAAAAGAATTCAAGACCAAGTCAAAGGAATAAATGTTAATCATAAAATAGTTTGCCTACACCGCATCATCCACCAAGAGGTCCTCTGTAAGAATATCTTAAATCTAAGCAATGTTGTGGACACAATTACAAAAGTAGTCAACCTCATTTGAGCAAGAGGATTAAACCACAAGAAATTTGTAACCCTGCTTGAGGAATTTGAATCTGAACACACAAATGGCCTATATCACAAATGTAAAGCTCCTGAAAAGCATGGGAACTGAGAGCAAAGATTGGTGTTTTTGAATGTGAAACAAGATTTGGATTTTACATGGCTGAATGATGGAACTGGCTTTCTGATTTGCATGTCGTCGTCAATATCATGGGTCACATGAACAAACTGAATTCAAAACTGCAAGGTAAAAGGTCCTTTGCACATGAGTAATATTATAGTGTCAAAGCATTTATGATGAAATTACTTCTTTTATCTCGCCAAGTAGGAGACAAACAGTTAGACCACTTTGCAGCAGATTACAGTTTGTGATGAAAACCTTAAAACTATTCTTTGTTACTACTTACATAAAAAGCAGTGGATCACATTGCAGGTCTAAGCTCCAGTCGAAGGTCATCTTGGGGCTTTATCAACATCAGATGAGAAAGTAGAGGTGACTAAAGACATGTCATTTTCGATCAGTTTGAAATCCTGGAATTAGCGAGCAACTTCTTTTGGAGCAATTCAAGTCAGTGACACTTCCCAGTTTTTGTGCCTTTCTTAATAATTGAGCATTTCCAAAATTAAAGGCTCATGCTCAAAGGATTTTTGTGTTGTTTTGGTCAACATATGTGGTGAAACTGAATAAATCAAAACTTAGATCTGCAATGTCTAATGACTACCTTGGAGCAGTACTCGGCATTGCAACAATGGAGACAACACCAGACATCAACAGTTTAGTAAATACACATCAGCACTGTCATTCTTCCCAGTGAAAGAACTTCTCACATTTTCATCAACATTTTGAATGACCCATAAAATATGTAATAATACCTGATCAATGAGTTGCTTTTTCATTTAGACAAAAGTAATTTCTTTTTATTTAGACTATGTATTTCATGCAACAAGGGTACATCAATGCTTCCATTATTTCCATAGTGAGCTTCTTACATTCTCATTAATACGTAAATGCATGTATTGAATAAATGTCTGTTAAATGATTTGTTGTTCTTTAACCTCATTTTTAATTGATATCAATAATGTATCCTTAATTTCTTCTATGTAATAATGGAAGACATGAATTTGAGCTATTCTTAAACATTTACAATTTTACATGACGTGGCCTGCAAAGCTTACCTAAGCTGGTGATGTGGCCTGCCAGCCAAAACCCTGCCTTAGGGTGCACTGTACTGCATCAATCATAAATACAACATATTTAGGTTAATGGCACAAAAGGCTAGAGGAGAGAAAATTATTGGGAATGGTCAATTACATCAGCTAGGAAAATAACAGAATTTAATTCCATAATTATTATTAACACAAGCTGAAGAGGTTCAAGTTATGGAAAAACGTTAGCCTTTAAAAAGATATATAGATTTTGTGTCCTCAAAGATATAAAATCAGAATTGAGAGACTGAATCAGATCAATGAGCGTATCTGGAATTGAGTTAGTGCAAGCATGCATGGCCTAGAGTATTTATTTCAGCTGAAAAGAAACATTTTATAACTGACAGGATCCGCACTCACTTTCACCATCTGTCATGTTAGCAAGTTGACTTATATATATTTTTTTTTTCCACAAAATCTGAGCATTCAGTATTAATCCTGCACCACCTCTTCCTCCTATCTGCCCAAGTTTACCAAACGTTAGCTATTTCTTGCAGAAAGGAGAACCCCAAAGCAAAACTCTACCAAAGCTTAAAATGAATTTAGACCAGAGCCAGAAAATGTACTTTCAAATAAAAAAAATTAATACGGTGTCCAACTGATTAAGACAGATGAAGCTTTCTGTGTGGTTCTGGTTTAGTCTTTCAGGGTCTGTAAAACAACACACACAAATGGTTGATCCCCTGAGGGTACAATAGACAGTTTTCTCTTTTTAAACTTATGAAGCAGTTTGACATAATATACTAATAGCTTTATTTTACAACTGTAAGAGTTATCTTTAAAAAGAAAACGATTAGAATGAAGATACCAGACGGTCTTATCCGTCATCATTAAGAGTACAGCCCACCCCCCAGTTTGGGTCCTCACCTCACTAAAACGATTTAAAGAATATGAAGGAGGATCTTTGCTATTCGTGATGGACAGATAAACAGGTCCCATTTCCTTATTCTTTCGGGATTTCAGGCTGCAGAGGGATGGAGGGGGGGTCACAATTTAAGCCTATATATAGCATCTTCCCCCCGACAGGGAGGGAGGGTAAGAGACAATATTCCAGATAGCAGCAGCAACTCCATCAACTTACCTCCCTACTTCTCCCTCTCCCCCCAGTTTCTTTTTTTAGTCAAAAATCCAAATAACATGAAAGATGCTTCTCCAAAATCATTTCACGTAAATTCCTTGACCAGTTAATGAGATTCCTGTGGCCTGCATCCTGAAAGAAGATACATCCAGCCCTTGCCCCCCCTCCATTTTTTGTTTATTTACCTGGAAGGCCCCCTTACGATAATAATTAATAATCTAAGTGGGGGGGAGGTTTCTTGGTATTTTCGCACAACTGGATAGAGGAACTTCCGCTAAAATAGGAAATGGTACTTTATAAAAGTTTGGGATTGGCTAACTTGCTTCCGGGAAGATCGTGGTACAAAGTTTAATAGCAAGACATTGACGTAAGCGTTCTTTTTAATGACAACGGTGTTCCGACAGAGGATTACTCCGAGAAAAGACGACCATCTACTGGGCGTTAATATGCCGCGTTTATAATATCTCTCTCCATCGTATGTCAGTGGAAGATGTCTGGCTGTGTACACGGCTACTTGTTCTTCATGAAAGGAGAAAGAAAGCTAGGAGTTTCCTTAGCGATACGGAGAGAACATTTCCCTTTTTTTTTCTGCGCGAGGGCTGATGAGCAAACGGTGAACTGGGTGACGACCCGCAGGACTGGAGCAGAGACACGAGACTCGCGTACCAACAACTACAGCGGTCGCTAGTGCCGTGGGTCGGATCAGTGATTAGTAGGTCTTCGACAAGCACATTCTCAGATCTGGAGAGCGAGTTACTGGGATCGAAGGGGGGACTGTGCTTGCGGCTCCTACCGAAGAGAGCTTCTCGGTTTTTTCAGAGAGTAGTAATAATCCCCGCCCAACCGCCTTCTCATTGCCTATACATCTCGGCAGCTCCAGAATGTCCCGCTGGTAACCCTGACGACTAGAAGTTTATTTTCCCTCATTTAGTAATAATAGTAGTAGTAGTAGTAGTATAATAATAATAATAATAATAATAATAATAACATGAGTTAGTGCAGAACTTTGGAGTGCCACACGATCTGATCTCACCACGGGCCTTTTTAAAAGATGTTCTCAAAGAATAATAGATAAGTAGAGCTGACATTCCCTCCTCGCTGTTAATTCGATTCCTTTCTCTAAAAGTAAACTGTGCGCGAAAGGACTCGCTAAATTATTTTTGTGAGAACACTGAAGCATATTTCGGTTACCTCCCTTTTAGAACAGCGACAGCTTACAGAGCACCTCTACCTACATGTATGGCTTTAACAGATATTTGTCATAATGTTTTAGATTCCTGACGAATCCACATTAATGTCGAAAGGAAATTTTCACCAAAAATAAATTAAATTTAGCACATAAATTAGTTGTTTGTTTTTTTTCATACATATAAAATTATTCCATAATACAGTTGTTTTTTCTATACATATAAAATTATTCCATAATACAATGATAAATTAGTTGTTTTTTTCCATACATATAAAATTATTCCATAATACAATGATAAATTAGTTGTTTTTTCTCTACATATAAAATTATTCCATAATACAATGATAAATTAGTTTTTTTCTATACATATAAAATTATTCCATAATACAATGATAAATTAGTTGTTTTTTCCATACATATAAAATTATTCCATAATACAATGATAAATTAGTTGTTTTTTTCTACATATAAAATTATTCCATAATACAATGATAAATTAGTTTTTTTTTTTCTATACATATAAAATTATTCCATAATACAATGATAAATTAGTTGTTTTTTCTATACATATAAAATTATTCCATAATACAAAGATAAATTAGTTTTTTATACAGAAATCTACTTTATATTATGATTATGTTTATTTATTATTATTATTATTATTATTATTATCATTATTATTGTGTTGTTGTTATTTTCTGTTGATGAGGATGAGGATACCGAGAACGCATATGACGTAAAAGTCATCTCCCTTTGATCAAAACTAGTATTTCTTTGTTTATCTCTACTCCGTAAATAGTGAGTCGTATAGAAAATGATAAAATAGAAAATTAGTTGACAATGCTTATATAATGTATGTAACGCTGCTTGGAATAAATACCTGAAGAAAATAGTACACTTAATTAATTTTATATTTTAAATCTTCAAACCTTCTGTAATATATAGCAGCATACATTTCTCTTTAAAGTTATGTTTTACATTTTGCTGTATCATATTAAACGATAAATTGTACATTCAGTATTTTTAATAAAAGAAACGGAAATAAGGTTATTCATCATCCTTCTTTTCTTTTCTTTTTCTTTTTTTAATGTACTGATGAAGACACTGTAGTTTGTATTCTAACCATTTCTCTAAATGGATCCATCTGTGCACAGAAAAAGATTTAAAATTCGGTCTTTTTTTTTAACCTTTCGTTAAAATAACTTCCCGAGTTGCAGGTTTTTCTTTTTCAAACCTGAAACAGAAAAGGATGAGGTTATTTAGGCAAACAGAAGATGCGATTTATACATAAATCAATACACACATCCTTACCAACCAGCCAGGCCAGGTGTAATTCCACTGGAGTTACCTATTTAACGAAGCCTTGTTTGCAGCATTCTACAAGAGGATTTTTCTCAATATAATTCTTTTTTCTTTTTTTTTGTTGCTTTTCCTAATTTTTTTGTTACGTTTTTGTATTTTTATTTTTAATTTAATTATTTATTTTTTTTAAAAAAATCTCTCACTGAAGCAAAGTTTTCTATGGTAGCTAATCCGGCCATTCCAACAACTGTCCCCCCCGCCTCCGTTAAGCATTCGGATGTAGGTTTATCGAAACGTTTACGAGTGTAAAAAAATTAAATATCGAATATCACCATTACGGTAAAGTACACAATTATTTTTTAGTATTTAAAAAAAAGAAATAGATGGCGAGCTATTTGCTGATATCTGTCTTAGCTCCGACCATCCCGCAGACGTGGGCGGCGTCTCTTGCAATGCCGCTTCCGCCATATTTGCCGTAGGAGAAGAGAGGGAGAAAAAAAAACAAAACAAAAAAAAAAAAAAACACAATTCCGTATTTTTGTTATTGGCGGGCGTGAGAGATGGGCTACGATGCGTGTCCCCCTCAAAATCTGGGTCGTTTACCTGCGAAAAGATATGCAGTCGCGGTCGACTGTTGAATTGTTCACGTCCGGGTGAATTTGAAAGGTAAGAAGGCGGGGGGAACGCTGGGCGTCTGCCTGTTGTTGACGTGTGGACGGGCGACAATAGGCTGGCTTTCGTTACTTACACCGCCAACCCCACGGCAGACGACGACGGCTGCTGGTCGTCAGGGTCGAGGAAAACCCCCCGAGCCTTTATTAGCGGGGATGGAGGGGAGTCTCTTGCCCAACCCTGGCTGACGACGATCGTTGCTCGCTCGCCGCTGCCTGCCATCGACGACGACGACTCCCCCGTCCCTTAATCCTATCCACAACCGTCCTGCTTCAGTCTGTCTGCCTGTTCCGTCTCGATTAAAGGTTCGGTATGGATATATCTCCCTCTCATCCGTCTACTACCTATGGAGCTCTGTCTCCACACGTACCAAGCCCCCCTCCCCACCCCGACCCCGGGGGTCTGTTAGCTGCAGAGACGTAACGGAAAAGATTCCTTGTCTGGCTTGCATTCCAACCCGCAGCCCTGCCATAATCTGTATTTATATTAATTATAAGGGTACGTGGAGCCCCACCCCTCCTCTGTTTGTGTCTGAAGGCCCCGAGCTGCACCCCTGAGACCGGTTATCTTAGGTGTAAACAGAAGCCGAGACAGTTAGATAAATTATGCCACATTACGTTGGCTAATATATACAATTATTCAATTCAGCAAGAAATCAGGCTTAGCTAATCTGGAGTAAATGCTATACTGATGAAGGATTTCCTGGGTTTTCTAGCTGTCTCTCCCCCCCCCCCCAGTCTACTACTGTCCGTGCCAACAAAAATGAATCCTATACAGCAACAGATTTAGTGGTTTACAATAAGCGAGAAATGCAGGCTTCCTGCAAAAATGCGGAATATAATCCCAGTATAACTAAACTCAAGAGAATGTGTCGGTCTCCAGTACTTTCCTTAAGTTGAGGTTAGGATGGACACAGTTTTTAATTAAGTGAATCCCATCAATACTTCAGTAAATCCCATCAATACTTCAGTAAATCCAATCAATACTTTAGTAAATCCCCATCAATACTTTAGTAAATCCCCATCAATACTTTAGTAAATCCCCATCAATACTTTAGTAAATCCCCATCAATACTTCAGTAAATCCCCATCAATACTTCAGTAAATCCCCATCAATACTTCAGTAAATCCAATCAATACTTTAGTAAATCCCCATCAATACTTTAGTAAATCCCCATCAATACTTCAGTAAATCCCCATCAATACTTCAGTAAATCCAATCAATACTTTAGTAAATCCCCATCAATACTTTAGTAAAACCCCATCAATACTTCAGTAAATCCAATCAATACTTTAGTAAATCCCCATCAATACTTTAGTAAAACCCCATCAATACTTTAGTAAATCCCCATCAATACTTTAGTAAATCCCCATCAATACTTCAGTAAAACCCCATCAATACTTCAGTAAATCCCCATCAATACTTCAGTAAATCCCCATCAATACTTCAGTAAATCCCCATCAATACTTCAGTAAATCCCATCAATACTTCAGTAAATCCCCATCAATACTTCAGTAAAACCCCATCAATACTTCAGTAAATCCCATCAATACTTCAGTAAATCCCCATTAATACTTCAGTAAATCCCATCAATACTTCAGTAAATCCCCATCAATACTTCAGTAAATCCCATCAATACTTCAGTAAATCCAATCAATACTTTAGTAAATCCCCATCAATACTTCAGTAAATCCAATCAATACTTTAGTAAATCCCCATCAATACTTCAGTAAATCCAATCAATACTTTAGTAAATCCCCATCAATACTTCAGTAAATCCCCATCAATACTTTAGTAAATCCCCATCAATACTTCAGTAAATCCAATCAATACTTTAGTAAATCCAATCAATACTTCAGTAAATCCCCATCAATACTTTAGTAAATAAGTGCAGATTTAAAACATTTATCTTACTGGTTTAAATAAGCATTTAAAATAGAAAGATGCTACTCATTCCTTCACGGTATTCTTCAGATGAACACTAAAACGTCACAGATAGGTTGATGGCATTGGAGGCACTTGTAAATACCAGGGTCTTCCTTGGTAAAAAAAAAAAAGAAAAAGAAATAAGTTCTAAAGTTAAAAACTGAGTAGTTAATAAAATCCAAGTAATGATAATTAATCCATTCGACATTGCTAATAGAATACAGTTCATTGCAAGAGTTCTTCACAATACAACTAGTGTTGCAAATTAGTTTTCTGATATTTTAAATTTTTTCAAATGATCTCTCTGCATGCTTTGCTTTATGCCATAAAAGGAAATTATGCAGAACTCAAGGAAGGTAAAATTCTAGATGATTGTTATATTAAAGTGAGATCTTGTAATTTTTTTTTTTTCAATGTGGCATTGTTGCTGAAAAACTGATGAAATATTTCTAACAGCTACTGTAATCCATCTTTGTGTTAACAAACTGCATTGTAATGTAGAATCTTGCATGTCTACATTATCTGTGCTAATGGCTTATAGAAAATAATTGTAGTACATCTCCTTTATTGTTTGATTGTTGCTACATAAATAATAAACATTTTAATATGATTTAAAAAAAGGGTTGATCAGGATTAAATGAAATTAGCTTTTAACATTGTAAAGCACCATGAAAGAACTGATACATGTTGTTCTGTAGCAAACTCGTGAGAAAACTAACAAATACTTCAACTGATCAATATTTTAGATATGTTACTTACTTTACTCAGCACCTACCAGGTACTAAACTATCATTGTGGTTGCAGTGTAATGTAGGGCATTCCGATCCTTAAAATAGTTTATCACTGTGGTTGTACAACTAGACAAAATCTTAATTAGCAGATTACTTTGGATTGTGGAAGCATTTCTGATGTCATTTTATTATATAAAGTGGATGTTTGATAATCATTTAAACAGTTGAAATAATAAAATTACATTCTATGACTTATATGGGTTACATCTTCAACAATCCATAGATTAAATATAACCTAAATCCATTACTTTTGATTTTCTCAAAATTTGGCTCAATCTGCTTGTTCAGTATTTATTTTCTTAGATATTAGTTATTTATTGCTAGTAGTTATATAGTTTGAAGATTGTAGTGGTGCAACATGTGTAACAATTAATTATAATTCAAAGGATTTTCATTTGTGCATGTGCGTACACGCACATTCAGTGTCTTTAGCTGGTTATTAACAAAGCTACTAAGGCTGATTTCTGTAAGCACCTGTGTCTTAAGATGAAATTACCTCAGTCTTTAAGAAATTTTTTATTTGAATAATTGCCCAACACAATTTTATTTAAAGAACTACTACAGATATTGCCATTTACCCAAAATAACTATCAAAATTAGTGACATTACCTATGTTAATATATTAATTACCCTATACTTTTTCTGATCAAATAAATTTTTGTTTTCAAGTTATAATATTGCTAGAAGCCTGGCTAGTTATCTTGCTCCTCTTACTCAAAATGACTGCTCTATCAAGAATATCTTAAATTTTTCTAACTATGTAGACAATTGAATTTTAGATGACAAAATACTTCTTTCTTATGATGTAAACTTTCTTTTTACTTAGTTGAAATGATTGCAGACATTATTGCCAAAATTTATGACAGAAATTAATCTCAAATTTCTCCAAAGCTCTCTTTAAAATTATTACTTTACAAAGTGACAAAAGGAACTGCTTTTAGTTTTAATGGCAAACTTTACAAACTAATTGATGCGTGCAGTATGAATAATCCACTATCTTCTATATTTGCAAACATTGTATATGCAAAATTAGATGAGGACATCGTTACTTTATTAGATGCTCTGTTTTGTGACTGATATATTGACTAAATGCGAAAAGGATAATGCTGACCATCTACTTGAATCCTTGAATTCCTACCTCCTCAACATCAATTTTGCAGTTGAAGAAAATTTGGACCATTTCTTACACACGTCTTTTCAGTTCCAGGAAAATAGCCTACCAAATGGAACTCCAAGATATCAATTAATTGGAATTGCAATTCCTTATCATGCTAAATGCATAACTACCAATTGGACTTCAGAAATAAATTCTGTTAAAGATATCTTCCGAAAGTTTGGTTACCCTTACAAGCTAATCATAGACAACAAACAACTTTGATGATCTAAAACAGCAGGAACCATTATTCCTACAAAATGGGTTTGATGACTGTGCAAAGATTGATATCCTCCTGCTGTTTTGTAAAGAAAATGAAAAACAATAGCCAAAAATTCCTAAACAAACTTGAAAATTTCATGTTACTTAATTTCTCTATTTGTTGAAACAGAAAACCAGATCATTTAAAATAAAAAATACACACACTTCAGATGGATGTAGTGTATGAAGACACACACGTGTAATCCACCCTGTATCTGTAAAACATAAATATAAAATGATTATCCTAATAGTCAAGAAATCCCGAGAATATTATCCTTTTTTTTTGTCTTCTCAAAAAGCGACTCTCTATTATTTGGTTAAAGGTGAATTTGTATCTCAATAAATGTTTGTGTTCCAGGTGTGCTTGCACATTAACAACAACACTATCTGCAAATCAAAGAGTTTTTTTTTTTAAATTTGGTTTGTTTTAAGCACCCTCAGCATGGCAATTTTTAAAAAAAAAATTAGTTGTATAAAACAGCAGTAGGGTCAAATGTTTTATGTTAGAAGTTGGTCTATCCACCTTTTTCCTGCACAAAGATTCTCTATCCTATTTGGCATTGAATCATTGAGATTTCATATAATAGTCTAGCCTGGATTCTTCAATATACATGAGAACTCATTTTGATTTCCATGATAGTGCCAAGATGTAGACAGGTTTTTCTTAGATGACCCATACCCTCCCATAGATGTTTGATGCTCTCAATTTTCTTTCATGGCATATAGCAAAATTCTCGCAAAGAGTATGGATATCGAATTAAATATGCATTGTTAGTGCAATGGTTAGAGATGTCTTTAAAATGCCAATTTATCTGGCAAAGTTTAGGCCTCTCTGACAAAGAGCAATTTTGTCTTTCTACAATGCCAGATTGAGCCCATACTACAACACTTCTATATCCATCCTTGACATTGGATTGAAGACATTTGGATAGTAGGTTTTCATAAGTTCTTCAACCTAGTTTGGACATCTAGACTTGAATTGCTGAAATTTTAACTGATCAATAAGTACATGATCTAGGGTCTGACTAGACCTTTTGAGATGTTGTATTCATATTGGACACACTGGGTTTTTTTACTTGCTATGCACCCTCTTTAGTCAAGTCAGTTTTGATGACATTGAACTGTTTTCATTCATTTCTGTGACAGGTCAATCAATGCCAGCAAGAGATCCTTGACATTGAGTGGGGAATGGTTTCACTGTCAAAGACATTCTAGGTTGCTTTACCACAATAGTGACAATTTCCTTGGTGAACTTTTGCTATAACATTGGACATAGTTACATAATAAATGCTGAGATCTTTGGTTATCTGTCCTTGACTCTGGTCACACTGAATGACTATAACATAACCTCTGGTAAGCTAAGAAATATGGGTCTGCATATTTTTGGCATGATGATAGTGCACACTGTTTATCTGTTGACCTAAATGTCCAATATAATTAACTCTTAATTATTTAGGATAATGGTGGGGTGGGAAACCATGGATAAATAAAAAAACAAACAAACAAATTACAAAACTCAATAAATTAAGCTATAAGAACATATTTCTTATACTTTTGAAAACTTGTTGAAATGTGGAATGAGGTTGTAAATGTAAAGGAAAAATACACCGAGAAAAATATTAAAGATTTACATTGGTGGTTTCCCTCCCTCATTATACATGACATATGTAGAATTAACTTTTCCATCATCAGTGTGTTCTCAAGAAGATTTTCAACATAGTTGAGCATGGTACTATGATTGATGCAATGTTCATGCATCAACTCTTGCTCTTCACCACCCTTGAGCTTGCTTTATAGCCATTCTTCAATATTTTTGGCATCATCATTTTCACACCATCTGCCTGCTACAAAATTGCTACTAGGGTAGCTGCTGAGATGTCTTCATATTCTTCAAAGTCTTTTTTGACATTGTCTGGAATAATTTTATGCCACAATCTTATAAATGTAACAAGCTTCACTAGGTTTCACGTTCCAGTTCATAAATTGTAACCAAAATGAGCTGCTTCTGAATGATTTTTTAGTCGGTTGCTTTGTCCACAAGCTTTCGTAATAATCCCTCTTGTAAATGTCGTTTTTTTATGTATGCTCTCTCCACCTGATTCATAGGCTGAATTTAAAATGTCACATTTGTAGATAAATATTTCATGAAAATGCTGCCATCTTTGGATCTAAAAAAAAAAAACAACTTTAGCATTGGGTTGGAGGGTGCATTGTCTAGTAGCAGAGCATTTTTCTGGAAAATTTTTAAATTGCAAGTGTTTTTGGACATTGGTAACAAACTTTTCGTCAAACTATTGTATGGTCTATCCATGCTGCTTTATAGTTAAAGGGTATTCCACATCAAACCATCAATTGTGCCCACCTCATCCTCTCAGATCTTCATGAAACTTTTATTGAAGTTGTATTGTATCCTAATGGAAAGTTTGCAGAACTGGGGGCTATAACTTCACAAGCAATGCACCTTCAGTAGAAGTTTAATCAAAAGCTGAGAGGGTGAAGTTGGCCGTATTTGATGGTTCAGTTCCTTCTGATCACACAAATCTTAAGTTTTTGTGAAGCAGTTGACAATTTTATATGTTGCAGGGAGCTTTTTTGCTGTACTTTTTTTTTTCTAACATTTATTTACTGATACAATTTATTTACAAGTGAATAAAAAGGAAAAAAATTGAAACTTTCTACTTGCAATGATAATATCCATGGATAATCGAGAAACATGTAAATTTCAGTCTTTAGGGGAGTACTAACTAATGACAGCATGAGAGAGAGAGAGAGATTTTAAAAAACATCAAAAAACTGCAGTAACATTTTTCACAGTCTTTTTATTGTTTTATTAATAGTGTAACAAGAATACAGTGTAAATGTGATAAGGTTATCTTTTGAACTACTTGGATTTTTTTTTTATGTAGTAAAGGTCATCGGTCAAGTTTTAATTAAAAGACTAATGAAGGAAATTATTTATCAGCTAAAGACAGTAATACATCGACATATAAAGTGGGTGCGTTCCTGGAGCTTGGTTCTTCTATTGAATAGCTTACAACATCAGTAATATGAGGATGTGTCCATGACCTACCATGTCATACTTTAATATATTGTAACCATAGACATTGATGCCACGATTCGCACTAACAAAAATGGCATTAGGAAGTGGCAGAAGAATCATGTGATGGCTTGGCTGCTTCCTATAGATCAAGAGACTGTCCATTTAACGGGAAGATCTATTGGAAAGCTCTGTCGTATCAAGTGCTTAGTTCTACAAGGCAGAGAATTAGGGAATGTTGGACAATGTAGTCGTCGTCTTGTTTCATTGATGGGTTTCCCTTATATTTGTACATGGCAAACATAGAGCTAGTTTCTCAATTGTGTGTCCTCTTGTAGCTCTGATTAGTCATGCAGATTTTCAGCATAGGTGAGTATAGTACCGTGACTAACACAACATTCAAGCACCAACTCTCTGTCCTTTCCCTTCAGTTTTGCTCAACTCAGCTGCTTTTTTTTTTTTTTTTTTGTTAGTTAGTTCCCATCAGCAGCATGGTTTCGAGTATCTGTGCAAAATTTTTTGAGTACCCATTTACCGACCGTGATAGTCAGATTTGAATATCCGCCATTCGTGTGCGCCGTGTTCCAGCTGAAATTAATGTGTTTTGTGCATCGTCACCAACCAACCAATCCCTCCCCCAACAAGATCTCGATCATCATGATCGATATTAAAGGTAAGTAGAAGTACTTCTGTTCACTACATTTTTAATATTAAAGGTAATACTATTTCTGTATTCTGTATTATATGGTTATCGAGTGAATGGGATGTGTAAAGTACCCAGCAAGCTGTGTAACTGCAGCCGTGGAACGTAATCACAGTTGGCGAGGGACAGGTGTAGTTAGAACTGGTTTATAGTGATCATTCTGTAGCCATTTTTCTTCTTATTTTGGTGTCAATGTTTTCACATCATGACTGCTGCAAAACTGTTGTTAATGTGGCTTCTCAAATGTCCTTTCAAATTCTTCTAATCTTTGCTGCCATTTTCTGGAATAATGTTGCACCTCAATCTTATATTCATAATGAGCTTCACTATACTTCATGCTGTAGTCACTCTGCAAATTGCATTCAGAAAACTTTGTTTGTTTTAAATGTTTTTTTAACTGTTTTCTTTGTTTGTTTTTTTATCCTGTTTGGGAATGTCTCTATACTTGAATCAGAACTGTCATATTTACAGATTTAAAACAGTTTGTTGTTGAGGTGGAGTGGTGCGTCGTTATCCAGCAGCAGAACAGTTTTTTCTGGCAAGTCTTTTGAGCAAGCTTTCTGTTGGACCATTCTTTGAAAATAATGCAGTCCATTTATGCTCCTTTATGTTGAAAATAAGCTACCAGGATATTTAATGGTTTGCTTTCTTTAAACAGATGTGATTTCTTAACTTAACCAATCAGAAAATTTGTTTATGTGAACAACTTACATTGTGAGGCAAATAACTGAGCCTCTTTGCAGGATTTGTTTCTGGGGTGTGGTGTCCATTTTCTGTTGGTAAAAACCTGGTTTTGTCTGCATCGTATATCTGCTGTGATTGCAAGTTTTTGGTAACTACATTTCTGAAAATCATCTAGAGAAAATTAGCAGTAGCAACTGAATGACCCTCATAACTTTTCGCTCTGAATAGTTTTCTCTCAAATGCTGTGCTGTTGTATAACTCGTGTACCAGATGATGCATTAAAATCACTTCCATTCCTAATGCATGAAAGAGAAATCTAACTTGTTTTACACGAGTTGGTCTAGTCACTGGAATCTCTCTGGCTTTTTTATTGGTTGCACTACTCTAGCATTGCTTTGTCTAGTTTTCCATATCTTTACTACTTCACTGATTTATGTTTACGTACGTCTGAGCTGCTTGCGTATGGAATTCATTGTTCCTTTTTCTTTTTAAATTATGAACTGTCTCTTCACCAATTCCATATATTTTAGAGAGCTCTTTCACTGTACTATCTTTTTCAAACTTTTCTATTCGAGCTTTTCTTAGATCGTTAGTACAGTATGCTACATGGCGAGACATTCTGAAAATAGAACCAGCAAATGAGAGTGCAATAAATTAAAGAAAGAGAAGAAAAGGCTCAGTGACACCTGGCTGTGCCGCCAGTCTATGGAGATGCCAGTTCACAAGCTTACCTTCAGTTGCCCTGTTTATTCATTTTTGTTGTTTTTGTGCAGCATGGTTAAACTGCAACCTAGATAATTCACTCCTGGATAATTGAGAGTAACTTTCTAAAATATTATCTTCTGTAACATGAAAAATAAAAACAAAACAAAATATTTAGTCTATCTGTAAAACAGTGCTTTGATCTGAATTGCATAACATTGTTTCAGCCCTGGCAGTGTTTGCTTAAAAGTGTTCAGATGACCATACCTTTTACATGGATGATTTGAGAAAGTACTGGAGCTGCAACATTCAAGTTCTTGATTAGCAAATACAACATACTAATAAAATATCACAGAATGATAAACGTCCTCTCTACTACACTGCTCACTCATTGCACATACCCTTTGGAAGGTTTAATCAGAGTCCATAGTATTTTCAGTGAAATGCTAAAATAAATGCAAATCCTCAACACTTTCTAAAATCACATTTTTTGGTGTTTCAATTATGACTCATGATTTTCAAATGTCTATGCTCTGGCTGGATCAGTTTTTTTTGTACTCATGAGCCAGTCATTTATAATTATTCATGTCATCAGCCTTTTTGAGTGTAGTTTGGAGAATTCTATTGATTGTATGTGAATGTTATCACAGTTAAACTTAGCCCTAAATGTGTGTTCAATCTTACATGACTTTTTTATTGTAGAATATACTGTCACACGCTTCTCTAGTTCTTGTGGTCATTTCTTGTTTGCATCTATGCAGAAATAGCTTAGTAGTCTTTTCTTTGAAGCACTGGAAATCATGTCTTCCAAAAGGGATGCTAAAATACAATTAAAAGAAGAAAGAAAATTGCAGATAAATTACTACTATACAACTTTTAAGTGAAATATTTTGCAACGGTGATGTGGAAAGTCAAAAGAAAAATCAAATTAAGCACTGAAGAGCAAGAAAAGAGGTTGAAGTAAAAAGAATTATGTGAAAAAATAGAGAAAAGTTAGCTAAAAAAAGGAAAAGAGGGGCTTTAAGATCAGCGCAACGGCTGAGCTCCAGCTACATGTGCTTTATTAAAGAGATTCAAGAGATGCATTGAAGGATCATGGGTAATTCATTATCTATTGATTGATTACACTGGTCAACAAATTTTTATTTTTTTTCTTTGGCAGACCATCTAGGAGTGTTTTCTGGGGTTTTGAAGGTCGCTGATTACGAATATAACATTGGTTTTGTCTGATTGGCTCTAGTTTAGAAGATATTGATAGCCTCAAATAAGCCTAAACTGCTAAAATTCTCCCTGAAATACTTCAATATAGAAGCAGTAAATAATAATTTTCTGAAAGTTGTACTTTTGCATAATGGCAATAAGTTTGCTCCTGTACCACTTGGCCATTCTACCAAGATGAAAGAAGAGTATGATGGTATCCAATTTGTTCTTGAAAAGCTAAATTACAACACTCATAAATGGCTGATTTGTGTGGACTTGAAAATGGTGAATTTTCTGCTTGGTCAGCAAAGTGGGTACACAAAGTATCCCTGCTTTCTTTGTTTGTGGGATAGCAGAGCAAGAATCCAGCACTGGAGAAGGGAGAACTGGCCAGAACGAGAAAGTCTCGAAGTCGGCACAGCCAACGTCATCAATGAGCCTTTGGTACCCAGGGATAGAATCATCTTCCCTCCATTGCACATAAAACTAGGGCTCATGAAGCAGTTTGTTAAGGCGTTGAACAAAGATGGGGATTGCTTCAAGTACATATGCAGGCAATTTCCAGGTCTTTCCATCGAAAAAGCTAAAGGTGGCATCTTCGATGGACCTCAGATTCGAACGCTCATGAGGGATTCTGACTTCACTAATCATATGAACATGGTTGAGTTAAATGCTTGGGTGTCCTTCACAGATGTAGTGACAAACTTTTTGGGAAATCACAAAGCTGACAATTACAAGCAATTGGTCCGTAAGATGCTTACTGCATACGAAAAACTAGGGGCAAATGTGAGCATCAAAGTTCATTTCTTGTTTAGCCACCTCGACAGATTTCCTGGTAATCTTGGTGATTACAGTGAGGAGCAAGGAGAGAGATTCCATCAAGACATCAAAACAATGGAAGAGAGGTATCAAGGCAAATGGGATGAGCACATGATGGCAGACTACTGCTGGAACCTTTTGAGAGACTGCCCGAAAGTTGCTCACAAGCGAAAATCGTATAAACGTCAATTTCACTTTTGTGAATAAAATATTGTTTTGTGTGTTCATTGTAACTAAGAATCTAGTGTATAATAATGCTTTGCATTAATTTATGATATATAACTGATTATGTAAATGTTTTTTTCCCTTGGAGAATTAAAATTCAGCAAATTTTTAGCAAATTTTTTGTATATTCTCGAAATATATGAAAAGTGTTCATTTATTAATAAATGAAATGATGTTATATCTAACTTAACTTGTTAGATTGAGATTTTACACTGTCTTTGTGGTTTTGGATTATCATAAAAATCAATATCTGACATTTTTGCACTATTTAGCCGTTTTTTGTACGTTTAGTTATGGTCGCGAATGGGTGATTTCAGACGAACGACCCCCCTGTGATATCTCCAAAACTAGAGCCAACTTGAAAAAACAAATGTCAGATTCGGATTCAGCGCCCTTGAAAACCCCAGAAACCAGTCTCACTTTTCCTGCCAAAAATATTGTGTTGACCAGTGTTATTATATTTTTAAAATTTTAAAATCAAAATGTGATTTAGCCACTTGAAAACTAATGCTCTTAAATTTGTCTTATACAATATATTAACGTGAAGTCAGCATTTGACACATTATGCTTTTAGGACTCTTGGATTGTGCTATTGATTTGCTAAATAAAGGTTAAAATCATTTGTCATGAGTGAAATTGTCATTAACTAACTTTATTCAGAGAAGATATCTAAACTTGCCAATAAACATCCAGAAAACACACATTTCTGGTAAGAAAAGAAAAGCTAAAAATTCATTTCGGAATAACATTCACTTTATTTGAAATAAATAGGGGAACAGCGGGTTAGCATAGCATCTCACTTGTTTATGTTTTAGTCTTTTTTTGGTATTTAGCCAGAGATGTGTTTTTTTTTTTTCTTATGTATCAGTCTGTAATACATGCATCTGCTCCATGTACTCTGGTGTTTTCTTTAGGAAGATTCTTTTGAGGTCATCAGACTCTGCATGCATGAAGCCTACCACCCATTATGGGTCATTGCTTCTCATGTACAACCTGTTATCTGTCTATCCCTAATGGGATCTGCCTAAAACCTGTTTAAATTTGTTTTTACCGTCAGTTATTTTTAAAATTAATATTGTGATAAAAAATATTAACAAAAAATTTCAGTTGTTGGGTCTATATTTTTTTCACAAAACATTTTGAACATATATGTCATGTTCTGAGTCTCTAGGACCAGACCTGGTGTGTGTGTGTGAAAATGCTATTTTGTTTATTTTTGTATCTGCACTTTTAATTTGATTACTTGTTTTTATTTTTAGTTGTGTGAACTTATTTGTGTCGTGTTTTTCTTGATATTACCATAGAGTATCTCTCTGGGTTTGAGGTAAAATATGAGCAATTACAGGTATTCAGCCAGAGATGGAAGAAGACTGATGTTGAAGAGGAGATATCAGAAATTGAGGATATCATTGAAAATTATGACTTTTGTGATTCATCCTCTTTGGGATCTAAGGATTTAGATAATGTATCTATCCTGAGAAGAAATGAAATCTTGAGATCCAGAAATGGTGAAAATACAACAGGAAGCATCTTCAGAACCAAGTCAAGGCGAACTGTCAAATGCAGATGTTATCCAAATGGTTCCAGAGCTTACTCGATATGTTTTGACACATACATGACATAAAAACATCATTCTTTTCGTGCCATTGACAATCTTGAGTGTCATTCTGGAATTGGCCAACTTAGAAGGTAGGCATATTGTCTTCAGCAAAAGAATGGAATGATATTGACTACCTGTACATGCAAGCTTATGATTGCTAAAATTGGCCAAGCTATGTTTTCTGCCACCATGTCTTGAAGAATTCCACAAGATTGCTTGTTTGGTTGTTTGACAATTGTGAAATCAGGACTAGTTGGTGTAAATGGGACAAACTAGCCACTGTTTCAGAAGTATGGGACAAATGGGTTGAGAATTTGTCACCACTGTGCATGGTCAAATGTTATTGTGAACAAATGTTTAGTGCCTTCAGGAGATGCTGCCCCTTTAGGCAATAAATGCCTAAGAAACTAGCATGTTACAGTTTGAAGTTGTTGAGTGACTTGCAATGTCAAATCCATCTACTCCTGGAACATACAGGTGTACACTGGAAAACTGTCTGGTGAAGTTGTGAAACATATCAGGGCAGTGGATAATTTTTTAACATTGTATCGACTTGGGCTGTACTTCTCAAGAAAATCTTTCAATGCTGAGGACATTAAGAAGAAATAAGCCAGAGCTTCTGACTGATGTTCTACTATTGAAAAATTAGCCAGTTCATTCATTAATATTTATGGTCATTCTGGCAACCACATTATTTCCTACTGGGCAAGGAAGAACAAAAATGTTCTCATGAGCACTATGCACTAGAATGCAAAAATGAGTGGAGGAAACAAGAGGAAGCCCAAACATCATCCTTGATTACAATGCCATAAAGCGAGGTGTGGATAACTTCATAAAACTATTGGCCAGCTACACTTGCCAGCTGTTGAATGTGTTGGCATACAGTGCCTTTGTCTTATGATCGGAAATCTATTCGGAATGGAACTCTAGCAAACTTTGCCATTGCAGACTTTTTTGGAGGTGCTGGGAAAGGTCCAAGTTGAACTCCTCATCAAAACCAGGTCTGAGGTGCCTAGAGGGCCTGCAGCAATTATGTTGCAGAATGTTCAGGGAAAAATGAATGAACATGCATCACCAACAACTGGAAATAGGCAAAACAAACAAGCTAGATACTGCTTTTGCCCTACTCAACCAGTAGTGACAACAAGAAGACAAAGCATCTCTGGAATCAACATAGCTCTACATTCTGCCAGTCTTGTGCTATTTAATATATACTAGTGGTCTTTCTACTTAATTCTAGGAACAAATGTGATTTACTTTTCATTTTATTGTTGATTAGAAGCCTTTTTGTATTTTTGGTTACATGCACCTACCTGACTTTATGTTCAAACACTTTTTTTTAATAAATAAATTAACCTTCTTATAGATACAAGTAAGAGCATTAGCTATTATATTTTGTCCTAGGCACTAAAAATATATGCAGATGTTTTTTTTTTTTTTAGTCATATTTGGCATCAAACATAAGTACCTAAATTTTCAACTTAATAGGAGGGTTAAACAAGTGTCTGCTTATACAACAGCTTCTTGCTTGTTCTTTCTTAGTTTTGTTCATTAGTAACATGCACCTTTTTTTAATGGATTGCTTGCTGACACATAAGCTGAACCATTACTAGTATTATTAGATTACGTATTGCAAGAATTACAATTACTATCACTGATAAAAATCACTAGCAAGAGAGAATAGAAATAATCAACAAGCAAGGAGTGTAAAGGATGCTAACCATCTGATGAAGTGATCTGAGCGTGTGTAGAAAGCAGATGCAGCTGTCCTGTTGACTTATTCATGAACTACAAAGGTTGGATTGGATAGATGAAAAAAACTGATCTTGGCTCATATTACTGGAAAAGTCAGTTATCTTGGAGGTTGGATAATAGGTTGTTTATTGTACTATAAAATTTTTCCTGTCTGGCTAGGCTAACTGGGTCCTGCTGAGCCAACACTCAGCTGAGTGACCAGAGGATTTGACAGAGACTATTTTGTAATTGTAATGTTGACAATAAGATACATTTGTAGTAATTTAAATTTAATAATGATTGTCCTCAAATTGGAATTATTTTAATGCAATTAATCAATAACCACTTGACTGTAACAAAGATTTTGGTACATGAAAAATAAAAACAATATCATTTGAAGAGATGTTTTGTCTGAGAAACTGATACAAAAAAAATGGTAATTTATCATATATTACTTGATAATATGTACTGTACTTCTATGGAAATAACTATCAGAAACTATTGCTGTATTATAGTTATCAAATAATGATTGTAGATATAACTGCTTTACAAAGTGAAAATATCTTTTAGAGACATTTTTTTAAATGTTTAATTTACAAATTAATTGAAGCCAAAGTTAAAGAATTTTACTGAGACAGAATTCTTATATTTGTACATTGGAATTTCAAAAAACCTCAATGAATACAAAGAAATGTGAACTGCAGTTTTAAGTTAAAACACACTGAGGTCCTAAAAGTTCTTAGCTTTTGAAAATTCAGGAAATCTCTTAGGTCTTGAAAAATGCTGGTGGGATTCTTAAAAATTTTTATTTAGTATCTTGGATCTTGGAAATTCTATTAATATCTCTCTCTCTCTCTCCCTCCATCTCTCCCCATCTCTCTCTCTCTCTCCCTCTCTCTCTCTCTCCCTCCATCTCCCCCCCCTCTCTCTCTCTCTCTCTCTCTCCCTCCTCTCTCCCCATATCTCTCTCTCTCTCTCTCTCTCTCTCCCTCCATCTCTCTCCATCTCTCTCTCTCTCTCTCTCTCCCTCCATCTCTCCCCATCTCTCTCTCTCTCTCTCTCATACTACCCCTTTATGAAATCTTTTTCAGAATTGCTGTTTTTGACCCACAGCATGGTTGCACATCTCACTGGTGTCATTAATGTAATTCGGTGTAGCATCATACCATGTTTGAAATGCCCATCATTTCTAAATTAATAGCACAAGTGGTCTTCCCATATTTGTATACTATATTTGCTCTTATGCTCAGGCATGGGTGATACAATGTTTTTAAATATCTCCTCCAAGTCTCTTTACTTTCAACAAATAGTTATTTGTTTTTTATAAAGCAGAAATTTTAAAAATGTTAACAGTATACAAAAAGTATACAATAATTTTTATCATTTTTAGTGTAATTGAAAGGGAACAAGTTTGAAAGTTTCAGTCAGTATTATAATTATATTATTTTTATAGTTATCATAGTTTATCCTAACTAGGGTTGAAAAGCAAGCTGATTAGACAAGAACAGCTAAAAATTCCAAGCATAGAATCTTTAAATTTCAGAAATTTTTTTATCTAAGATGTTTACAGTTTGTGAAGATGTTCATTAATATTAATGGTGGGTGGGTTAAATCCTTATTGCGTTTTTTATTGTTTGTGTGTTAACCATTGAAGTAACTTCTTTCACTTGAGAAAGGTTCCAATAGAGTCTTTCTCTGCTAAACAGAACAGTATTTATGCTGATAACTGTAACAAAGTAACCAGATTTAAAGGCCTAAAAAATGGAGGTCTTCTCTGGATTGAACACATGTATGTAATAGATAATGGCAGTACATTTTCTGTTACTTAAGTTGGAACTATTTGTAGGTGGTATGAAATACATGAAAGTGTGAAAATTATTGTAGCAATCTTATACCCAGGGTAAATCAGATTATATCTTGTTTTACCAGTTGTCATGCATAATCTTTCCAAATATCCTAGTTACACATAACTAGTCTGTATCCCAAATGTAGTATGTTGTTATAGCTCCCATAGGTGCCTAAATCTCCCAGTAAACCACCTGGAGTATCTCAGCAGATGGCCATTGTTGGTTTCTAAATTCCAAGAACCTTGATCACTTTTGAAGAACATGTTTTGTAGTTTAGGTGGACTGTCCATAGCTGCATGGTAAATCTTTTATTCAACTTTTGATATAGATGTACACCATGAGGATTACTTGGACCAATAGATCTCAAGATGAAATATGAGTGGCACTACAGTCATACCACATAGCTCCTGGTGCTGCTATCTTCCAGGAACTTTTGAGGTTGCAATTGTTGTCTCTTTGCTTTTGACCTGTCTGGCTTGTGTAACTCTAGACTTCTGCCAGTATAATTTTCAGGTTTATTGAGGCACATAGACTTTACTATGACATTGTTGCATCTTGTGAAGTATCTCATGATTATGTTTAGATAAAAGCTGAGAAATTGTTAATTGCATTTTAATAAAATTTATATTTTTTGCTCTCACGACTTTGTAATACCTCAGCTTTGACTGTTAAGTGGTGATCCTAGAAGCTTGCTGCAGCCTTTTCATATTTTTGGACATTGTGATCTAATATTCTGGAATATTTATAAGAAACTGATTGAGTAGTTTATCTATTCAGTGATCTTATCTTTTCTACTACTGCTACTACTTTGAACCATAAATCTGCTTCTGCGTTTTAATACTGTAACCTTGGCATTTAATTTTTTTATAAATAGAGAACCTAATAGGACTTAAGATGCATACCTTCCAGACATTTCCAAATTGCTAATAGTAATCTATTACTCTAAAAAAAATTCCTGATTGTTGACTGGTAGTGTACTAATAATTGGGTTTTAGTATATTGTTTATCAAAATGTTTGTTATTTTTTAAGTGTTTTTATTATCTAAGAAAACCCTGTATGTAAGTTTTGAATCTGATAAATGCATTCTTATATGTTAAAAATTACTGATGTAAAAATTTATTTTTATGTGTATATATTGCACATCCTTGGAAAACAAATGGGAACTGGTTTCTGTTATGTATGTCATTGTTAGAATTAAAGAACCTTAGTTTGTGTTTTGACAAGCTGTTGCATACATTTTTGTTTTTTGTTTTATTAATAGCTAAGTTTCTCATCATAACTTTGTAGCAAATGTTTATCTATATATTGAATTCCAATAATATATAGGTTAGCCATCTTTACAGAAACAGGGTAGTGTGATACATAGTTAATCAATGAAAATTAGTAATAAAGTAAATTAGTTTTCTAGGTCAGAGATCCACTTAGAATCCTCACATGCAAATGGAACTGATTCATATTTCACCAAAAAAAAGATGTAAAATTTTTATAATGGAGAATTTGTTATCTAAGCAATAACTTGGTCTTTCTGTATTTGATCGATTGGTATTTGCATAATGATTTGTTAAAAAACAGCTCAAGATGACTGAAAGGTATTTAATTTTTTTTTTTAGTAAAGTTTTTATTGAGATTTTCCAAAATTCTTGTACTTCAGCATTTTGTTAAAACTCTTTTCTAAAGGTTATTGGTATACTGGTAATATGCTGCAAGCCTCATTGTTTTCATCAAATGCACATCTTTTTCAGCCAGATTCTTTTCTAGAGTGCTGGAAGAGAATAATACCAAGAAAGCATCAGTATTTTTTTCTGTTGCTCTCTAAATTGTTTTCAAAAAATGCCTGAAAGTTAGTATCTGAGTTCCTGTTAAGTGCTTGAGTGGAGCCTTGATTGGTTTATTTTAGTGTTTGCCAATTGCATGATTTATGCCGAGTACCATTATTTGCATGTAATTTTAATTAAATTCGCAGGTTGGATTAAATGGCATCAGCTGTTTAAGCCAATACCATCTGTTTAGTTTGTCTTTATGACAATTAATCTTTTTTCTTTCTTTCTTTTTAAGTAAGACCTAAAAAGGAAATTGTAGATCAAGTGTAATTTTTTTTAAAAATAGTTATGTTAGGAAAAAGAAATTCAAGCTTAATGATTATACAGAACTATGCTTGGCAGCTTTTCTGTTTAGCTGCCAAAATAAACATTTGGTTTCTGAACATTTTTTATCACCACATGTATACTGCATATGTGGCATGGGTGGGCACAGAGGCTGTATCAGCATACTTATTTTGCTAATTTCCCATTACTGTCATTAAAGACTATCTTTAACACTTTTTTAATATATTGATATGAATTGTCAAAATATGCATATTTGCACTAAGTGTTTGTTTTTTTTTTGATACTTACTTATGTTGGGTTTATTGATCGTGATGTAGAGTAAATATTTTGAGAGAACTATTTTGCTATCATCTGTTAGTTCTCTATATTTTTATGCTCAGTATATATCAGATTTTGGGGAATTTAACATCATACATTTAATTTTACTTGCGAAGAAACATGTAAAACGGTTACTAGTTATAGAAAACAATTTATTCCTTAGCCAGATCAGTTCATTGTAACATCTTAATGGCGGAATCAGATCACAATTTCTACCAGTACCTACAGAATTAAAAAAAATCACAAGATGATTAGCATAGTAATTATTGGGTGAGGTCACTTCAAGAATGTATGCAGCTGAAACAACATCTGCACATACTTGAAATGAGATGTGGATAACCTGTCTGGGACATTAAACCTTACTATAATGAAGTCACTGGGGTCCTTAGGTTATCTTTGTTGTAGCAAGGGCTTTAATATATTGAAAACAGTCGCACACTAATGTAGTAACTGTTCTATTATAATACTATACATTGAAAGGGAAAAATCATTTTTTCCAAGCAAATTGAAGTTAAAGTCATCAAAACAGTGTTTTAAAGAAAACAGTAAAAAGTAAATGGTAAAAATAGTGTACAGGACAGTTTTAAAAAATCTTAAAACCAGCTTCAGCATTTCATACTGTTCTTTTGGTAAAAGTAATCATTTAATACTTTTGCTTTACTGCTGCCTCACTCTAAGCCATGGTTGATTGAAGACTTTCTAAAGCTTTTAATGCTGGAGGAGGTGGTAGTGTTGCCCTCTTTATTGCTAATTGATTGAATTGCTTCAGATTGAATCACATGACTCACTATTTTTCCATTAGTCATTGTTGTTGTAACTTCAGTTATAAACTGCTTCAGGTTGAATCACATGACTCACTATTTTTCCATTAGTCATTGTTGTTGTAACTTCAGTTATCAACATGAATTGAAGCAAATGATATCAGCACTTACATCCACAATATTGCTAATGCTATCCTTATGTTCAGTCTGTGCAGGACCTAGGATTTTTGCCAAACTTTGCCAATTCCCTCTAGTGTTACTGCCTCTCAGCTTTTAGCAGCTAGACATTGTTTATAAAGCTAAATGATTTCAAGGTCATATAGTCAGTTCTCCTGATGTTTTTAGTGGAGTGATTACTCCACCATCTATAGGCTGGATTCTTGAGGTTGTATTCTTGGGAGTGACTGAGCATTTTAATTTTCCTATCAGGCATTCTTCCATGACGCTTAGCAACATCACAAGAAAGCCAAAGATCTTTGGGTTTTTTGTTTTTTTTTCTTAGAAAGTTCACTAGTATTTTTGGTCAGTATTGGTCTACAGACAGGAGTTTTCATGTTTCATATTTGTGCAAACCATGGTGACAAATTCATAAACAGTTGGATCATTAGCCTTTTGTCTATTTTTTCTATATCAGTCACTCTTTGAAGTTGATGCTGTGCATGAATTTTCAGAGTTCTATAGACTTTTGAAATTGCTTCTGGTGTGTTCAGATGATCAGTAACTTTTTCTCAACAGAGCACTATGATTGTAGGTAAATGACTTACATAAATTTTTAAAATAGCACTGCCACACACACACACACACACCAATAGTAAAGACCTAACCCTTGCTGCATAAGACTTCCACCTGATATATATGCTTGGGTGGAGGCAGCAGCAGCTCCATTGTTACCTTCCATCATCAATGCACATGACCATGATTTTTACATGACAATAGCTTTGGTGCAGTAGCATAAAAACTAAATTTCAGATGTCAAACTATGGTGCCAAAAATACCAACAATATAACAAACATTCATTGGTATCATTGGTCAGTGTCTAGGAGACCTACTCTACATTGAAGCTGCAGGTGCTAATAAAGTGGTTGACCCTTGTAACTTGATTCTAGTCATTCACAATAACTTGAATGCTTAATTATAAAGGCAGCGCTTGGTTACTCTGAGTGTCTTTGGAAGTTTAACTACAAAAAAGACAAAGCATGCAAAGTACACACTAATTTGGATCCAAGACAAAACCATGTTATAACTGAATCTTTGTAATAATGATGTTTGTAATAGTGAGATTATACTATTGTTTGCCACTCTGGGTCAAGGCCATATTTAGATTGTGTAGGTTTTGTGGAGTAAGATTCCTAAGCCTTAGGCAAGTACAGATGTTCAATGGGTGAATAGGAACATGTTTCTGGCACCAATATCATTCTCACAATTTAATCAAGGTACCTCTGACAGTCAGTTGACCCTGTACCAGGACTAGCAGAGTTCTTTTCACATCTGTGTTATTACCTTAATGACCATGCCTCACAACTGGCTTTTCTTGATGCCACCATAACCTGTTCTCAGAGAAATACAAATTGAACCAACTTTCATTTACAAAATCAGTTACCTCTGGAATCTTGTCCAAAGATTTGAACATTGCCCTCTGACCATTGTTCATGGATATCTGGCACAATCCTACACATGAAGACTTTCTTGGGGGGGGGAAGGTTGGCTTGACATGCTAGTCTCTGACTATCAGCAAGTGGTGTTGGTTCTGGGTATCATGATTATTCTGATTGTTCATTATAAGCATCTGTACAACATCATCAATCCCTGCCAAGCATGACATTGATGTTACCAGTCTGGTAGCAGTATGTATATAGTGAGCTAATAACTGACTGCAATATTTCAATTTTCTGCATTTGCCTGCCTGAAATCATTTTGCAACTGAGCTACTATAAGAAGTCTGTTTATGTGATGTCTGCAGACTACCATTATGAATTTTACTACACATTTAATGTCAGTTACTTCATACTCACATTTTTACATCCATAAATAAATAAAGATAAGCATGCATTTTGAAATTTGTATTTTTATGCATCACAAATTTTGATATTAGGGAGTCCTATGCTATTACATGAAAGTTTGTGTTGTCAGTGTGTATTTTATGTTTTTTACACTAGATTTCATACTGCTTGAGTTGGTACTAAACTTTTTTTGTGAAAGTTTTCCCTAAATTTTAATATCTCTAGATTTTTATGCCCAGTATATTTTAAGTTTCTGATGATTGCAGAGAATCCTTTCGCATTGCCTCTCAATTTTTTAACAAAATCCAACAGATGTTCTTGATTTGGTGGTGTGCAGCAAATTTATTGGTTAGTAATATGGCTGTTGGTGTGATTTTATTTGTAAAGATCGGTAACAATGTGGAAATCTTTGAATGTTGATTCTGGTTTATTACCACTTGATAAATAGGTATATAGCAGTTTACATCTAAGGACAAAAATTATGCTAATGTTATAATAATTTTTACTAAAACAAACAACCCAATTAAACTGCCCAGTGATGATCATTGCCAAACAAACTTATAGTTGATCGTATACAGTAAGTACTAGCAAAGCCCAAAGGATGGGTTTAGAATTGGCATTCTCAGAAGTTTGGTTACCAAAACTCTAGTTCAGTTTAAGCCAGCATTTGAAAGCTATTTTGTACATTCCTTGTAGTTTTGTTCTTTATGACAGCATATGCTATTTTGTGTTTTTAAAATGTGAAAGAGACATTAACAAAACAAAAAGTGCATGCTTTGAAATGGTTAAAATTTGTGAATGCATCTTATCGCCTAATTTAGGTTTGTTGCTGTTTTACGCTCATACCTGCACGTTAGACAGATCTTCACTGTTGATTAACACAAATAGAAGTTGTGAATAGTGAGCCAGATAGTATATAGATAGCCAGAGAGAAAGAATGAGTGTTTTAAGAAATTTATTCTTCTAAAATTATGTATCCCCTACCCCTTCTCTCTCTCTGTTACCTTTCTCTTTTATTTCTGCTATATTTTTAGTTGTGGATTGCAGAAATCTTTCTGTATTTCAAAAGCTTTCATTTATTTAGGGTTATTGATTTTCTTATATGGTTACCATAGTAGCTAAATACAAACATGTTACGACAATTAAATATGAGTCATGTATTTGGAAATATTAGTCAAGACACGAAGAGTATTTTTATATGTAACATATTGCTATGATGAATTGTTTCATGAATTTAGAATGTTTTATTAATTATATTTGAAGTTTCTAAGCTATAATTTTGCATATTCACATTAAAATATTTGTCATTAGTGAATACATAGTGACCATTTTTATTTTGTTTTTAATGTGCATATTAGATAGTTAACTCTCCTGGATTTTAAGAAAATAGGCAAAATAAATCATACATAAGCGGAGGATATATTAAAGTATAGGATAAACAAAAATGTAGGATGCTAATGATTAATGTATTTATTATAAGCATTTGATTGATTTTTAGGCTAATAGTTTGTCAGTTACAAATGCATAATGCCCCTTCTACTAATCCTGGCAGTTTGTGAGCCAGATTAAGTCTGCACATTTTTTTTTCTGCTGAATCGCTTATATGCCTCTCAGATCTAAACATGACCAAAGCAAATAAAGTTTGAATTCAACATGTCAGCATTTAGACAATACAGTTATCGTTTTGAATTGTCAATCCAATTTTTATATCCTGCTTATCACCAGTTTTCATGTGCACTCATATCAGTGTTACCTCTTGCGATGCAATTTTTTTCTTCCAGTTGTTTACATTAAATGAAATTCTATTAAATTTAATGTTGAAATTAATTTAAATTCTTGAAGCCAGTATTTTGAATTGATCTGATATGCCTGAAGCCAATCCATGCTTGAAAAAATGTGGTTTGCTTAAATTGTTGAGTAGGCATCAGTACCCTAATAGCCAAAAGATACAGAAAATATGCTAACGCATTACTTCAGATTTGATTCATGCCATGTGGGTTTACCTGATGTTGTGCTTATACAGATAGTTTAGTTTACAATTATACATTATGCTTATCCTTTTAATGTAGGTTTCAAAGTGTGCATTTAAAGCACAAAATACATTGAATCCTAATAAGAAACAAAAAGTTGATGCAAAGAGCAGCATTCCAAAATAAGTGGGGAAAACAACTGTTTACAGATTGTAATGGACAACCACCATGTTTGTGTTTCCAAACACTGGCTGTGCCAAAGGAATTATGTCTACACTACAAGGCAACGTGCAACAAGTACACAGAAGAATCACACGCTGCTTTTGCTAATCACTTAAAAGAAAACAAACTTCAGAGGCGAAAAACCATTTACAAAATCTGTAGAAGTTAAAACTGCTAGTCTGGCTGTATCTTTTGAGGTCTGCTTTGAACTAATCAAAAGTAAAAATGCTTTTAGGGATGGTGAAGTGGCTAAAAGGCATGCAGTCGAGATGGCCCAAAAAATTGCAAAAGAAAATTGAAAGTGTCTTTGTCTCATCACAATGTAGCAAGGAAAGTAATGTAAACAAACATGCTTCGATGAAAATAAAGACAATTTATTGTTAAAGACTGCCCTTACTTCCCAATAGCACTAGACAAGAGCACAAACATCAGTGATATCAATCAGCCAGCTGATAATTTTTACTTAAACCATTGATGAGAATTTCTTTGTGCATAAAGAATTACTTGAGATAATTCCCTTTGAAAGTAGCACAAGAAAAGGCAAATATTCACACATTGCTTGTATTTTCTGTAAGTAAATATGGTGGGTTTCAAAAGTTCCCATGCACACAAAAGCAATGACTGACTAAAAATTTGATTAGAAGTATTTATTAAAAGAAATGTTGAATGTATTATCCTGCATTCTATTATACACCAGGAAGACCTTTGTAGAAAATATGTAAAGCTTAGAGGTGGGATATTTGGTTTAACCAAACTGGTCAACAGAACAGGAAACAGAATTGAGGCAAAGAAATTTGTGACATTTGATTAATTGGGTGCTGAGTAAGGTGGCTAAGTGCAGGAAAGAAGTCTATAACACTTCCTTTCTTAAAGAAGAGAAAATAAACAGCACAACTAATTTAAAGAGCAACTGGACGATCCAAAGTTTCTTTGCTGATTGGCCTTCTTAACAGATATAGCTGCTCGTTTCAACACACTCAGTCTGTTACTACAGGTTAAAGATCAGAATATATCCCTTCAGAAGAACGATGTCATACCTAAAACTCTCAACTAAGATTGATGATGTTGATTTTCACATCACCACCTGTGTATATGTATGTGTGTGTGTGTGTGCTCAGTAGACTTCATTGCTGGGGTTTGAGATTTGGTATCCAACTGTTCAACAATCCATTGGAAGTGCCAATTGAGCAGCAAGTATATCTTCAGCTAGACTTGTGAACTGCAGACTGATCCTTTTACAGAAAGAATGAAATACAAAATCTTCTGGACTTGTTCCAAAGGATTGATTTCCCAACTTGAAGGATTTTGCCTTGAATATATGTTCTACTTGTAAGCATCTACATTTGTGAAAGTGCATTTTCTGTTATGAAAAACAAAAAATGAAAAAATTGCAGCAAAATTGAAAATGAGACCTTAGATTTTATTTTGAAATTAAAGATTTAGGGCAAGAGAAACCTTTGAAGCAGAATAAGTATTTGGATTGCTGAGAAATATTTGTTGCACCTACTCAATATGAATATTCAGTTTTTTAAGTTGTAGTCTGGTAATTTTTACTTTTAATATTATGGTGTGTCAACAATACAGTTTTATCATGATTTCTCTTTATTAGCATGCCCATAATTTGTTTTAAATAAAAGATATTAACTCAAAACTGTATCTTCTTACGTACTTTCTTATGGTGTTACTTATTTTGTTATAGTTTGATATTCTAAAATGTCATTACTTTGAGTGCACAGAATACTTTATAATTTATAAAGTTATATTTCTATGTCTCCTAGAGATGGTATAATGTAGTATGTGCAAGTTTTTGGTTAAATCACTTTAATTTCTAAAAACTAAGATAATATAATGATATAGAGACAGTTTATGCCAGATTACTTTCTAGCACCATATTTTTGGCATTGGAATACAGACTCCATAGCCTGTGTATATTTTATCATATTACTTTTTCACACTCAGTTGGTGATTCTTTTATCCTGGTACTATGCAGGTGGACCTACAAAGCTAACAATGAAATGGTTTGAATTTTATGTAAAGAATGAATAATATGATCACCACTGCCTAGGAGACCAAAGGTGCTTGGCTTTATTAATGCCTTTCAGAATTAGTTTGGCATAAATTAGAATACCTGTTACATAACTATGGAGATGGACTTGTAGAGAATAAAATGAGATTTGCAGTCATATTTTATATCTTTGTGTACTGACTGATTTTTTATGCCCACAAGAATTTAGTAAAATCTTTTTTTAAAAAAAAAGTTTATGGGAAAGGGTTAATATTTATGTTAAAGAGTACATGCCAGGTTGCTTTTAATATACGACTGATCATTTTAATCTGTGTAGACATCTGGTCTTGTGTTGATGTTAAATTCTTGAATGACTGACGTAGCTTGTTTATGTAGATAGCCATCAACCAGTGTTCATCTTGAGAGGCTTTCATTTATTTGCTATCTACATACATTTGTATTATTATTATTAAGCTTACCTAGTTACGTGGTGCACCATATGGTGCCATGGTCTATATAGTCTAATGATAGCCCAATTTAGTTGAGTATTGATATTGCCATGTGAGAAGATGTAACACAATTCATCAGTACTTTCTTTTTTTAAAATAGGTTGACTGGGAGTGGGACTGGGATTGTCTTAAGCAGCTGTTAAGAAGAATTTGCATGATTCATGAAATCCAATGCAAACAAAACCAGTTGTTAGTGTTACAAACATTTTCCCCTCAGTTGTTGATGTTTGTTTCTTTGTTCAACTGTTGATGCCATTATTTTCAAATTATTATATTCAGGGTCTTTTTGGTTTTTATTTTAATCTTAGGGAATTTTAATTTTTTTTGATAATTTGGGTTTTCTTGGTACTTAAAATGTAAAAAAAATATTTAAATTAAAGAGAAAAATCAGGCATCCGTTTGAAAAGCTTGTATTTGTTATTGTTGGACTGATAGCAATATTTTTATAATCAGTTTTATTGGTAGAGATGGAGAGACAGGAAGACAGACACAGGGTAAAGATTGTACAGTTCTTAATCAAAAATTTTCTTTTGCTATTATTAAAACCCTTAAGTAATATGCACATTTTTTTTTTTCATCTGAATAGAGACGCATCTTGGCACTTAAATCAGATCTTGTCAGGTCCTCGCTATAAAAAACCACTTTTTTAAAGCCTTCAACTCAGATAGATACCCAGTTTTCTGACAACTTTTCATGACCAGGAATACTTCAGCCATCATTACTATGGTTAGTCTGACAATATTACCTAATATGAATTAAAGCAAAACAGATGCCTGCTTGTCTATGGGTCATGATAAACCTCAAAAATGAAATAAATGGTCAAACACCAAATACTGGGGGGTATCCAGTATTGAGTTTTTTTTTTTAATTTTTGTGATTGTTTCTCAAATATGTGAGCTTAGTGCTTACCGGTATCTTAAATGGTGCTTCCAATGTATGTTTTCATGTCTTTTGTAAAGTCTAGTTCTATAAAACACTAATGAGTTTTAGAATGAAATGATTTACATAGGCAATTTTTGTACTCGTGAATGCCCTAGGTGAATAGGAAAATGTTTAATGTCTCAGTTTGGTTTTTGTTTTGACTGTAGTTTTTCCCCACTTTCATTACATTTCCTCTAGTAGTAGTGTTTAATTTGTTGTAAAAATAAAATAACAATCCTCTAATAATCTTCACTCTTACTTTTCAGTGCCAATATTGTCCTACTTTGTTTACTTTGGCCCTGCACTATGCAGTTTCACTGTTTGCCTGTATAGCTTTTGTTGACCTCAAGATACAAGGATAATCCTGTTAAAATTAGCAGTACTATTGATGCCCTCTCTGTGATCTGTAATAGTACAGTATAACCTCCTTCTGAAGAAAGGAAAACACTTAAATTTTGAATAATCTAGTGCCTGTTGTGACTAAACTTTTGTAAGGATTGGAAAATAATCAGATAAGATAAACCATTGTTTTTAGCAGTTAAGTGTTGACAACACACAGATTTTTGATTTTGCAATATTTGTTATTTTCCACAAATTCCAGTGGTGAAGGATTGATTGATTATAGATTATCATTATACATCCTTAATTCATGACAAGTCATAGTCTAGTCTAGATCAAAGGTTCATTCTTAAAACAAAAACATTTAGCATTTAGTTAAGAAAAATTCTTGGAAATTGTTATTTTGTTTATATTGGCACTTAGAAATGTTTTGAAATTTCTTAATACAGATATGGCAGTCTACATGTTTGTTTTGTTTTTTTAACTACCACTTACTGAGGATGTTTAAATGAAGTCTGGCTGGAATAGCATCATTCTGATAGTATCTGTCCAGGCTTCATTTGAACATGCCTAGTAAATAACCATGCACTTGACCTGGTCTTTTCTGATGCCGAAAAACTTAACATCTGTCATCTTTTCAATACTATGCAGATAAAATTGATTTAAAGTCGGATGTTTAATTTCTGGGTCTCCAAATGAGATCCTACAAAAAGAAAGAGAAATTTCCTAATCTTTATTGAGAGAATCCTAAGCTTTTCTAACTTCATGCATCAAAATGCTCTGGTCTATAATGTTTGGAGGCTTCAAACTATTTGGATGCTTTGTACAGGACTAAGTGTTGGCTCATCTTTAAATTTTTCTTCAGTAATTAGGGATAAACTAGAAAACTGACAACACAATGATACAAAAATGTGCTACTTCTGTGTTTATTTTTGCTTACAATCCTCTTTGTTAATATTCCAAGGGCTAATGTTCTTAAAGTCAGTAGAACAGAATTGGTAATGTTTATAAGACTTGGTGAGCGTGGTATGTATTTTCAACTGATGTTATTGAGTTCCGTGGAATTAAATCCATTATCTTTAGTGAGCTACTGCTTGCTCTGGATCCTATGAAAAATTGATATCTTTTCTTAACAGATTCCTTTAGGTACCCCTACTTTTGATGTCAAATTATTAAGCAGATATGGTGACTATTTTTCAGATGTTAATATAATAGTTTTATCAGCATTCTTAGGCATTTAACGTTAGTAGTACAGAACACTGTTTTCTCACTGTGATTGTTGAGCCACGATGATGACAAAGTATTATGTATGACTTGGACATTTGATATTTTGCATGGCGGGTTGACTTGGCATGGCCATGAATTTGGCTTTCTTTGGCGCCTAGCTGGTGGTGGTTTTCTTCTGTAGGCTCTTCTGAGTGGGTTTTCTCCAGGTTTTCCAGTTTTTTTCTCACCGCTAATAAGAAGATATCTAGTGGGTCCTTTTGCTAGAGTTGGCATTATTGGCCTATATGCAGCCTCACAAGCCTCACCTTGGTTGTTGTGCTTTTGTAAAAATACCCTTACTTACGGTTTGCTCTTTACATATAAACAAGTAAGGGGGGAAATAACTAACTAAACATAACTAGGATTAATGTTTCAAATTGCAGATTTATGTAGGATGTTTTCAGTTTTTAAATTTTTTGCAACCAAGACTACATGACTATACTTGATTATCTCTCTTGCCAGACATTATAATGAAAAGCAAAATAAATTGTCTGGAGATGGGCTGTCAACAATTGTTTGTTTATTCTCCTAGTTATTTTTGCATGCAATTTTAAATCAGAGTTTCTGGCTGATAAAACAGATATCGTATTGCTTATTTTATTTTTTTAAAATTCTGATTACTTTTACACAATTATGATGCATAAGCATTGCTGAATGTATCTCAGAGCCAGTCACTTGACAAAGCTTTACTTTCTAATTATTAATAATAAAGCTAGAGTAACACTCTGAAAAATGCAAGTAGAATGACAAAAAAAAAAGTTGGTATTTCTAAAACATTTTGACTGGATATCATGAAACTATGTAAACCTCTGAGTGGTAGGGTTTGTTTATATTGTAGGAGCTGTTTCAATAATTATAGCTAATTTTATTTTTTTCCACTTCACGTTGAAACAGATTGCTTTAAATGCTTATAAAATGCAAAATTCTAATCTTTCATTTTCTAAGGGGAAAATTTTAGTGTATTAATCATTTAGCTTGTTTGTGTGTGTAGATATTAATTAATTTAGAGTTGTAATATCAGATTAGTTTAAAAAATGCATTTGAAATCTGCATACAGTAGCGCTAAGTTTTTCTTCCCGTGTTGTATGAAAAGATCAGTTGCTAGCTGACTAAGGCTGTTTTACTGTTGGTTTGTATAAAATGCTTGAAATATTTTTAGCCTCCTCCTGCCAGATAAGCCTTTTAGAATTTTCTTGGCTTGAAATCTGATTTGAGCTGCTGATCACAGGCTGTAAATCAAACTGGATTGAGGTTCTCAGAAAGATTGCCTGCTGACCCCCAACTGCTTACCTTCCTTGGTGCTGATGTTTATGTTGTTTATCTTGCATGTCTTGGGCCTTTGAAAAAATACCAAAGTTTGTTTACTGATTTCTATTGCACTTTGAAATGTTTGCCTAGTTTTTTTTTTTTTCCGTCAGAGTTTAGATTAAATTTTTATTATAGTAATTTTCATAATTTAATTTTTTTTTTTTTGAGAAAGAAAAAAGCGAATAGATTTTTTGCAACTCTACTTCCTTTATATTCTCCCAAGATGTAAGAAAACTTTCATCACTAGTTATACTCATTTAGCTCCCAAATTTCAGATCCAGATTCCAAAATTTGTCTAACTATGCCATGCTTGTGTGTTTCTTCTCTCTTAGCCGTAGTTTCAACCTAGTATGGCAAAAATCTAAAACTAACTTCTTGTAATTCAACAAAGAAAAACAAGTTATGTGTGTTACATTTTAGGAGGTAGAATATGACTTTCTTAGCCCTTAGAAAATCTGTGGTTGGTGGATACACATTAGAAAATCAAATTTTAGCTTTAGGAAAGTTTTCTAGAGAATTTTGATAAATCATTTTTCTTATAAATTTGCTATCTACTTTAAAATTTGTCAGTTTTACTTATAGACATTTTTGTAAAAAAATTGCTATCCTATTAATTGGTTTTGTGTAAGTCTTGATCTTTGAAATCTCATTTGAGAATTACCAATGAGCTCTGCCTTATTAGGAAGTTAATATGTAAGATGCGCTATCATTCAAAAGTTTGGAAGTCAAATGAAAATAAATTCAGACCTTTATTCAATTCTAACTGTTAATATTAATAAACTGATTACATTAACAAAAACACTTTTCAAAAAAATTCTTATCACCTTAAAAAGAAAAGACTAAGAGGTTATTTGGATTTACAGACAATTTTATTTCTTACATTTAATTGAAGTTCTTTTCTCAGAAGTTTCAACTTATAATAGTGTAAAAAAAATTTCATGTATGTTAGTTTTATGATATGTCAGGTGTTTATATATAATTGGAGTCTAGTCTGGATTTGGTCATTTCTTGAGACATAGTGCTGAATGCACTGAGAATCAATTACAATATGTCATTTATAATTTATTCAAATGCTAATGTGTGATTTTCATCTTTAAAAATTGTTAATGGTTTATTTATTTTTATTTACTTCATTTAAAATTTTTTTATTTAATTATCTGTGGTTGACATGTAAATTTCTAACTGAATGTTAAATTTTAAAAATAAATATGCATAGTATTGGAAATTATGTAAACACACACAGGATATGCTCAAATAATGAGCAATTGCAACAGAAAGATGTATATAGAAAATATACAAAGCAAAATGAATATGTTGTACATAGAGCATGACACCTTGTTTTCATTGCTTCCAAACAGATTATCAATGTATGGCTATAGAATGTTCTTCCAATTATCTTTTAGCCCTTTCCACAATTCATCCAGTGTGTTTGGTTGCTGTTTGACTTCCTCAGTAGCTATATGATCCCATCATAAAGCCTCATATCAGGACTCTGTGCAGGCCAAGGCATCATTGTGAATGTTCCATCTTCAGCTTTTTTGTATTCCAGATAGTTTTTCATTACATTGGTTACATGCTTAGGATCATTGCTATGTTGGAAAATGACTTCCCACTCAATGAGATGCCTTTTTGACATGGATGAGAACCTACCCTACCTCTCAACAGTCAGTATATCTAAAATTTTATTCAAATTTTCAACACTCTTGCCTAATATGCAGCCAGACACTCATATTGATCTACTCCCATGCCTCGCTGTAGCAGCTGTACGCTAACTGTTATACTGCTTTCTTTTCTGCCTTCAAACAACCTGTTGTTGATATTGCCATGTAGTTCAAACTTGGACTTATCTGTAAAGAGCACTTTTTTCCATGTGGTTTATTAGCAAACGTTTTGAGCTGCTACACTTTCGCTGAGACTACTATTTCCCAGTGTGTATCTTAATAGTCTCGAAGAAACATTAACGCACATATTTGCAGTAGGCCATTTGCAATATCTCTACTGGCTTGTTATCTATCATGTAGAAAACATACCCCGAGGTACTTAATCTAAACTCTCCAAAAGTTGTTTTCTTCCTCAACTGTGTCTATTGTCAACAGTACCAGTTTTACATATCCGCTGAGTCTTTCACACAGTGCTTATGAAACAAAAAGTTGGGCTTGAATCTGTAGCATGGAGTAGCTTTCACAAGCTAAGACTTTGAATTTTGTATGCTTGTCATGTGATATTTCCTTTCTAGTTGCCATACTATTGTTCACCACACATTCACCATACTATAATGATAATAATAACATTACCTATATTCTATAGTTCTGCAGCAGGTGTTGCAATTTCTTATTGCTTGCATAAAAGCCATTGACTGTGTACTATATCAACACCTGACTATACTATGCAGCATCTCATCTTTACACAGATTTGATTCTATCACATTATTTGCTTCTTATACCCAGTTTTAACTGTTTCGATAATTATTTCCAATTATCTGTATATAAAGGTTATAAATAAATGCACAATGTTGTGAGTACAATGGGATCTTGATGCCAAAGATTAAGGAAATTTAGAAATTCAAACATAGAACGGTTAGATTAATTACATTTTATTGCATTTATATTCTCAATTTTGATGAGCCGACTTTAAAAATCAAATTGGAGCCTTTGTCATAATACCTAGATCTTCTTTTTGGATATAGTCTCTACACAGTAAATGATTTCCTTTTTATGTAATAGTACCTCATCTATTTTTGCTCTGTTAGACACTTTAAAATCTTAACTCTTTCTTGTATTATAATTTACTGACATTAAAGCAAAGTTAATCTTGGGTGGGGCAGAAAAACATGGCATGGGCAGATGTTGTTTATATCTAGAACTAGCTGAGGTGTGATGAAATAGTTATTTTAAACATTGGTATTTGCTATCAGTACTAAACAACTGGAATTTATATATAACTATATAGAAGTAAAAATATATTCTAATACTATTAGATGTTGGAAACAACCAGCAAAGTGAAACTTTTAATGTTACAATATAAAGGAAATGACGTTGATTCCGATACTAAATAACTTATATAGCATTGCTTATTTTGAAAAAGAAAAAGAAATTTTAGTAAAAAGAAATTTTTTTTAATTCTTGACCTAGAAACAAAATTACATATTCAAAAGATAATCTAGATTTTAATATTTTTGTTTTTCCCCCCCCACTGGGTATAAAGATGTTGTTCTGAACTTGTGTTTGTCTGTGCATGAATAAATGACTAAAATTTACTGGTATTTTTCATTTATAAAAAAAAAAAAACAACTTCCTCTCTCGCTGATATATTAAGATTATGTGGCCATATTGGTTATGGCCAGCTCTACCAGATAGATTAACTTGATGATCCTGCATTCAGACTGCTGGTGTTAGAATTGGCTACAACACTTAGAAGATAGGAAATATTAGATTTCTCTCTAAAGAAAACCCATACAAGTAAATAAATTTATGCATAGTATATATATTTGACTCCAGATTTTTAAATAATGGTGGGCTGAAGGTGGTGACTGGAAGATGGAAGAATAGATCAGACCAGTATGGAGTTATACTGATTTTTATATTTGAAAAAAAAAAAATTGTGATAATCGAAGGAAATAGCAAGAAAAGCTTATTTGTTAGACTTAGGAATTTTACTCATCAGATTGAGTATAGTGTTATTCTGATATTAACTTATAAAAGTAATCCCCAGTGACAACAAAGTATGGTGGTTTTCCTTTTTTTGTTTTTTTAATAATTGATATGTATGTATACTTTATGAAACTCCGCTAAATATTTTTAGACTAAAATTAAACATTTAGTAAGAAATGAAAAGTTATCTGCCCACTGATAATTTTGAAGGGCACAGTTTGCCAGTCAACAGAGACCTTGGACAAATCATTGGTTGGTTGGTTCTCTCTAAATTGGTCTGGCTAATAATTCGAGAACTTTACAGATAAAATAAGTTTTAGTCTCACTCATTCTTTTTTTAAATTAATCTATTTTATTTTGTTTATTTTTAGGTGAAATTAATTGGATATTTTGACCGACTGCTAGAATCTTCATCATTGTGGTCGTTATTCCTATGTGAGGTAAGTAAAATAGCCAGTTTTTATTGTTGTACAATGAATGGACAACAAAAGATAAAGGGACTGCTGCTTGCGTTGGTGTGGAATAAAACCTGTTACTGATTTAGTACCTGACATTGAGTAAAAACACAAGGTGATCTATCAGCAGTTGAAGGTTGGTGAGTTGGTTTACTAATGCTCATTGCAGTACATTTGCCCACAGTTTATCACTCAGTCTTTTGGATCTGCTTATAGTCTTTGGTAGTCAACATATTGGTCAGTGCAAGAAGAACCGTTGTACTCTTGTTAAAGTTGTCAGATCTCTGCTCTTTCATACTTGCTAATGAATTTTTATACATATAAAATGCAGTGGATTACATGACATAGCATGAGGCCGCATGAATTTATATAAATAGTAGACCAGGAGTTATTGCTCATGCTACTTATATAACTTTGTGGCCTATCAATACTTAAAGTTTGTGTGTATCCAGGAATGTTTAGGAAATTTTTACATTTCACATATTTACTGAATTCCAGTGAAATCCAGCTGAAATTTACCATGATAACTTGGCTGTGAGAAAATTGGGATGAAATATAACTAACAGGACATAAGTTAATGAACATTAAGTTTGTTCAGATATTTTAAAAAAGGAGTTAGTTTAATAACTAAGTTGTTTTATATACACTAAGGTTAGCACATTCTTTTAAATTTGGTTTGGATACTAAATGTAGCAGAACATTTCTTTAATGCTCTGTTAATTTAGCTTATTGTATCTAATAATAATTATCTGTAAAAATTGATTTATTAATGTTTTAAAATTTACTTCAGTATTCGTTTTCTGACAAAAAAGTTTAATAGAATTTATAGTGAAGAATCATCAGAACTGTTTTCAGTAAAAACTTTGAATTCTGTACGCTTGGGGATACAATTTTTGGAAAGAGCTACAGTTATTATACAATTAGCTGTGAGTCAAAAAAAAAGGTTAAAATCTTGTCTTTCCCTTATGTCTGTGGTTCTATTTACCTAAACAGTCAGATTTAATTTTCCTGCTAACATGTTTCTGAAAGAACCTGTTTAAGTCGCCCACCAAAATGGAGCTCTCTCATTGCTTTACATGGAAGGGACCCTTCAGTTGTTATAGCAGAAAAAACTTTTCCTTTTTTTCTTTTTTTAGTATTTCTAAAATTTTATGATGTTAGTTTATTTTTATATTAATAAGGATTTTTTTTAAAATGGTTTTAAGAAAGTATAAATAATAAAAGTAAAGTATTGCTATTTTATGATTCTAGTATTCCAGTAGACAAATCAAAATTTGTATGTATTTATTACTCTCTTTTTAAATGCAAGTTTCTTTTTGGAGCTGCCAGTTGTTGTTATGTTGTTTTGACACAAAAGAAGTCTGACAATTAATAGCAAAAAATAAATAAATAAGGCCTAGCCTCCACCCATGTCCTTTACTTTTGTCAAAAAGAAAGAATTTTAAATACGCAAGAGAAAATAAAATGTAATGTGACTGATTTAAATGGGAACTGTTGAGGCCATTAGTCATGTTGAAATGGCTGCAGGTAAAATATCTGGTATAGTACTGCAGTGTTTATTTAGCATGCAAGGACATAAAGTATAATAGATGAAAAATAAACATTTCCACTTCCATCAGACTTGTTTGTCATTGCACTGATGAAGGTGGAGACTCCAGAATTTTTCCTCATAGCTGGTCAGTTTGTTTACATCCATTGTGTACATCCAACTGGAATTATGAGTAGAAGTAAATTAACAGTTTTTTCAAACAGTGTCTGACCCAAACATGTACCTAAATTTGTAAAGCTTAGAGCACAAAATAGTTGAGTGTCCATTAGGATTATTATTTTTAAGAAAAGAAAATGCTATAATTTGCTTTTATCCTGAAAGCTGTAAACTGAATCCATTGTTCTAGAACTATGTAATGTAGTTAGTAATCCCAAGTTTTGAGTGTCGATCAGTCACTGTTTGACTTTATATATATATATATATATATATATATTGCTATTTTTGCTTTATTTTTTCAAAACAGATCCAGTTATATTGCTTTTTCTTTCTTTTCTACACCTGTGTTGTAATGCTCCATCTTGTTTTTATGTATTAAGGTAAGGAACTTAAATACTTTGGAACCATAATCTCAATAACTTAAGGCGACCAGTTATGCAATGTTATTTTAAAATAAGGCCAGGTTTACACATCTCTGGTTGGTATTGGAATCTGTGCTTTATTCCTCATTGGGATATAGATAAACTGGTTACTATAGTAGCAACAACAACAACATAATTTGTAAGCATTTAAAATCTTTCATAAATCAGCGTAATAAAAGTAAAATTCAATTTATAGTTAAAATCCTATACTTTTTAAATTTGTTTTTAATCTTCTTGGGTCAAGATTCCATTTACTTACCTCAGTCAACTGTTTGATTTTGGTATTTGCATTTCAGTCAGTTTGAGTATTTGTCAGGATTGAAGTTATTTTTAGAATAGTAAAGAGATAGCTTTATTTCTCTGTGGACAGGTGTGCCTAGAAAATTTCACCATCAGTATGAAACCACGGCAACAGGACACAGTTCATCATTGTAGGATAGGATTGTGATAAGTATGCAGACCTATCATCTGATTGGTTGATGGAAGATTTTTAAAATTTTTTTACCTGACTCATTAGCACTATTAATGAGTTAGATTATGCTGAAACATTTGTTAACATTCCAAAAAATGTGGGCGAAAGGGCACTTTTGTTGTTTTTTCTTTGTTTAAACATGGGTGGAGAAAGTTTTACTTCTATTTATTATATTATGTTGCAGAAACTTTTTTTTAAAAAAAACTCTTTTATATGCAAATTTTGGAATAAATTAACAAAAAAATAGAAGAAATTTTCAACATATAAGAATCTTTCAATTTTATAAGCAGCAGCGTATTTCTTTCTTTCCCACTGTTTGAATCAATACTGATGTATTAACTTTGGCAACTTGTCAATCAGTACAAGTGTTAATGATCTACAAAAATTAGGGCAGTTATTATACAAACCTATAGATTTCTTCTTTCTCAAAAAAAAAATTGCTAAGGACATTTTTTTTAATTTCTACTGTCAAGATAAACAGCAGACATAATTACTAGTATTTCTCTGAACACTTAAAAACTTTTGCTGAAAATGAGCATTTAATTTCATGGAAGAAGGGAGTTGAGAAGTTTTGGAGGCAGTCCCACTGATGGCCTATGCGGAGATATAGAGATTATTGACAGTGCTTACATGCTTTTAGGTCCAGGGAATGTATTTACATATTTATTTATTACTTCATCTGTTAACCTTAAGACAAAGCAAATGCTGGTTTCTATTTCTGCCATCTTTATATTCAGCGTAAACATGGCTTGTCTGAGAATAGAAAATGAAGCATTCGTCTCTTTACACCCAAACATAATCTTAACAATTACACACCTGAGCTTTATGGATTGCAGGAGAATGAAGCAGTAATGGAAGTAAAATAGAAAATTCTTAGATCCTTTTGTATATGCCCAAAAGTTTTCTGAAGCAGCTGCATGTGAAAATGAGATTGTTTTTTGAAAGATAATGTTTGTATTGAAATAACTTGGGGAAACTTACTGCTGTGCTAAACAGCATTTTAAAAATATCGAGAGGGAAATAGGATTTGATAGTGGTGGTTCTCCTATTTGTTGTTCTGATTTTAATTTGTGGAAACTTCATTTTTAAAAAAAATTACTAATTATTTAGTTTTTAATTTTTTATCAGAAATTTTGGCAAGCTCAATTTAGGAGTTGGTAAAGTTGTTTGATTCTGCAGGTAATAGACTAGAATTTTAAAATTAATTTTTCTTATATCTGTGTACCTTGGTTTAATATCTTGATAACTGCTGATAGCTGTGTTGAACATCACTGGTCTAAAAGCCAAGGCCAGTGTATGAACTGGCTCTGATTTGAACTGAGTTCCTCTATTTGCTTTTCCTTCTTAATTGTATTTTGTTCCATGGAGACAATTGGTCCATTGATACAATCTTGATGTTATTTCACCATAGACAGAGAACACTGTTGTCATCATCCGCCTTTGCTTGAGGTAGAGCCTAGTCAACACCCATTTGGGCACACTGTTCTTTAAGCTAGCAAATATCTCATCAGCCTCTTATATATCTTCTCACTACCACCATTATCTTAGGTTGATTGCCTGAAGATTATAAACTGTGACTATCAGACTTTTATCATGGTATTAATAGAAGGATTTATATATTATGAAGGGAGATTTCACATGACCTGGCATTTTATTAATGCCATGCTACAAAAGGGAAAGGTCAGATTGCAGATGACTGGCAGGTTTTCATTTTATTATAGAAGTAAGTTTTACTTTTGAAACGCTCCATAATTTCTGGTGAAAGAAAATCATTGTTTCAGGTTGACATAATCAAAAATTTATATAAATTATATTGAACTGATTTTAAAATTTACCACTAATTTTCAAATTACGTAAAATTTGAATAGATAATCTAAACCATTTGAATTATATATTAGATTAAATGTTCATATTTTCAGGTGGTTATTAATGATGTACCCTTTGATTTGTGGCTTTGTGTTGTAGCCTACTCGGTCAAAATTTCGTTACTGGCTTGTTCTTTCCTTATCTTTGTGATGAACCTACAAATGATGGGTGTATGATCAGCATTCTTTGGACGAAAGCTCAGTGCCAGCGTTAGAGGAAGATTGTCTTGAACTCTGTTGTTGATGTTCCACATTTCAATCTCAAATGTTCATCTCCCTCAAATAACAATACTGAGACAATGTGCTCTCATAATAGGCCAAATGTTCTACTATTCTTTCATCTTTTTTGTTTGTCGAGAGAGGCCATCAGAGCATTAAAACGTGTCAGTGATGTTTGGTGGAACAAATGCAAATATCTGTATACTTTTAATGAGTAAAGTGTTTTCTGGTTCCATATACCAGGCTCACAGTCCAAGAGACTGAATATTGCGCCACAAACATTGATTGAAGTGGGAAAAATATCCAAAAATTGTGGTGGTTGAAAAATGCTTTCAGATGCTGTTCAGTGCTACTCATTCAAAGTCATTTGTAATTGACTCAGGATTCATGTTTCTAACATCCTTCATGTATCTGAATATGATGTCGTATGTGTCCTCATTTTTGTTCTTCATTACACAGTACACCAAGGGTAGAGTGTAGGTTTTGTCAATAATAACATGGAAAGTGTACCGTTGGGTTCCTAAAGGTGCACTGTCGAATGTGCCATCACAAAACCAATGTAGCTTGGGTAGAGTTGTTAATATGACCACTTGCTCATTTTCAAATGCCAATGTTTACCCTCTGCTTCTGAGTTTAGGTCTCACTTATATCATCACTATCAGGGGTTGCCTGTGCTTCCATCTAATCATTCATGCCAATGTTTTATTTTTAGGCAATGAGCCAACTGCACTCAAAGGGAAATTTTCTGTACAATTGTGTATGATGCTACTAGTAGTTTCCTCAGATTCTCCAACTTGTTGCTTCTTCTAGCATTACAGATTTTAGAGCATAAATATGTGCTGTATCTGATGGATGTGTGTGTTCGATGGTGTATCCTGAATGACATCATTAATTCTCTGCAGCTTTTCTGCTTTTCACATCTCCAATAAGTTTGCCTGTCTCTTTCTCGGCCAATAACATAGTCCTAGCCTTCATAGAGAAGCTTACTGCCACTTTTTTTTATTTCAATAAACTCCATGCTTTTGTTATTTTCGTGCCAGCCTACTTGGAAAGTGAGTGGACTCTGGATGCAGAGGAATTTATATGTGAGCCAGCAAGCAGCAGTCATGGTGACCAATGCAGACAACAAACTGTTTATCAATAGTGGCAACACAGGTGATACCATTATTTCATCGGCTAATCTCTAAATGGATCAGGACAATGTTACTATTACATCAGCACATTGACATGTCCTGTCAGCTTTGTTTCAATGATGAGCTATTATTTTTAGCAGACATATAGCGGCCCCTGCCTGTGTTTAGTCTTTGTTGTCTGTTTGTATGAAGGTATGAATGAAAGGAAAATGGGAAGCCGTAATGTTAAAAAAATATATCATATTTAAAATATTTGACAAAAATATTTTACCCAAGAAAACTTGTAAAATATACTTTCTGTGCATTTGATCTGTTTGTCAGCATACTGTTCTCTACAGTTTTCAACAAGAGATGACAGTGCTATCCCATTGAGTAAAATCTTCTAAAGAAGACCTCTGGTGGATGGTGTCGTAGAACTGCTGATGAGTATGGACAGGGCTTTGACAATAAACTTGGCACTTCAACTCAAGTCATGCATGCTCTCAGTGCTTTATCTAAAGAGGTGGTCATGGCATGACAGAAACTCACAATGCACAAGCAATGTATGTCTGGATTAGTTGATTGTAGACTATTACTCTTCATTTATGTGTAAGATTCACTGGGCTTTGTTAACATGCTACATTATTTTTGATGTGGTGCATTTTAAAATCTGTTCAGTATACCATAATAATGGTAATCTTATTATCAAATATTGATATAATAATTTGTTTGTCCCAAGGGATAACTAAAATCAGACTTTTAAATAAATGTATTTTGAAAACACTTAAGTATTGGCTACCTTTCATGTCTGCCGAGTAAATATATTTAAAAGAATGTTTTGCATATATCATGGTTATTTGAAGAAATATTTATACAATGTGAAATTTGTAGATTATACCATAGTTTTGAACATTAACACCTGGACCATGCTAGTTTGATAGACTGTCATATTGAAGTGTACTTTGTTGAATTTGCCTCTCTCTCTAATAGAGGCAGTGTTAACAGACTTTATGTGGCCCAGGCATAATTTAAAAACATCTTGTAAAGAAATCTTTCTTTTTTGGTGAGGGTTACTTGTTTTTTCAACCAGATGCATTTGCTTATTTTTCTAATGTGTGAATTCAACCTGGTGTAGCACATTAAATTTCAATAAAACTGGTGAGCAATGCAGTTGAATTTGCTGCTGGGCAACTTAAAAGTGTAGTCCTTCATTAGGTGCTAGATTTTAGGGGTGATTTTCATCTGGGTATAAAATTGTATTAATTTCTCACTATTTACTAGCTACTGAGTCAAAAAAAAAAAGATTATAAGGCATGTCCATGAGGCAGGAAGTTAACAAAACTGAGAAAATAATTCACAGGTTGTAGATATCCTTTTAGGTATTTAATAATTCTAGAGGTCGAGAATCCCTTATCTGAAATTCTGAAAACCAAAAAGCTCCAAAATCTGAAATATTGTTGGTGCGCCTTCAATGGAAAATTCCAGAAGGTTCTAGGAAATTTTCTGAGCAACTCATGGTCCTGTCACGCTTGACATATGCGTATTACTCACCATCATTTTTGTGCTTTTTCTATGCTTTGTTGTTGGTATAAATATACTTTGAAAATGTTGAAAAGGCCTGCAAGTACCCCTACGGTACTGACAGGCATACCGTAATGATAGCTTACCTTTCTGATGGCTAAATGTACGTCTTTTTCTTATGGTTTCCATGCACAAAATGATTTTAGAATATTGCATAAAAACTACCTGTAGGCTCTATGTATCCATATGCAGTTATAATGTTGTAAATGAACTTGTGCCCAGTCCCCACTCCCTAGTGGGTTAGCTACCAAATTATGGCAGTATATCTATATTCCAAAATCCAAAACACATTAGGCCCCAAGGATTTTGGATAAGGGATTCTCAACCTGTAGCAGATGGAAAAACACTGCCAAAATCTTTGCATCATCCATTGAAAGTTTAGTAAGCATTTAACACTGTATAATTCAGAATGGCAGAGTATTCTCTTCCTGACAAATTTGTTGCAGTTCTTTTGCATGTATACGAGGTCTGTCGAAAAAGTATCCGACTTTATTTTTTCCCATGGGAAGTAATGACGTTAGGGAGACAAAAGTGTGCATAGTGGAGCCGCATGCCTTCATGTGCTTGCATGGTTTTTGGCAGGCTTGCTGGATGTGTCAGTCGCTGTCAGGTAGCCATCGTGTGAGGTGCTGTACTACTTACTCATCGCATTTTCATTTCGCCTGTGATGATGGAATGTGTGGAGCAACGTTCTTGCATCAAGTTTTGCCAAAAGCTTGGAGATACCCAAGCAGAAACAATTCGCAAAATTCAACAGGTGACAATGCCATGGGTGTTACTCAAATTAAAGAATGATACAACAGGTTCAAAGATGGCTGCATCGGTGGAGAGTGACCAGCATTCCGGGAGGCCGTCGTCAAGACGCAATGCAGTTGTTATCGAGAAAGTGCAGACCTTGATAATGGAGGATCATCGTTTGACAGTGCGGGAAATTGGTGATGAGGTTGGGATCAGTAAAGATTTTGCACATGCAATTTTAAAGGAGGATTTGGGCTTGCGCAGAGTGGCAACAAAATTTGTGTCCAAGCTGCTTTCTCAGGAACAACAACAACTTCATCTTGAGGTTGCGCAGAACCTGCTGGATACTGCAAACAGAGATCCTGAGTTCCAGAATACCGTGATAACTGGAGATGAGACATGGGTGTACGGGTATGACCCGGAAACCAAAGCTCATTCATCACAGTGGAAGCACCAAACGTCGCCAAGGTCCAGAGAAAAATCAAGGTGATGCTGACTGTTTTCTTCGACTACCAAGGCATTGTGCATCACAAATATGTACCAGAAGGACAAACAGTTACAAAGGAGTACTATTAGGAAGTCCTCCGATGTCTTCATGATGCAGTTTGGCACAAGAGACTGGATCTGTGAGCCTCGCAAAACTGGCAGCTGCATCATGACAACGCCCTGGCTCATTTGTTGCAGCTGATCTCTTGGCAAAGAAAGGCATTTCGCTCATTCGCCAGGCTCCCTACTCTCCAGTCATGGCTCCTTCTGACATCTGGTTGTTCCAAAAAATGAAGATGCCACTGAAAGGCTCCTGCTTTGAGAGCCAAGAGGACATCATGCAGAATGCAACGGCTTAGCTGAGAGCCATTCCGGAAGAAACATTCCAGACATGCTTCGAACAGTGGAAGGATCCCTGGGCTAAGTGTGTGGAGGCACAAGGGGCCCTACTTCGAAGGGGATTAGCAATTGAACCCCACCAAGTACATAATTTTTTCCCCCAGCCTAAGATCAGATACTTTTTCAACAGACCTCGTGTTAAATAGCTTTCCAGTATACATGGCCTGACAAGAGCAACATTTAAGGTAGTAAACAATGTGTAACCTTGTCTTTAAAAGGAAACATTGATTGAGGCATATGTATTTTATCTGAGGAAAAAACTTCCAATTTAAACATAAATTATAATTTTGACATTAATTAGTAGTTTACGTAACTGTAAAGAATGAAATTCCAAATTTACAAGAACCATATTACATACACCTGTCCCTTGTGAACTATGGGGATTACTGGGTACTTTACACATCCAATTCACTTGATAACCATATAATACAGAATATAGAAATAGTATTACCTTTAATATCGATCGTGATGATCGAGATCTTGTGGGGGGAGGCTGGTTGGTGACTATTCTGGTGGGTGGTGGTTAGTGTTTTCATCAGAGAGAGAGAAGTTAGGGGGATAAGGGGCTGTCCTTATACTCAGAACTGAAAATTGAGACAGGAGGAAAGGACACACCGCTGGTGGTGGAGGGATGGTTAAAGTAGCCCAGGATTGATGGAGGAAACTGCAACAGCACATGCAAAAACTGCGGACCATAGTTGGTAAGTCAGTACTCAACACATTTTGCATGGATACTCAAAACTGCAATTGGAAAACCTGTGGTTGGCGAGGGAAAACTATTTTTTGTTGTTGTTGTTGTTACTGTAGTAAGAAGGTTGTGTGTGTGTGTGTTATGCCCTCCCAACATGTTAACTTTTATTCAAACTTGCATTCATACAGTTCTATTTGATAGATAATGGAAACTATTCTGTCTTAATACTGAATTAATACATTAAACTTTAGTGTGAAAATTAAGGTGATAGGAATAAATCTGATGAACTCTACGATAAATAGATACAAAATTGAACTTGCATAGGTCAGGAAATAACCATTCCATTTCATAGTGAAACCTGTATGGGTTAGTTTCTGAAAAATGAAAATAATGACATCTAAAATATCAGAGAATAATAAGAGAATCAAAAAATGCGATGCCACCATTGCTGTCAACCTCAAAAGTAAATGAAAGATTAAAATGTTGTATCCACAATGCAGATTGGGAGTTAACTATTTTAATAATTCAGCTTATCTTTAATAGAACATGTTAGTTTGAAGGCACTATCAAGAAACAAGTATCATTTTTTGTATGTAGAACATTTACTGTGAGCATTCATACTGTTGTACATTGTGGAATGGAGTGGTGTTTTCGTAGTTTAGCAGATGACAGTTTCTCTCAATTTTTAAAATTAAATTAAGATTATATATCTTTAGTTCATTTTCTTTCTATTTTAAAATGGAATGATTGTTTTAATGAAAAAGTTCATTTGGTCCAATGTTTTGTGCTTGTTGAAAACTGCACTGAAAAACAGGGTCAGATTATCTGATAGGCTGCAGTCGAATTCTTTTCTGTGAATGTTAAACAATGCTGTTGACTAGTATGTTAACTAGGGATGGGAGACCTGTTGTTCTCCACTGAATTGATAAAGTATTGTTTCAGCCTTTTGACCATAGACTTTGTTTTTATTTGATCAATAGACATAGGAATCCTGGATAAATATTTGAACTGTGTAATCTTGGTTTCTCTTGATACATCTTCACATTGAAAATGTTTTAAAAAATCTGTTCTTTTACCATGAGTATTTATAAAGTGCAGCTTGAAAGCTGGTAATTTCTAAACAGACCTTTTCAAGATGTGACTTCTTTGCTTCAAATATTTGAATTTTCTAGCATTTAAACAAACTACCTGGTTTGTGCTTGTAGTACAACTTTAGCATAGTTCTCAGAAAAAATGTTATATCTTGAGCAATCACAAATTAAAAACAAGTTTCACAAAATATGTAATACTAAGAAACTGACCACTTTTGTCTTTTTTACTTTATTGGAATTTTTTTTTTTTTTTTTAAAGTTTTACGAGATTCGTGAATATGTTCTTTATCATTTTTCTCTTTGGAAAATCCCGTAATCCATAGCTTCAGAATTTTAGACTGGTTTGTATATGTTGTGGTGGAGCAAGTATACACTTACCTGAAAATTTGAATATTTACTATACTCATGTCTTACAACAGCTCCAACCACTATGTTTAAATACCTCGTGATATAATATAGCCATTATTTTATGTATTCCCTTCTATCGCACGCTGAAATTTTCCATAGGATTTCTAGCTCAAGTTTATTGATCAAACTGTTCATTTGCATAACAGATTTTTCCCAATCAGCATTTGTGCATGCCTGGTTACTCTCACAAGTGAATCATTGGCTGTAACCTGATTTCCTTGTGAGAATGTCTTTCCTGATGCTACAGTCAGTCAATCATTCTTCACGATTAACAAAATGACTGGGTTTGGAAGTAGAAAAGAACAAGCAGCATAGTAAATCTGCTTTTCATAAATGGTAGAAAAGAGTGTTTAATGTTTTTGTTTCGTAATACTATGCATCAAATGAGTCCCTATCACGCTGCCTCCAGAGAGGCCAGTACCTGGCAACAGATGGGCAAAACTGTAATGAGTATGAAACACACACACACACAATAATTCTTACTAGAAGTCTTAATTTCTAGATGTGGGAGAAAACCCATGCTACCAGCTGGTGAAGAAGAGTGCCAGGCAGGTATGCCAAACTGAGGTTAGCAAAGGTAACAATTGAACTCTGGCTCTCCAACTTAGCAGCAATCATCCACTGTTCTTATGTTGAATACATTATCCTGTGTTATGATCAGAAGACTTGTCCACAATTACTAACCATTCCTAGCGTGTATATGCAAAGGTTTCCATTAGGCTCTTTTCATCAGATTAAACTAGCTTTTGTTTAGAAGGCAAAAACAAGTCTCTATCCCAATTGTATGTAACGAAAACACTTTGCTGCCTTTGAACATGAAATACATGACAATACTTTAAACTGGCATTTGTCAGCCTGATTTTTATCCTAGTTACCAATCAACGCCTGGAAGATCTTTTATCTCACTTTAGCCACAGCTGTCTTGTGAATTATTACTTTTTTAATTAAATTTTTATTTAGAATAAACTGGTATGCATTTATAAACTAACACTAACTAAAATCGTTGTAATTTAATTTTTTTAAAATTCATTTGTACATTTATTTCATTTTTATTATTATGACTAAAAATGAGATCAGGCTTTTTTAAAATATTATGAAGAATATGTTGTTGTTGTTTAATTTTCCCATTACATATAACCATAGAAAAACAATACGAAAAGATTTGTTTAAATCTGATTTACCTGGGGAAAGACAACAGGAAATAAAATCAGTCATAAATCAAAGCTTTGACAACACAGCCTACAGTTGCTGGAATTGTATTAGGAATGGTTCTGTATTTATAAAATCACCCATTTATTTTAGAATTATTATAAAAATGGGTCATCTGTTAATGCTATGATGGATAGTAGTAATAAATGTTGGCAATTGGAAGGACTAAGTCTATTTATAATTATGGTGATTATCTCCTGCTATTGTAAATAATTAAAAATGTTAATTAAGATTTAATGTATTCCATATCTCAAATTAAATCAATGCTGAACTGTTTCTTACATTTTATAGGTTGATTATTTTTCTACATAATTCATTTATGAAATCTGAAAATTTTTTGTGATGATAATTATTCATTGTGGCCAATTCATCATGAGCCATTTAGCCATGAGTTTGTTTGACAAGGATATGATGGCGTGTGGACATAGAATGAAAGACAATAGACATTGCTAAGTAAATTAAACATAACATATTTGATAAGCAAAAATTTCTCAATGATATTTCCATGGTGTGCTTCCTACTACATCTGCATTACATCTGCCTTATTGCATAAAGTGAGGATGAGGTGTACATTGTTACATTTTGGACATTCTAGTGCATTTTTGTGCACAAGACAGTGAGGAGAACATCAAGGTCGTAACACTCAATCTTATTTTTGTAACATCACTGAGATACACATAGTAACCATTTAACTTTTTTCTTCTGCGCATGTATAACTTCTTACAGTCTCTCCCAAAAGTGGATACTATATTAAATTATTCTATTGACTTAAATTTGTGTAAATTCATTTTATATATTTAAATTCAAATATATCTCCACTATCTTAAATGACTTCATAAGCGTTGCTAGACAATGGCACACTATGTGTACCGTGTATAGTAACCCTTGCAACAAACTGGCCACAGGGAAATGCTCTTAGACTGCTCCAAAGGGGCTAGGTGTTCTTTCAGTATGTTGGGTGTCATTTTTCTTTACAACAATGCAGACTGATGTTATTGTTACATAATCTCTATAAACATTTTTTCTTTACTGATGTTTATTAAAAGCAAGTGCAGAGTTATTTATGTAAGTTGTGGTGGTATTCTAAGAGATTATTTTAAAGGTACAATTAAAGCAGTTATCTACATGTACTGATTGATCCCTATGAATTTAGTTTATAAAGAAGTACAATAATATTTTTAATAGCTCTTTTAAAGATATCTTATCACAGTTTTCAGAATGTCATACTGATCTACAACTCCATCTATTACAGTGAAAATAAAGAATTTGGATTTTGTTTTTCTCAGACACACTATCTCTAAGGCTTGTACTAGCATTAATGATGATTGCTTTTGCACATTGTATCTATATGCAAAAGGAAGCTACTTTCATTTAGGGAGCACCATTATCAGATACTATCTACATTGATGAAGAGACAACTTTGTTCATTCTTATGCCTTATTGTCTCTCTTTTTAAAGTAACCTATTTTAGGTTAAATGATTCTATAAAATTTGTTTTGACATTGTTCAGGTGCTTTATGCTTGTACAAAGCTGACTTTTTAAAAAAATAAAATTTACATAGATGATAATGTAAAAGCACTGTATGTAATTAGCTATGGACATCAGAATTTTTTTTAAAAAGCAAAATCTTGGATATTTACATATCTCTTAAATATAACTTTCATATTTATCTTTTTTTTTCAGTAACTAATCAAAACAAATGTTATTTAGTTAAGCTTTTTTTTTTGTTGCATTTCTGTTGTTTTTTTTTTTTTTTAGCAGACCTGACCAAGTGAATACTACATCTCACCTGTAGCTACAGATATATGTGTAGTAGATATGTCGTTATACATATGTAGAAAGAGCAACTGACTGGTCCTCATGGATTATATAGTGCGTAAACGTACGTACAGCATGAACAGACAAGGTGGTGCGTATTTGTCCATTATTTATGATCCTTGTTTGGGTACAGCCTGTAGAAGTGTTGGTGACGGTAGTAGTAGAGTCCTGCTTGATGGCCATGTGGTTTTTAATAGATTTGTGCTACTTTTTTATTAAGTAGAGGTTCTTTCATTGTTTGTTGTCATTTTCTTTTAAAACAAAATTTCCTAGTGTTAAAATATTTAACCACCTTGTCCACCTTCAACATATTTTTATTCATTGTCTGATTTGAATCATCCATTTTCTCTTTTATGGTTTGCACATCTCCATGTAGGGTGGCCTAGGGTAACAAAAGATATTAAAATCTGGAGACTAACCTTCCGTTTAGAATACATCCTTCATGATAGAGATCTACAAATGTGATCACATGGGTTTAATAGAATTAATTACTTTGCCATCTAAGTGACAGGGTTACAATATTTTTATCCATGCCCAAAACTATTTTGTTAGTTTTCAGGAAAAGATTTCATATAAGTTTGGAATTATTACCAAACCTTTTTCAAGCCCTAAATATGTAACAATTTGTCTTGTTGGCATATGATAGATTTTGTTTTTAAAAAGTATAGCTGTTGGATTTGAATAGAATCCCCTTGTTGTGGAATAGCTGGATATTCAACAGGATTTGGTAAGACAGACTCCTTTCCCCTAACCTGGCCACTGTAAATGGTGAATGGGGACAGGAAAATGTGGTGGTGATTCTTTAAAGATTTTGTTGTTCTATACAGTGTCTGTGCCAGTGGCTCACCGGAGTATAATAAACTAAGTGATGATTTATTAAAAGAAAATGTTTACACTGTAGTTTCTGATGCACTAAATGTCTCTAAGAAAAAACATTTTTATTTTAAATTACAAGTTAAAATTCTTCAAAATGTTGTATTTACCAGATTAATTAATCAAATTACCTTCTGAAGTTCTGTGGAATGGGATGATATGTTGTAGATGTAGATTTTGACTGCATCTTGGTGGAGTGGCATTGATGAGAAAGTGTATCATGTTCATTGGTGAGCCAACAGCCTATTAATATTATTGACAAAAGTGCTGTAGCCTCAGGCTGCACTTATGACTTTTGACCTTGTGATTTTTCATCCTGGTTGGGTTACTTATTATCAATCCTTGATTTTCATTTTAAAACAAATAATAATCAAAGATATGCCATAGGTATTACATATATGTCATTTTGGATTATTTTTAATCTGTTTTAATCTATTTAATCAGCACTGTGGTGATGGTTACAAGAAGTTTGTTTGCAATTGACTTGTGATTAACCCTGTTCTTAAATATAAATCAGATGTTGTTTTAGATGGCAGTAAATCCAGACCAGTATTTAATATCGTATCTATTATCAGTTGCCTTTTACGCTATCAAAATGCTGATAGACTGTTGGTCAGGCATAGTGTTTATTTGTGCTGTTTTGTGAATATCTAATAATAAAAAACGTTTCTTTATATGAGGTGTTGAATCAGCAAAATTATGATATTTAAAAAAAAATAAAAAACTATCTTTTAATTTAGATTTAGAATACTCTCGTATAAAACCACAAAGTAGCAGACAATTGAAATTGCTTAAATACTGTTAACCAATCAGCATGTGGCTTTTTTATGCATTTGGTTGTCATTGAAGCAGTTTGATAGGTTGGTGATAGCTGAAGGAATAATAGAAACTTTTTTTTAAAAATCAAATGTACTAAATATACAGACTTATCATTGATGGATAAAGAATTTGACTTTATACCAAAGTAAACAGCTTAGGGAAACTTTATATATTGGAGAGTTAGTGGTAATGTGAAAAAAAGGGAGAGAAAATATGAAGATTTTACATATAATAAATCTGATTTAGTTTTATCTTAAATGCATTCTTTATGCATCTCTCCAAAATGTATCAGTCACAAGGTTATGCTCTGCCAATAGATGAAGTAATAAAATGCTGTGTATAAGATTATTCTGTATTGACAGATCTCAGCTCTTCTAAGTTTTTTGTATTAGTTATCTTTAATGTATTGGTTATCTTTAAGAGCCCTTTGTTCATTTGTCTCTGTGTTTTTCATTCTTTATGAATAGAGTTAGATGGACGTACGGAACATCCATGTAATCTTAATTTTTTTTGTTTGTTTGTTTTTCAGGTGATAACTTCTCGGATTTTCCTAGCAATTCCTCAGGGATCATCATCCGCAACCATGAGAAACCAGGTAAGATATAGAATAGGTACATTATTGTTGCTGTGAAGTTATAACCAGTGATTTAAGTATCCACCTGTTTCTGTACTTGGTGGTCTTGTAAACAACTTGCTAAGTAAAGTAAAAACAAAACAAAACAAGTATTTTCAACTACACAATACATTCATGTTTATTTTTTGTTACTATTTCTCTTATTTTTGCTTGCTTTTGTGTGTTTATTCACCTGCTTTACCATGCTAGTGAAGATTACATTTTCTGTTGGTATCTTCTTTTCAGGTTCTTAGGATGAAGTAAAACCACTGCTAGTAATGTTGTTGTTGTTAGGTAATGCACCAGTCTCTACACTGGAAACATGCCATGGTTATCTGCTAGATTGTGTCGCCTGTCCTGTGCCACAAGGGACCTACCTGGCCCTTCTTGCTTTGGTAGTGAAAACTCTACTAGAACTTTTCATATTTAAATGTTGAAGGGAACTAACACGATCAGCTAGTGAAAAATGAGACGAATGTATGCCTGGGAGGTACGTCAAACAGCTAACTCAGACCAGGAATTGAATTCTGGCCCTTTGTCTTGGCAGTCCAGTAGCCTATCCACTGGTGGCCCTCTGCTAGTAATCATTAGAGCTTGTAAATATGATGCTCACTCACTCTCTTTCTAATATAATGATAGTCTATTCTTAGTTGCTACCCTAGAGAGACTATCTAGCTTAAAATACTCTTGAGGAGTTTAATCATTTTTATCAATTAAAAAGGTTTTGACTAATGCCTGTTTTTCTTATCATGGCTGAAAACATTAAAGTTGGAATATATAAGCTTTTCTTGGCAGTGTGCCTTTAATTTGTATTAAGCAAGGTAATCTGGTTAATCTTTTGTACGTGCTAGCGTTTTTATTATGGTTGTGATAGCCAGCCATTTTGCTCTTCAGAAATTTGCTCTTTTAAAAGTGGTGGGTTTCTCATTTTTATTATTAGAGTTTTGTTGTAGTTATTGCTTTACTCAGAGGAATTACTATTGACTGTCTGAAACTGTAAATTATGTTGTATAGACAAAAACTCATACATGTGCAGTATTCACTTTTTGTACTTTAATCATGGATGTTTACTTGTTTTGCTTCATTTAGTATTGCTTTTGGTTATCAGAAAAACATCACTGCATGTCATTAGAACAAATTATTTGCTGTTGAAATGTCTTTTTTTTTTTTTACTGTTTGCATTATTAATATTCTTTTGACTAATAATGATGAAGGTTCTAAGATAAATGTGTATACCATATGTAAGGTGTGTATTAGATTCTGGGACAAATATGTTGGTTTTACTTCAGAAAGTTGACGTTTAGAGAGTTACTGTCTACTGTGTGATGTATTTGGCTTGTTTACCTTTACTGGTCATTTAAAAAAAAAACAAATTTGGCAGCAGATGATGAACAAGTACAGATGTTTCTGGATTTATTTACAAGTATTATCAGAGAAAAGTTGCTGAAACAATTCTGCTAATTGTCCTCTTTAGCACAAAGTTAGGAGAGCAATGTATTAGGTCGTTTAAAAAGGTTTGTCGGTTTTTTATTATGTTAATTTGGGGTTCATTTTTTTTTGCAAGCCTGTGAAGGTGTATGTAGGTGAGTTATATATTGTTTTCTTGCGTGTGCTTTGGCATACATTATGCAGAACCTACCTTTTTAAAAATCATAAGATGGATATTTGTTTCAGGGATCTGAGTGAAGCAGGGATAGAAAAGTTTTTTTGTGCCATTTTGCTTCACGAGTTAAAACTAAGCCACAAAACGAGCGAAGCAACTTGTAACATTAAGCAAGATGGGGCGAGGACACAGCAAATGAGCCAACAGTACAACGATGGTTTGCAAAGTTTCGATCAGGAAATGAGAATCTCAAAGATAAGGAACATAATGGACGCCCTTCCAGCTGTGATGACAACCATCTGAAAGCCTCAGATGAAGCCGATCCAAGAAAAACCGCAAAAAATTGCTGGAGAGCTTGACGTAAGCACTGCAACTGTTTCTTGGCATCTTGATGCAATCAGCCAGGTGAAAAGGCTTGACAAGTGGGTGCCTCACAAGTTAAATGAACAACAACAAAATAATCTGGTGGATTGCAGCCGGTGTCATCTACTATAACTTCTCGCAACCTGGCAAAACCATCACAACTGAAAGATACTGTCATGAATTAAACTTTGTTGATCAGAAACTCTCCCAACAGCAGCTGGCATTGTGAATTGAAGAGGCCCAATCCTTCACCACAATGCTCATCCTCATGTTGCAAAAGTGACTCTTCAGAAACCGAACACACTTGAGTACGAAGTTCTCCCTCACCCAGCCCATTCACCAGACCTTTCTCCCACAGACTACCACCTTTCCAAACATCTTGACAGCTTCCCTGTATGAAATCCTCCAACCAATCAGCAATTGAAACTGTCTTCCAACAGTTTATTGATTCCAGAAATCCAGATTTTTTTCAAAATGGTATAAATGTGCTTGTAACTCATTGTCAGAAGTGTACTGATTGTAATGGAACTTACCTTGATTAATAAACTTCATGTTCAGCAGTGATATGAACTCATTGTTTCAGTAAAAAAAAAAACCGACAAAACTTTTGTAACAACCTAATAGTTAGTCTTGGCGTTATTGCAGCTCCAACTGCAGCTAATCCACTGGCAATCTTTAATTGGTGGATTTTCATTACAGATATAGAAGACTTGCAGAAATGAAACACTAAGACAGACACCATTATGACTTTTCTAGTCACCTTCATTCACTCAACTATCTTTATATTAAACCACTGAAATTTACACACAAAATGCTTCTTTTTTTTTTTAAGTCATGATATCTACAGTTTACCTTTTGGTTACAGTTACTTGCTACCATCTAAATCTTTGGCATAATATATAGTGCTGAGTGACAAAATGTACAAACTGATTTGAAATTTTTCTGCATTCTGTTAGCCACCTTAATTTCTTATTGTACAGGTGCTGAAATTTAGCTGAATAGTTTTGTGTTGTTTTTTTATTCATTAATTATCTTAAAAAAAATTAAGGTCTGAAAATACTTGGGCCTAATATATGTGAATTGATCCTTCTTTTAGAAGATTCCATGAAGAAACCTTATTTTGACTAATGGTTATCTCGGTGTAATTTGTTTTTATTTTAAAATATTTTTGTTTTCCAGGTGTAGCATTTATGACTCGACAGAACTTACAAAAAGAAATGTCTTTGAAGGAGAACCGCAGTCAAATGCCTGCCACAGTTTTTAGGAGTAAATCATTTGCAGGAACAGTGTACAGTAGGCCACGGAGTGCGCCCTCTACACCTGTTCTTGGAGAAACTCTACGCCGTGCAACAAGGACTCATGCCAGGCCACCTCACCGCACCAAAGCCATTGGAATTGGTAGCCACAAGCTGAAAATCCCTAAGTTACCACAGCCAAACAGAACACTTCTCATGTTTGAGAGTGTCAAAAAGGGAATCAGGTAATATACCATTTTTGTTTTAAGATCATCAATCCAGAAAAACACCTATTATTCAGTGAGTTAATTCTAAATAGTCAAATCTTTGTACCTGAACATCTGTCTGTAACCATTTAGTGGTGCCTGCCATCTCTTTGTGGACACCATTACCCCATGGATGAGGGTCTTTCACTGTCTATGAAAGCTGTTAGTCGGCTTACCAAATGAAGTCTGAATGTAAATGTTTTGTATCACCTAACTAGAGAAAAAAAACTTGCACTGACTGGCTCAAAATTATTTAAATAAATCCAAGTAAACATTTTTTGGCTGTAGTTTAAATTTAAGATGGTGTTCTGTATTATCGTGAGTTACTGTCAACCTTTCTACTTCTCAGAGTAGATCACTTGAGCTTTCCCTCAAATAGAGGTGCAAGAATGGAAGCATTAGTTGTACATAAGCAAAACACATAGCTAGAGAAACTGCCACATAATGGTATCAAGCTTCTATCTACACTAATCCAACTCATTGATAATAGTTTTACCATATTTTCAGAATAGAGGATTTTTGTGTTTAAGTTTGGAAAGGAATGTTTAGGTTATGTTAGTTTACTTGCTACAGTTTTCTTGTAGAGGATGTTTGTGTGAACTTCTAATATTGATGATTGAGGTCTTGAATCAGCTAGCTGTTGATTCTTATGCTAAGACAAATATTTAAACACAATTTTTTTTCATCATAACTTTTCTACTACTATAAAGGGAGAGTGATAAGCCCTAAGTGTCCCCATGATGATGAGAAAGAGATTCCAACCATAATCTGACTTGTTCAAGATGACAACTAAAAGTTTAGAGTTGTGGCATTTAAAATTTTCTTTAAATTATAAAAGGGATGGGAGGAAATATCAGCTTTAAATTGTTTGATTTAAGCATTAAATATCTTTTTTTTTAAAGTTAAACAGTTTTCAATGAAATCATCTATTCTCTTAAATATCAGTCAATTTAGATGTGGCTATTTTTTATCAGAGTTACAATGAATGAAATAATTGGACAGACTAAATTAATGTATCAAAATGGCTGCTGGAACTACTATGTAAAAGATGGTTTCTTTACAGCTCTCTACCAGCGTTAAATGAAAATTTTCAACTTTTTCCATCAGGAGCTGTAGCTTTGGCAATTAATCTCAAGAGTGGTATTGGAGGTTAGTAATAAAAGTATTTTGCAGGAGGAGGTAACAGGATGTTGCACTATAATTACCAGCTGTGTTGGCCATAGTTCTTCTAACCATGAATTTGTATCCAGTATTTCTGAAGTGGTTGTGAAAGTGTTCCATTGTAGTATTAAGTCAGATGAGGAAGTGACTCTGCTAGTAGAGTTTGAAAATCATGTCCAGCAAAACAGAACTTGCTGTTGGACTGGTTGCAAACAGGAAGGTTTTTAAAGGTTCAAGAGGAGGAAGGAATTAATTACACTTCTTGAAACTATGTTGATCCTTTTTTAACCATATAAGTCAAACATCTGCCTTTGAGAGAAAAACAAAAGCAGTGTATATTTGGGTCTCAAAGATAAAATCTAGAGCATTTCAGAGCAGGTGTGTTTTTTGTCTAGTCCTGAAACTCTAAGGGAAATGCTATTGGAATGAATTTTATCTTGAAAATATGTTCTTGTATTGCGCATGTGCATGCAATCCCTGATCTCTATAGGGTAACCTTACTTTCTTATGCACTTCACTTTGTATACAAATAATTAGTAATTTTATTTTATCTCTCAGATGTATCAGTCATTGTTTTTATTATAAATACTGATAAATAGTTGATATATTGCCTCATTAAACTGGGTTAGATTTTGAAGTGGTGTTTTTGCCTCTTTGGCTTTATCATCTTGCGATATCTGATCTCAGAATACAAAGAAGAGAGTTTTTTAAACTTTCTGTAGGTTCCTTTCCCCTCTACATTTCCAGGTAGCATGTTGTATGTGATCAAACAGTCTCAAACGTCCAATGTTTTTTATTAGGCTGTGACCTGATTTGTAATTTAAGACTAGACCCAAAAGTTTAAATTTGTTCGAAATTGTGTTATTATCTCAAACCAAATACTGAAAAGCTGACCTCTTTGTTTGTTGTGAGCAGCTACTCTTTCTTGTTTTCCAAACTTGACAGTTTTTGTTATATACAATGGTGGACAAAAGTTTAAGAATGATGGCAGAAACATAAATTGACATACATAAAATAAATAAAAATAAATATTCTAGCATGGGCATTACACTGATAAAAAAGCAATCTCTCTTTCTTTTGATTAACATATACATCGGCATGCTTAGCAGTAAATATTTTGTATACATTTACTTTTCTCACTTTATGGTAGAATTTCATGGCAAGAAAAATTCAAGAACAAACTATTCATATTCTAAATTTTATCACAAAAGCTCAAATTCTGGAGATTACATTAGATAAATCAAAGTAGTGTTAATATTTGGTGGTGCAGCCATAAATATCATCTACAGCTTGAGATTGCTTATGCATAGAGTTCACAAAATGAATACACCGCTCTATGCAAATATTAGCCAAAGTCAACTTAATAATTGGGAACAAATGATTCATATCTCTGGGCTTTTTCCTCTTAATTGCTTTCTCTATATTGCTTCATAGATTCTCTGTTGGATTCAAATTAGAGCTTCGAGCTAGCCACAGACAAAGAGCCCCAAAGTAGTAGAGTTGTCATATATCTCAATCCTTGGGTTGACAGAAGAACTAAAGGATCATGTCTAACACCTACAATGACTAAGGCAGCAATAAGTAGCCTTATATTATTCTGTTCTTCGTGGTGTGTGTGTGTGCATGAAGTTTTTTTTTATAATCCTGTGTTTTTTTTATCATTTAAAACAAAGAAAAAAACGAAAATTCTTTTCCAGGTGATCAATATTTTCTAAACGTTAAGTGAACAGGCGATCAACCAGAACTAGTTGAACAGTTAGAAAGATGTCAATTTAAAAATAGCATAGATTAATTCAAGACTTTTAAAGATGCTTTCTTTCTCTGTATTTACAAAATGAATTATATCTCCTATTTTTATTGAATGGTGCATTTCTAATTTTTGTTTCATGTTTGTATTATGATTACGGTACCTTGCCAATTTTCAGATGGTTATAATTATGCCAAAAGTACCTGAATCTTGAAACCAGAAATGCTAAATCAGGTTTTGACCATGTTTGAAGAGAATAAAGGACTTACACTGAATCTGTTGGATTTGAAATAAACATTTCATGTTGCTGTTAAAAGGCAGTTATACATTGCCTTAGATTTAAATAAATTAATGTGCCTAGTCAAGATCATCTTTTTACTCCTAATGGTGGGAACAGCTAAAGGGTTGGCAGCTTTTTCGTGTCTGTTAAATTCCTCATCAGTGAAATCAACAACATTGCTTATTTGTAATTTTATGATATAACAGCAAGCAGGTAGTAATACTGCATATCTAAGGTATACATGTGTAAAGTTGTCTAGTTTTACCTCGCTGATAAATATGGCTAAAACAGACCGTGCTGGCAGTCACCAGTTTCAGTCCCTTAATTTAACAATTTAAAAAAAAAAATTTTTTTTTTTCATAGTGAAAGGTTGCCAGACAAATTTATGTTCATCAAGTTTGTTATTAAAATTTACATGACTTCTCAGCATCATATAACTTGTCTGGAATAACATTTATGAAAAGGTGATAGTGAATTTGTTATCTGCTATAAGATTTGGCAGCACCATACATACTAACAAAATGGTTCTCATTTCAAAACCAATACAGAACTAATACATAGGAAAAGCAGAGTAAACTTGAAAAAAGATGGAGTCTAATGCTTTGATCTGATTGCTGATTTATTCTAACTACGCGATGGCAGTAGTAAAATAATCTGTGGAAGGGTGTGGGTAATATCTCCCTGACCATCTGAAATGTTGGCACATGATTTATCTTCAAAATCACAAACCAGTGTGTAGTGTAGGAACAAGTCATGTGATACTTTAACAATAGTCAGTCAGCCACTGACAGGAGTAGAAGAATCTTATCGCAATGTGTCACTTCCCCACTGAGACAAATGAGAATTTTACCTACTTCCAGCAATTCATTTATAGTGACATAATATTATAATATGAACAAGCCATGTTTTTATGGGTGTTCTTTGTTGCTTATTTAAAGGTTTTATGGGCACTCTTGTAGGAGTTTATCTCTGATTTATTGTATGTGTGGTGCAAACTGTAAAATATTTTGGTTGGCTTTTTGGTAAAAATTAAGATTATTAAAAATATGAAGAAAAAATATTTGCACCCATCATTAAGAGGTAACCCTAAAGGTAGCCATATCATAGAAATTTGCTTTTTGATGTTTGGAGATTAAGTTAAAATGTTTAAAAACTTCAATACATTGTCTAGCTCAGCATTATTCACTTGTTTTTTTTTACCCTGAACATGAGGCCCATTCATGAATGAGATAAACAACTGGAGTTTCACCTTTGATACGAGTTCCATGCAAATAGAAAACAAAAAAAACACTATAGATTTATGATGCAACTCCAAAGTATGGGATGATTGCCTGCTTGGTGCACTTGTTTGTTTGTTTGTTTGGCCTTCAGTCATTCATGTTTGTCAACATTCAAAAAGCTAGTGAAAAAAAATCTTGTTTGTTTTTTCTTTTTTTGTCTCTTTCCACTTCCCTAAAAAAAAAAAAGCATTATTTAAAAAGAGTTTAGAATGAGAAGATAGTTGATTGAGTCTATCTCTTTAATCCTCAACTGGGAATTTTAGCATCTTCAATGACTGAATCTAAAAATGATTATCACTGATGTCCTGGGGATCAAAATGCCTAGGGAAAGCATCTAATAACTAACTAACATTTCTTTTCTCTTTTTTTTCTATTGTTTTATCCTAATGATAGCTTGATTAACAGCAGATTTTGTTGTTTTTTTTTATGTTGTAGGGAATTTATTTCTGCCACACAAGATGACATTGTCCAGCTTCGTAGTCGAGAGACTCATACATCTACAGCTCAGGTAAATTTTAATCACAAAGTATTGCATTCTTAGTTCGCCGGACACAACCCCAAACTAAAATAGGATGGAGGAAAATAATAGAACAACAAAAGAAAATAAAAGGAAAAAAATGTATTTTAAATTAAAGCTTAGGTATATTCCAGGCCAATGGATTATAGTACTTCTGTTCACTGACAAAAAATAAGAGAGAGAGGAGGTGGTTATGGGATTGTTGAAATGTGACAGGTAAAATCCTTCTGTTATTCTAAGCATGAATGTAGGTTAATTAAAAAATTCCAGGTTAAATTAATAAAGCTTGTAGACCAATTTCAAAATCACCCATCCTCACTTTTTAAAAATCTTTAGTATCACATTGTAGCTCTTAATTTGATAATGAGATTTTTCTGTTTAAATAGTTGGCTGACATGCAAAAGTATGTTGTGGAAAATGGAGATATAAATGATGAAGCTTAACTATATTTGTGGTTTTGTCAGATTTAGGCCTTTTAACATATGATTAATTGCTAAGTATAGGGGGAAGACACTTTGCAGGATGTTCATCAGTTGTAAATAATTTCCTCCAGCTGTCCCTCAATTTTTGGTGTTACATTTGTTCACACACTTGTCATTGTCCAGCTTCAGGATTTTTTTCACACAATGCAACCTCCTTTTTGTTGTTTGTTACTTTCCTTAGTTCAGTTATGCACAATAGACTTTAAGAAATTCTTTTGTGTACACAAGGTATTTAAAGATCCTGTGCATAATTTTAATTGAAATGAAATAAAGATTTAAGAAAAGTATTCACATTATTTAAAAAAAAACTTGTACAACTATAGGTGAAAGACTCCTAATTTCAACAGGTGCTGCTTATTTTCTATATCACATGGAGCATTAGTTTAGTGGCTATATGGAGGCAGAAGTCATCTATAACTTATGCAAGGGAAGTATCCAAAAAAGAGAAATGGCCACCAATACAATTTTTAAGTTGATTAATATTATACCCTTATTAACTATTATTAACTACATTTGATATTCTAACTTTGCTGGAATCTTAGCTTTTTTTTTGTAACTAACCCATAGTATTTGTATCTGTCGGATATGAAAATTTTCTCCAAATCTGCAATTTTTCTTCTTATGCTTAAAAATAGTTTTTTTTACATCACATGTGTCTATTTTTGTGAGGCATTTAATAATTTATTTTACTTTTTTTATTGTCTGCTCACTCAGAACTCTTAATTCTGAAAATCTTTATTTAGTCTTCTCTTTAATGTCTAAAATTCAGACTTGGTAGATGTAATATTTTAATTGTTCACTATTCAAAATGCCTACTATTCCTGGAAGTCTTTGCTGAACTCTCTAATAACTTTCTCATATAAGGACTTGAGATCTGCATAGCTCAACAAACCAAGGATTTATACAATGGAAATAAACGTTTTTTTTTACATTTTGTTTGATTAATTGGTCATAATGTAAAAATATTGTGGTTTCTTAGCAGTAATTTGGAACATTTGAATTATCCACAGTAAAAGATTATGAAAAAAAAGAAAATCTTCTAGGCTGATTTTTTTTTTAAATTAAAAATTATAGTTTAATGAAGAAATGCCAACTTGTGATCCACTCAGATTTGCCTGCACTGCCAAAGTTATCTCAATACAAGGCACACAGATTTCTAACTAGTACACAGTAAAAATAAATAAGATTCTCAGATTTTGAACAACCTGTTGAGACAAAATGACATGCCTTGTAAAGTAATAATTTAGTAAAAGGAAAACAAAGATTTAATTTAATTCATTGACTTTTGTTTGTTTGTTTGTTTTAATCGCCTCTCTATTGGAGGTGGTTTTCAATATTACAGTTAACAGTATTTCTAAATAAAGGGATGATTGGATTTACAATACATGCTAGTATACAAATAAACTATAGTGTCATTATCTTAATAGAGGCAACAAAAATACTTCTATCTTTAGAAAATACCTGTTTTAAAAATTAATATTGTTTGTTTAATTTTACCCTATGCATAGATGTATCTTTGACTTTACATTTTTTGCTAATCAAGTAAACTAACTGCCAGTCATTTTGATCACTTGATTAGCAAGCACTTGCTCATCTTTTGAAAATTATTTCATCATTTGAGGTATAACTGAATAAATTGGAAGAACTTGTTCTTTATTAAAGTTTTTTTTATGAAAGAAGAATATATTAAATGTGTAAATTTCCATTTAATTATGAGAATTCTGAAATTTTTTCGCTTTGCTAAGTAGACAAAACCAGATGTACAAATACCACCCTATGAGAAACCAGTTTGTTTCGTTTGTCTGCCCCAGAAATGATGATGTGTTTTTTTTTTTTATGAAGTAGTCTTAAGATGGTAGACCTACAGTCTTGAAATACCGGTTTTCATTTACTGTCTTTAATTCTCATTTTGCTCTCTATATTGCTGTTGGCCTTAATCTATAAAGATGATGCATTGTTTTGCTAAGTTTTTATGAACTTGCTTGATTGGGTTCATACCAAAATATCTTGGATCTAACCCTGAGATAGATTCAGCTAGCCTCTAGTTGGGTACATGCAGACAGAGAGACGACAACCACAGAGCACCTGCCACTTGGATAGCAGGGTTTTTAGCTGTTATGTAGATTCTCAGTATGGTGCCTACATGTAATCAGGCCAGTGGGCTTCTCCCTCCATTCATTAAAATAACCACGAATAGTTTGTAGCCCTAACTAACGTTAAAATATGACCAAGACCTAAAATGAGATACTTATTTTCTTTCTTCTTTGTAATAAGTTTTTTTTTAAATAGAAGCTCTGCTTCATTCTGCATCTGCTTAAGTTAATGCAAATAACTGGTGGTGTATTTATTTCATAGCAACAAAAAAAACAAGCAATTCTGCTATTTTGTCATTTTGTTTTTACTGCAACTTTCTCCCCAATCATAACATACAGCAAACCCACTGTCTATTGAACAGCTGTTGAATGATGTTTATTTGTGTTGTAGGGAAGATTACACGAAGCAGACAAGGTAAACAGAAAGCAAGGTTTCTTACTGCATGGTTTATACTTAAGTCTGACCTTAGCCAACATCGTGAGAACTAGTGTGATTGCCTGCTTGCATGCATCTTAGCAAAACTAGCAGGTCCTTACACGACCTTTTATTTTGCTCCACGTCTGTCCTATGTGATTTCTCTCTTACTCCACAGCTTTAAGTAAGTTCCTAGAAAGTGTCCGCTGATTACTGTACGCAGCACAGCATTTTATTGAATTTGTTTTCTTAAAATTCAAGCACCAAGAATTGATTTTTTTAAAGATGCATTAAAGCATATTTTTTTTAGGGTGTTTATGGTGTTACTTTTCTGTATTTTTTTTTTTATTAAGAAAATTAAAAAGAATGACTTTTGAATGAAGATTTTCGTTTTTCTGGCAGTTTTCCCAGCTGCATGTTTTTGTTCATGTGAATGATGCATGTTCCATTTTCACGCATGCAAACATCTCTACCTTCTACCTCTGATTCCCAGTAAAGGGTCAGATAGACCATCCAAGTAAACTCTTTACATAGTTTCAGTAAAAAAGCAAACCACTAAAATTTGGATTCATTGTTTGTGCCATCTATAAGGTTGTTTTCAGGTGTAGATCACCACACCAGCGATAATTCAGCAGATTGTAACATGTACGTCATACAAGGCAATAATTAATTACCTATTGAATAATTAACTTTTGTTTGTTTTTGCTTTTAAAATAGAATAAAAGAAAAAAATTTTTATTTTAGATTTGAATAGATTATTCTTATCTATGAAAAAAGGGACATTATCTTTTCGTTATTTCTCGAGGAAAAACAGTTTACTTTAAAAGAAAATAAAACAACTTATATTTGTCAGACTTGGCCACACTGATGGAAAGAGAGATGGTGATAGTAAACAGCTTGCATATTCCGAAGTCTCTGACAACTGCACTATGTCATATGTATGCAATACAATCAGATAGCAGTAGCTTCTATTCAAATTTCTTTTTTTTCCCAGTATTTAGCTAATGCTTCTGTTGAAAAAGTTTTCATGGGAATGAATACTGCAATTTTTTTTTTTTAAAAGAAATTTGTCAATGATGCGAACGGTTTAACCTAAGGCATTTTTTAAATTCATTTTGTGTATCTGGTCTATGGTAGCTCCTCCCCGTAACCTGAGGAGGTAACTTCCGAGTGGGTTATTGCCCTCAGCAGTTTTCTTGTTTGTTTTTTGTAGAACAGGAACCTGTACCAACCCACACTGAGGTGCTCTCGGCTTTCCTGTTAATGCCAGGGGGGGGGTGGGGAAGAAAACTCTTCAGAGTCTGGCATTATAGGAAAAAATCCTGGCTGGTTTCCATGTCTGTCGAACTTCAGTAGTTTTAACATTTACCTGTTCTTCTTGATTTGTGTTCTAGTTTAAAGAATGGGATGTGGAAAAGACAGAGAAAGAGAAACATTTTCTGAACTCAACAATTGGGAAATTTATTACAAGTTAAAGATCTAAGATAACCCTTGTTTCTGCAACTTCAGAATCTTCATTTGGTCCTGAGAGGAGTGCAGGGTTGTATTTTTGCAGTTTCTGCTTTTGTTTTTAAGCAAAACCCCAGAATCTTCATCTGCACTGTCTTTTCTTTATCCATAAACAAACAATTTCAAATTTGTTAAAATGTGTGCCGACAAGTAAATTTTGTAGTGTTGTGTTGTTCATATTTTAAATAGGTATCCATCTCCCTGTGGGACAGTTATTCAGTCACATTTACTGTAGTACATACTTATGTCAACAGATGGCAGAACAGGTACCTTTTTGTGCACAGACAATAACCTATTTGTTTTAGTGCATGTCTATTCTTTCAGGCATCACCTATAGTTCTGTAACAACAGTGGCCTCAAAGATAGCAGCCATTTATATATCTTGTCTAAAAATGCATTCTCAGGTATTATTTACACAATATGATTGTTATTTCTAGGTGGAATTTACACACACAATTCATTTGCTGTTTAGAAAGTTGTTGTTCGAAATACTTCAGCAAATAAATTTGATTAGACATGTAGCTTAATAGTCTGGTTTTCTGTTTGTATGAATATAGTTCTTGTTCTTTAGACTATACATTAACATGGTCAGCAGTAAATGTTTTCCACATGCTCACTTTTCTTACATTATGTCAGGATTTCATGGTGACAAAAGTTTAAGAATGAATGAATTATATTAAAAACTTTCTCATAAAAACTTAAGCATTTATATATATGAAGTTCTCAGGATGAATATATCAACCAAAGTCATCTGAATAATTTGGAACAATTAATTCAAATTTCTGGACTTGTTCATCTTAATAGCTTTGTCTAATATTCATCCATAAATTTTTTTGTTTGTTTCGAAATAGAGTTTTGAGCTGACCACTTTACGACTGAAATTTTCTAATCTGTGAGGTACTGCTTAATGATGCCAGCTGAATGTTTCTGATCATTATCATGTTGGGAAGGATGAAGTTTTCGGAATATGGTTCTAGTATATTGGACAAAATCTCAAAATAAACAAACCAATCCATTATTCTCTGGATACTATTATGTCTTTTTTCTGGACAATTTGCCCCATACCATAATGGACCCTATCCCCCCTCCCTACCTTTCATCGTAATTTTGGTACACTTTGGATGAATTTTTTCACTGATCACAGCACATGTCTGACCATCTGATCCAAACCTCTGGAACCATGATTCATTGGACCAAAGCTCCCTGGCCCACCTTTTCCAGGTTACAATGGAAATGGTCCTTGGCAAACACAGAAATCAGGCCTTTTGATTCTTCCATGAAACAAAAGGTTTTTTTCCTGGCAGCACAATATCAATTTGAAATCAGTCATCTCTGGACAGTTTTCATGGAGATAGATCTTCCAAATCCTTGAAAATGTCAACAGATCTTGTGCCGGTCCATGTTTGACAGACACCTGACTTTCTGATTATTTAGTTTTTCAGGGTTTTACTTCTGTGGTATTTTATGCAAAAAATGTTGTTTGTTAATAATACTATATTCTGTTAGTTTTCTAAAAAAGAACCACAAACATAAACAGTTTAAATTGATGTTCTTAAACATTTGTTGCTATGAAATTATACCATATTGTAAGAAAGGCTATCATTTACAAAATATCTACTACCAATCATGTCAATATGTCATTCAAAAGAACAAGAAATTGCTTTTCTATCAGTGTAATAATGTCTATGCTGATTTTTCATTTTTTTATATTTTCATGTCAATTTATGTTTATTGTTCTGTTGTTGTTAAACTTTTTGTCTACCACTTTATGAATGTGATTTTTAAAAAAAGTGTTCCAAAGTTGTATCTGTAGTAGTGAAACATTGGAAACAAACTTTTTAATTTTATTTTAAAAGTATTGCTTTCACAGTAAGGAACCAAAAATGGAAGATGTGAAATAGCTAAGATAATGTAGATGGTTAATGGAAAGAGAAAATGATAACTAACATGAAAGATCACATAGTATCAGCAGCTGGTAGGTGGAAATCATTTCTGTTATGTATGCTGTAGCTTCAACTACAAGCTTACAATTATTATTCTTAAATAATCAGTGTAAGTTGGACCCCAAAAAATAAACAGTTATCTGATGCAAACACTACACGTGCATTACTTAAATAACAAATGTTTTTTGAAACAATCTGAAAATATCAGGAACAATGATCTATGACTATCACTATAGCAGATACTTAGTCTCCATAGCATGGACACTGTCACACCCATTCTCTGGTGATTTAGTGTTTGCAAATGGCACATGATTCAAGCAGTGTGGCAAACAAGATGGCATCTGCTGATCAACATTGGCAGGTGTTAAGTTCTCATTTCATTACTCAAAATATTCCTGCACATCTAAATTAGTATTTTGGTCAGCTTATCTGCCTCTCAACCAACATTAGGTGGTCTAGGCATGATTTCCTTGTCTGGTTAAGTAACAAGACAAATGTATGGTAGATTGGCATCTCAAGCTTGTTGGCATGTCCCAGATTAATGACTTTGCATTCTCCCTGATGGATTGTATTATCATCATAATTTCCTGGCTTCATTTGGTCTTGGGGATATTTCCAGATACCATGCTTCACTCTGATAGTGTAGACAGTATGCTCAACTGTTCCAATGATCTTTCCAGGGAGACATCTTGGCCAGAAAATGTAATTGTGAATAGATTTTCTGTCTGAGTTGAAATTTCTCGAGTGGAACAGGTAATGTAGCTTTAAAAAAATTTTTTTTAATGGCTTTAACAGTGACAAAAGCTTTTTGTGCTGTCTTTCTTACGTTTTGGCAGAAAATTGTGGCAGTACGCAGCCTCATAGGATGACTGCTAAGAAAGTATCTAAGCAGTTTAATCTTGTCCTGCTCCTTGCTTTTTTACAGTTGCAGTCTTGAAAGTGTGGATAAAGCATTTGACTTTTACGATTTGATGACACGTGGTGAGAAACAGATGTTAGGTGGTGAGTTGTGGTCACCCTGCTCGAGGATGTCACTTGTAAAAAAAGTGGTAATCGACTTTATTGAATGTATGACTTGGACTTTGCATTGATACAGATCAGCCACATGCTGTCTTAGAATGAGCCAGTGAAACTGATGAGAATGCATTGCCAACTGTCTTCTGACATTTTAAAGTTCTTTTCAATTCCTGGCCACTAACAATAGTAGCTGCACAAGAGCTTCATGCTCTAATGGTTGGTTTGCAGCTGAAACGTGACAGGATCTAAGTTTTCTGAAATGGTAGCATGGATGAATTCAGTGTTTAGAATGATAACTCCAACATACTAAACTCAGCATAATGATTAAAATAAGCAGCAAACTTATCTTTTTTTGACAGCAACTTAATTGAGTCACTTATCGATGTCTGTGATAACCTTTAACTCTAATGCAATCAGACTGGCACTAACAGGAAAATTGTTGAGTTATTCAGCAACAATTGCATGAACTAGGAAATAATGTTGGGGTCCTTACTGATGTGTACATTGGGACCTGGCATCAGAGTGCCTTGGCATAGAGTTGTAGAAGAGCCTTCATCATCTTGCGGTGACTCAGACCTGGGTTAAAGACACCTTTGTGGTTGCTGTGCACTGCATGTTGTTCTCTATGTATATGACAACACGGGATGGATGGTTGCTTCCTCCACAAGCAGCTTGTCCAGCAGCACTTGAAATCCAATTTTAGCCATGAGTATGGTCATTGAGGTCAAATGGCATTGGAATAGGCTTGCCAATAACAAAGTCGATAGTAGCATTGGTGACAGCTGGTTCTCAACATGCCAGCTATTATGCAATAAAATGGTGACAATGGAGAGAGACTTATTTTGCTGTTTCTTTTTGTAAATGGCTGTGGAGTCTCTTTGGATTTTCAGATATTGGAGTGATTACCATTTGGCATGCATAGCATTTCTTGTTCCTGTGCAAGTAGTCTTACACATCTGACATGGATTTTCAGCCTTGACATGCTGGGAAAGTTCCAGATTTTCAAGCAAAGGTAGTGTTTGATAGCCCCATTTCTGATGACTGGCATCAACACATTTTTTCCCCCAGATTCAGACATCTGACTGACTTCTACATGCTTCTTGCCTTTGATAGACTTGTATTCCTTCCAGTGCTCCTTGCTCTTATCTAAAATAGAACTAGTGATAGCATCATCACCTCTTTATCATTGTGCAGCATGGTAACTGACTAATGTACCAAAACAATGATGGAACTGACAGCAAGGCCAGGCAGCAGTGCAAACAATCAAAAAGTCTCTTTGTTGCTCTACTTCTCTAGAAACCTCTTCACCACCGCTCCAACTATTGCTAGTACCAATGCATGCATTATTATTGTTAAATAATCAGTAAGAAGCAAACCAAAAATTAACTACTCACAAACAAACAGTAAGCAGTGATCTGATGCAACCACTATGTGCATGCCACTTAAATACAGAGCATCACAGGATCACCTGGATGACAACCACATGCTCAAGCAATATGCAGGTGTACTTGAATAAATGATTCACAACTTTCACTGATGCAGACACTTAAAAATTTTGTTGTATTTCAAGTATTTTTCTTTTGTCCTACAGTTTATTTAAATCTTTGAAATATTCTTATTTCAAATTATATACACAGCTGAGAATATGTTGTTATTTTTAACCTGAAAGTAGTTGAGACAAGAGTCAGAAAGTTTTGACTTTATTACCCTTTACAATTTTGCTCTGCATTTTTATTTTCAGCAAATCAAATCTGCAGAGCGGTACTTGAAAAGACTTGAATTTCACCTTTCCAAGGTAATTAGAATAATAAAACGAGTTCTTAATTGAGGAAATGAAGAGTTCATAGTAGGGTTTAGAATTTTTACCTCTCTGGGGCTAGAAGATGATATATTGTTTGTCAGTGTTTCACTGAATGTACATTTGTCTGGAGCAGTCAAAGTGCTACAGAGCAGAGAGTAATTTGTGTCCACCCATTAAGGTCATAGATTGGCAAGAATCCAAGCTCATTGGGAAGGCCCTGGAGTACAGAGCCTTGTATTGATTATGCTGTACTGTCCTTTATGATGCATGGCATTTGTGGTCATTGTGATGGATGTAACTGTAAGATAGGAATTGAAAGATCAAAAGACTGCTGTCAAGAGAGGGAACAATGATTGTATAGAAAAGCTAGAGAGAGAGAGAGAACCCCCTGTTGTTTTGTATAGCAAGCATTTTCACTCATGAGTTGGATTCTCCTGTCACATTTTTCATGTGGAAGTAATTCTGGCTCAACTTGGAGTCACATTCTGCCTGAATAGCCTCCACAGCCAGTTTTGTTCTCTGGGGGCAATTCCAATGTTATTTATTTACTGTGCTGGTGCTGTTTAACCTGTTTTAGGAAGGAATTGATGCCTGTACCTAGGTGGTGATTGTGAATATCGGTGCTAGAAAGAATTGGTTAAGATGGGTGTGGGTTAAGAGACTCTCAAATTACAAAAATGTGTAATGCATTATTATTTCCACTAGCAATATTTGTGTTTTTTTGTAACCGAACTCTGAAAATAGGTTTAATTCTGTACTTGTGGTAACATTTGCATTGCATCTTAGGACTGGTATTCTAAAATCGGGGTGGTTCTGTTAATTAATTTTTTGTTTCAACTTGTAAGAAATTGGGTTCATGTGTGTTATGAAGAATGGAGGCAAAAATTGAAGTCCATTTTCCCCTTATGCTGGTTTTATTTGGCTGAAATATCTGCATTGGTTTCCTTCATGGATGGAGTTGGTGTATTGGCTTCATTTGATTCTGGGTTCTGCAGGCGGTGGGGTGTTTTTCAGTTAGTTAATGTGGGATGGTCGTAAATCAAGCTCTTTTGCAGATAGTGTTTATGTTGTTATCCCTGACTGGAAAAAATGATATTACATTCAGATATTTTGGTAGTTTTAGAGAGCTCACAGGTTTTATTAATCTAATCTATTGGAATATTAAGTCTCTCGTGAGGAACTTATGCTAAATTTTCTGATCTGTTTGCCCATTAATGCTATTGAACTTTGAAAAAATTCTTTTTCTTTTACAATTTTTAATTATTTTGTTTTAACCTCATTGTTAGTAAAACGTGAGGCCATCCCTGCCACAGCATCTACTTTAGTGTTTCAGGTGTTTGTTTATTAAAGAGCTTTCCAAACTGTTTTCTTTGAATCTTTCAGATAGATGAATATCAGGACTGCTACATTGTCAATCAGCAGTTGAGAGAAGGTATTTACTTGTTTTCCAATGCACTGGGAACCATTAAGAAGAAAAGGGATGCTTGGGAGGGGCTTTAGCTAGAGGACTTAGAAGCAGAGTCGTTAGTTTGACCTCACCACCACTTCTGTGTCAGCACAGCATTGGGATCTGACTACTGGACAGCCCTCTGTCAGTGATCCTGCCTAGTAATCTCTCTTGACCAGTAGGATCTAAGGCTGAACAAACAGTGAGCAAGAGCTGGTTGGAGAAATGGGGATATTTTGTTGGTTACCCAAAGTAAACAGAATTCCATTCAGGGCGGGATACCACTTTTGCCCCACCCAAGGTTTAAGCAGATAGTCTGTGTAAAGTTTATACACTGGAGTGCAGGTCATTTGGTTAGGGACCAGAGAATGCCTGTACTATGTACTGTTACCAGGGGTCATGACCTTCAATTTCATTTTCACTGAGCTTCTAAAAGAGCATCTAATCAAAGAGTTAAAAGGAATGTTTTGAAACCTGCTATCTTTGGCCACTATGCTTTGATTGGAGAACAAATGCATTGATTGACAAAACATGTCTCTAAGTTTTAACACTTCTAAGAGAAAGAACTCATTAGAAATTCTGTTGTTTTTACGATGCAGATTAAGGGGGGAAAGACTTTTATGGGGAGATAAGCCAGATAAAAAGTTTCTCTTGAATACCGTAGTTACATAGACATCTGCTTGCTCACCCAAGAGAGACGGACAGTGAGTGTTCTTCTGAAATAATAAAAAAAAAAGAAGATTGAAAATAGAGTTTATTTAAAATTACTCACATCTGTAAGTGGGCTAATGTTCAGATACTCCTTGCAACTTGCATTACAGGTTCTTATGAGATATGAGGAGAACCAAAATGTAAGTTGGAATAATTTGTAGTTTTTTTTTTGTTTTTTTTTTAAACCAAAACAAAATGAATTTGACAAAAGAGAAAACATTTCTTTCTCACTTGCTTGTGCTTGGATCATAATAACGTTGATTGTAGATAGAGGCATTGTTTACTCACTTCTTGTGGCATCAGTGTTGGCATGGTAGGAAGTTAGCAAGGTGGATGAGATTGGTTTACTCCTGTCAGACAATAAAAAGACCAAGGCAAAAGAAAGGAGTTCACTCATTTGTGTTTGTTTTTTTTTTGTTTTTTTATAATTTATTTTTTTTTTAGGGGCTCGAAACATGGCCCGGGCCTACGCTAACTCCCCTGGTTACCAGAAAGGTTCTCTGACTAATGTGAAATATGGCTTCAAAGAATGCTCAAAGGTAGGTATGAAACAGTTGAAAGTGAACACAAGTGAGGCTCAGACTATCCACAGTGTAGTTTGGATTTCCTTCAGAAAGCTCTATGGAGAAAAAAAGTAACTGGAAGATTAGGCTGATCTATGTTATAAACAGGATGTGAACTATGATACCTGGGCGTGGAGCCTGGCTGGATTTTACCAGATACATGTTGCTTGAACAGTATCCTGTTGTTTTTTTTTTTTTTGTTGCTTGTTTGTTTTTAGGTCAAATAAAGATTTGTGGCTGTCATATAACAAATAGGCAGGAAAGGTGTTGCTGCTTTGTCTTGTCTGTAAGAACATTGTATTAGGGCCGTTCAACTCTTGTATTTCTGAACTGTGCCTTTTTAGAAAGTCTCTCCTTCCACACTGCATTGGCAGTCAGTCCTCAAAATGAAAACCACAGAGCAGCCTCCCAAGCAGAACCAGCCATTGATTGCTAGCACAAATTTGTGCAAAGATTAATGTGGCATCAGATTTCTGGTTTATTTCTATATACTGCATATAATTCAATTACAGAAAGTTTAGGTCAACCTGATAAGAATTGGGGAAATGAGGATGACAACTTTAAAGTAACTTTTCTTTTTACTTGGAAGAATGTACTTATGAGTGAACACCGAGTTAGTCAGTTATCAGGAACATTGTTGATTTCTAATGAACATACAGTACAGCTTCATTGTGTAGCAGTTTAGACAGGACATACTGGAAATAATTATGGGAACAGGATATGCACAAATAATGAGTAATTTCAAATATAATACATACACAGTGCATTATTATGGAAAATATACAACATTAACGTGTACAGTACATTACTGTTTGCTGTTTGGTTTGTGAGCCTTTTGTATATAGCATGACATCTTGTTTTCATGCTGCCATGCAGGTTATCAATGTATGACTATGAAATTTTGTTCAAAATACCCTGTAGCATTCATTTTCCACAATTCATCCAAGGAGTTTGTTGTTTAACTTTCTCAGTAGCCACGTAACACCATATAGCCTCAGTGATATATCAGGACTTTATGTAGACCATGACATCTTTGCAGCAAATGTTCCATCAGCCTCTACATTCCTAATAGCTTTTACCACACTGGCTGTATGCTTCGGGTCATTGTCATGTCGGAAAATGAATCTCTGCCCAATGAGATGTCTTCTGGAGGAAAGAATGCGCCTGTACCTGTCAACAATCAGCATACCTCCAATTTTATGCAATCTTCTACATTGTTGGCTGATATGAAGCCCCACCCTTGCATTGATCCACACCCATGCTTCACTGTAGCTGTTATACACTGACATTATGCCACTCTCTGGTACACTCTCAAACAAGCCATAGATTATTGATGAACAGTTCTGACTCAGGCAATAGTTTTCGGGTCTGGTCATCACAATGTTTCATTTGCTGTCCATTTCATTTGGTTGCCACTTATCAACAAAGGATTTTTGGCAGTTTGCAGCTAGATCATTCACAAGATCTCAACTGGCACATTATCTATCATGCAGAGAACATACCTTGAGATACTTGATATCACTTTTGGAGAGTTTGGGCTTCCTTCTCTAATGTATCTGTTGTCACTGTACCATTTTCATGTATTCTTCTCAAAGTCTTGCATGTATCTTCTGAAACATGAAGTTGGGCTACAATCTTTTGCATGGAGTAGCTTTCACTGGTTAAGACTTTGATATATATATATATAATGTTTCATGCTTTTTTCTGGCACATGATTCGATACTTTCTTCCCTGAAAGTCTGGGTTTCGACCTACACTCCAACTTACCTTTGAATAGAGTTATTGAGATTGTTTTAAAATAAAAAATTTAAACGAGTGTTTTACCCACAACAAATCCTCAACCTTATCTCAAGATGCCTCCTGTAAAGTCATGCAACTCATACACAGCAGCTTTTAAGCTGTAAGTTGGTAAGTTCACAGAAGAAAATGGTGATAATATGGCCATGCACAAGGAATGTGTTAGGGACTGGTGTGAAGCAAAGGATAGATTATGGACTGATGAGTTGGGGGAATAGGTACTAATCCAGTGTGCTATGTGTTTTGTATTTAGTACTGTGCAGTTAAGACTAAAGGCCAAACAAATTGCAACTGATGACCGCTGTCTTAAAATTTCTTTATATTTTTCCTAATCTTTATCTATCTAGTGTACAGTATTCACCATGGTGGTTTTCAGGCAGTGTGTACCATGCATGTCCAATCAGAAAGTATCTGAGCATGTTGACCTCTGTGATGGCCTAGCTGTGAACCCCCAAATGTCAAACAACTTGAAACTGAGCTGAATATTAACTCGTGCTATCAGAAATGAAATAGTGATCTGAATTTCTGAATTTGAGTGTGCTGTAATATCTCAGAATCAAACAAGTGTAAAAGAAAGATAAAACTGACACTTGGCTTTTTAAAGTGGGCAATTCAATACACAGAATCACTTAATGAGCACAGATGTCAGACTAAAAATAGATACCAGGCTTTCAATACCAGAACCAAATATGTTTGTTTGTTTGTTTCAAATGTCTCTCCATGATTAAATTATTTCAACACCCCATTGATCCAGAAGATTGTTGCACAGAGTAGTTCAGTGATATGCACAAACAGCTGATTAATATTCTTGATCATGGAAGTACTGTAAACAGCAATGTGATATTGTTATGAGGGATTTGACACATTGTTCTGACAAGTTGGAAGTTTGGCTAACTACCATAGTTGATCAGCCTTATCTCATACTTCAGATCGCCTTATCTATGAATGAAGGAAAGAAAAATGAGAAAATTAGCCAATTTGACTTACACTCCACATAGACTTATTCACTGAAAAATATGGTATTTTTAATGTTATGTTTTCTTCCAGGAGCTATAGTATTTATCACAGTACAGTGATATCATTGCCTATACTTTTATAGAGATTCTTAGGTATGTCATTTTCTGATTGCTTGCATGATAACCAATCACAATGCACTATATCAACACATGACTGTACTACGGCGCATTTTATATCTAGGTTGACATGTTTCCATAATTATTTACAGTACTGTACATGTGCAATGCATTGAGACATGGACACACTCTTGCATGTGGATGATGTATTAAGACTGTACATACATTCATGATGGGGTGGACTTTACTGTACTGGATTCTTAGTTCAGTTTGTCACTACAGAAAGATGGCATTCACCTATTTCTGCTCTCACCATTTTACACAATCTCCTTTCAAAAAAATAATTAATAAATGAATAATTATTGATTGGCTTTTTATCAGTTTGTTTAGTCTGCCAAATATAGATGCTAAAAAAATTGATGTCACAATTATCCTGACTTTCAAAACATTCAGAGTAAACTGGTGAACAGGGATCATTTCTTACCTTTGAAGCTCTTTGATGCACCTTCCTGCATGAGTCAGTTTTGCGGAGCTTAGTGGCTATTTTCATCCTTTTACAGTGGGAATGAATAATTGCTTTCAACAGTCATTTTAGTGAATACCAGATGTTTTTTGTGGATTAATTTCACTTTGATACATTAGTTCTCTATCCTTAAAATAAAAATGTTTGCTCGGCTTCTAATGGAGATTTTTGTGTTGCAGACAATGTGCATAATTGAAGCTCAACTGGAAAGCATGATGGGGACATTCCACTGTAAGCTGGAAGGTGAGTGCGTTAGCAGAAGAAGTGGAATCTCCTGGAGCTGGCAGTGGAAAATACTACCACTGTGGCTACACCTGGTTTCTCTATTTGACAAGCCCTGTTTTCTATTTTAGGTGTTTGTTTTACAGTTTACTGTATTATTACAAAAAACAAGAACTTTGGATAAGTCATGATGGCTTCTAGCCTGCCTTTCTTTGATGATGACAGTAATAATAATTTTTTATTCATTGTGTGATAAATGTTAAGACTGAAGTAAACATGCATTCTATAGAGCGATGCCGCTGTCTCGTGTTAGAAATAAGAGTTTGATCATTCACTGACCAGCATTAACTGGAATTTGTTCATGACTCTTGTGATCAGGTTCCGATTGTGTCATCATGGTTTTTCCAGTAGTTTTCTGTTTCCTACCAGTGTGGTGTTGTTTTATTAAATACTTCTAAAAGATAAATATTTAAAAATACTTAAACTTTAAACAAAAATTTAAGAGTCTGGTTATAAGTAAACTAAAAGAAAGCTGGTTGTTTGTTAATAAAGTGCAGGCTGCTAAGTTTGCTTCTTCTGATCCCTCGCAGCTCACTATATGCATTTGTGGGCATGTTTTCAAATTGCTGGCATTACTGTAGTACAAATTTATAACTAATATTGCATTTTAACAATACCAATTGTAATATATGATGTAAGAATAAAAATGAAAAATATTTCTTAATTGTACATTTCTACTCTTCCTGGTTTTGCCTCCGCTCATTAGGTATGGCCGGATTTGCTCGTCTGTGTTCAGGAGACGTGTTTGAAGTCACCATGCGCTATGGCACTCAGAAGTGGAAAGTGAAAGGTCGAATAGAGAAGGATGGATCCCAAAGATGGGACATACCTGACTTTACCTTCAAGACATTAGTAGGAGACATAATCACACTAAAGGTATACTCTTCCAGCTTAGTCCTGCTGAGATGTTTAGAGGTTATCTTATTTATGGCTGCTGCTATTGAGTACAAGCTATAAAAACATCTTTATTGTTTTTCTTATTTTCATTTAGGAAGAAACTTCTTATTTTAACCCCTGAAATGTTGATACTGAACCCACCAGACTTATGGATCTAAATTGTCACTTAAAAGGCGTTCAGCATCTCTGAATATGCATCAATCTGCTGCCTATTCTTTAGTGATTGATTATTTCCACATTCTTGTGTTAGTCTTCTCTTATTCCCATGCAGACTCAAATTGTAATTTACTTACTTAGGTTTACTCTATATATTTTGATTGGTATCTGATGTTAAAACTTGATATTTTTTAGTATAAAGGCTGCTGCTTGCTACTGTTGCACAAAATTCTGAATTTTTAACTGTAAGCGAACATTTTGCTTGCTTCCTAGATGTTGGTTCAAACCAGTTAGACAGATGTAGTGTAGTATGAGCAAGCAACCTTTTAGTTATCAGTTGTCTGCTAAATAATACAACAAATGAAAAAAAAATATATCATTGAATTATTTACCTGTTGTTATCTTACCAGTCAGTCATCCTCCTTCAGACAGTAGAATGTTAACATGATAGAGAAAACTAACTTTATCCATACATCTCTTTGGCTATAATAAATAACACTTTTACTCTTGATACAGTATCTGTAAACAATGTGTACTGTTGTTGCAGGCTGTGGAGTTGAGGAGTTTCAAGTCAGTCCTGCTGGGAGAGAAGAAGTGTGAGACAAAGGATTTATTTTCTGCCAACCCACAGATGATGACAGTCAGCATCAATTCAAATGGCTCCCTGAAGCTCAGCGTGATTGTTACATGGAAGTAAGTTGATTGCAACCTAGCCAAGCAGTTTGCTGATATGTAATTTTCTCTGTTACTGTTTGTCGCACATTATTTGTTCTTTCTGGTAGTTTTACTGTAGTTGAAGCCATTTGTTACTTATTTTAGAAGTTAATTTCCAAGAAAAAGGTGGAATCAAATGATACTGTACATGGAGTATATGGAAGCCGGATTTGTTTTGGCTACAATAATACTCACTCTATTTCTGATAGCTGACTGTTTTAAAGTCAAAGTGCTGTATTTAAGAAATCAGCTTAACGGTAAAAAAAAAAAAGACTAGAATTTTTTTGTGAAACACTGATTCATTATGATTAATTTAATCATGAGCTTTGTTGTTTTTATTTTTTCATATTTTTGAGTGTTTTTAAATACACAATATTATTGTACGTCCTACTTCGAAAACAAGACTTCATGTTGTTTTATTTTCTTTCCCTTATGTAGCCATCGTACAGTATGTTTATTAATATTGCTAGTTTTTTTTTTGTTTTTACTGTTTAATATGGTGCTGATGATAATTTTTTGTTTGAAAAAAATGGTTGATTAGTTAGAGAATAGTTTACTGCATTTCATTTACTTTATCTATATGCTCTTCTCAAACAAACATTTTATCATTGTCATATTCTTTGTTGATTTAAGGTCGTGGGAGTTATTTCCCTTGTATTCTATAACTTGCCAAAACATTTTTCTGAGATTTTTAAAAAATTCAAGTTTGCTATTTTTTGGGTAATAAATTTATTCTTGTTTTTCAGTCCCTTGGAAGGAGTTGATGAAAGTTTGACGATTTACGAAGTTCCACTGCGCCAGCAGGAGACTCCTCGTCGGAGACCTGTATCTGTGTTAGCAGTCAATGGACAATACTCTCAGTTGGTATGTATTTCCTCATACAGAAATGAAGCTTCTCTGTAGATGTATTAGCTTGGAGCAACATTCTACTTCAACCTTTTGAAAGTTGGATTATGATTATTGACAATCTCTTACCAAGGCTAAATATTACCTGCTCCCCCCCACTCTTTAGTTTATCTGCAGCTTAATTTCCTTAGTAAAGCAAGTCATGCCTCCCCAATACCATAAACTAAATGTTTACAAGCTTCAAGTTTTTCATTTTTCTGAGCATAATACAGTAATTCTATTTTTAATTTTTAAAAGAATTTTAATTAATACATTAAGTTAATATTTATTTAACTGTTTCCTGTTAGTTTGAGATCAGTAAAGTTTATGTGTGTGTGTGTGTTTTTCAGTATCTCAAGATACTGTAGATAGCTAACACTGACACTGGGATTTGAACCAGGAATCTCCAGTTGCTAACCCATGTGTGCTGCCAACTGGCATTAGCTGTCTACAGTATCTCGAGATACTGAAAACATCTATACAATACATCATTATACTTGTGACAAAAAGTATTAACTCAGTTACAGATATTGCAGCGAGTTCTGTAGCAAAACATCATCAGTAAAGTTTACTTGCAAAGTTTTTCACATAAGAGGAGATCACTCAGCATGGGCTGTTTAGTGACAAATTCAGTCAGTGTTGCTTCACTCCTCGTTATGGAAAGACTTTATTTAGTTATTGAACCAAAACAGAAGTCTCATAGCTATCTGTTGTTAGTTTGAAAACTTTAGAAGTTTTTGTGCTAAATTTCAAAACACGTTTTAACTAATTTTAATTCTAAGCCTGCCACTGATCTAAAAAGAAAAAAACTAGACAAAATTTTAAAAGTTATTTATCAGATAAGTGCCATATCCAGACAGTATAATCTAAAAAAAAAATAAAAAAGAAGGCAACTTTATTAAAAACTTTTCAGGTAAAAATTATTCCCTTCCTAGTAGAGGCATGTCAATAGTGACTTAGCATGTTCTACCTCATTGTCAATTGGAGCCTCATTCTTGGTTTCTAGGAAGATTTATTACATCACATGTGCAGATAATCTTTTATTATTTGTTCTGGTATTTTGCCAAAGGATTAAATAAATTAACAGGTTCAATAGATGTACTGTTTAAGGCCATTTAATATGCTCTCATATTATGTGTGCATCACTGACAGCAGCTATTGTATTAAAATATTTTACTCACTTGTGAATACCTGGTGGGTGTGTCTGTGTAGTGTTTGCGGTCTACCTACCTTACAATAACAACAATGGCAAGTATGATACTATTTTTTTTCACACTGGTTAATGTCTTATTGCCAGCTGGAGACATTAGAAATGTTTGTTATGTATTTATCTATGAACTGGAGTAGAAATATAATAATTAAGATTGTTCATGTTTTTGTATTTCTGGACAGGTTCTTTGTAGCTAAACTGGATAAATCAATTTATTTACACATGATGTAGTCTGACTGGAAATGGAACAATAATGTATTTGTTGCTAGTTGGAGTAAGTGCTGGGAGTAAAAAATGGCCAGTTTGCCATTTGAGAGGGCTAATCTTATTCTGTACTAATGTTGCTTCACTCTTCAGTCAGATAGGACCAAAAGAAACCTTTAAGTTAACTAACTTCAGTGCTTAGGTCAGGGTCTAAGGACAGCCAGGTTGGACCGAAGACACTGCATCATTTTGAAAATTCTAGTTTCTACTACAAGGTAATCATAGAATCTCAGGAAAGAGAAAAACGTAGACTTGAAAACATGTAGGTGATTATGCGCTAAATTCAGAGCGAGATTGGTGAACATGGATTATAATGACCTGATTGCCTTTATAGTTCAAAGGTATATTGTCTAGTAGCAACCGTATTTGGTAATTTATTCTTCAACCACTTGTACTATCTGAAAACAGAAATGCCTGTTTCTGATCTATTGTGAATTAACTTCACTTTGCACCATCAAATAGTCTCACCTGATCACTTGCTGATAGAGACAGAAAGATTGCTGAAACATAGGTTCTTTGATCAGTTCTACTAAAAAGGTGGTGGGAAATGCCTAACCTAACAGTTTAGTTTCTATAAGAAAGCTCGTTTATGAATTGCCACTCCATTTGTGCATTCAGAATCGGAACCAAATTTTTTTTTAAAATTAAATTTGCTGACATTTGAAAATATTTGAATAATAAATGAATGGAGAGTAAGAAATAAAAAAAAAATTTTTAAACTATTAAAGAGCAATGATTTTTCATCATCATAGAGAAAAACCTCTTCATCTTTAGCCAAGATGAAGTTAATAAAGAATAACCTATATTCCACTGTTCTGTAACTTTTGGATTACAGGCTTTGCTATGTGAATTTCTTTGTTGATTTGTTTTGATTTCTGTTTCTTTCAGTATGGAAGCCAGATTGATTTGTTGGCAAGAGAAAGAAGATACTCTAGCCCTGTGTCTTTGCCCCAGTCTAAAGATGACAGTTTCCTCTTCTCCTCCAACTCCAGTCTATCACTTGCTGCAGAGGCAGGCTACACCAGCACTGACTCAACAAACAGTGCCATCTACATTTCACAGCTTCCTCCCAGAACAACACCAAAGTCAGTTCTAGCCAGCTCTGCCATGTCCTTGCCACCACCCGTTTCACCCCGATACTTTTCGGAATTTGGATACACTACCGTATGCTCCTTTGTTAATGAGCCTGCCAACATTGATGATGCCCTTAGTAGCCTAAATATGTCACTGGATGATGTTCGAGGTCAGTACCCAGAACTGCAGAGGATAGAAGAGTTGGTGGTGCTTCTCAAACATTTAATTAAGGTGAGTTACTGAACTGAGGGGTGATACAGCATCAACATCTAGCCTATTTAAGATTTTCATGTTTTTAAAATGTTTTTAGGTTTTATTATTTTTTTATATATAATTTAAATTGCACTAAGTTACTTAGAAGAGCAGTCCCCTAACATACTCAGCAATTTGAGAGGAAGTTATACTTGTGTTTTTTCTTTGATCTACTTGATTTAGAAACAAATCCTTGCTCTCTTAGCATTTAAGATAGCAGGAGGACATGGAGCATTTATCGTTTTCCAGAGAGGCTTTGTCACAAAATTGTGAAAACCAGGTGTCATACCCATAATGACTTATTTTTTATTTAAGAAATTTCCTGCAAAGTCAGTTTTAGAAAACTTGAAACAGTAGTAAAATTGGAAAAAATTACACAACTGCTTATACAGGAGAAGTATTAAATTTTTTTTTTTTTCAGCTATGTGCATTGTAAGAAATTTTGTTTTTCTTGTAGTTGAAAACTATTAGTTGCCCATTTTATGTATACTGTCCATGTTAGTCATTTCCTTGGCAAGTAGTCGGCTTGTCCAGACTGGATTAATGCTATTTAGTTAGGAGATAGAAGCTCTACAGTGCCCGGCCATATTATTTTCTATCTGCTCAGGGTCCCTCTCGGTCTAGTTCCCGGTCTTCCAGTATCAGTGATTCCATAGAGCATGCCCTTGAGGCTTTTGACTTTCTTAACACTGAAGATGGTCTTGATGATATTGACAGCTCTCCCAGGTAGGTGCACAAACAGCTGTTGCTTTTCCATTTCTCATAATTCTTGTCATAACAATACTCAGTGGATTGGAGAATTTTTATTACAAGGTTCTGAGTTCTGTAAATACATAATACAGTACTACTGTTACTCTTCCTCTACTGATACTCAGAAGGAGAAGTTTAACTTTGCCTTATTTAAAATAAGGAATAAAGTTAAGATCTCTTTGGTTCCATACATGACAAATGGTCAAAACTTAGGTCAGCAATAATTTGTTTGTTTGTTTGTTTTTACCTTTGCTGTGTATTAAAAGTTAAAATGTTTAGTGGATCAAAACAGAAAAGTAATATTTCATCTTTAATGTCTTGGGTTGCTTTTTTATTTTTGGTTAAAATTTATAGTCTATCATGTTAATGAAAATTTTGGTGTTTTGTTTTCTTGAAGACAGTTTTTAAAATGTTTACAATGTCAGAAAAAAGGCAGTGGGTTACTGTTTATGTGACAGGCCTGCAGGCTACCACAGGAACATTATTATGTTCATTATGTTCTGCTTACTGTTGATTTGCTTTGCAGCAGCAGCCAGCAGGGAAGTCTTGAGCACATCCTAACTAGTCCTGAGTCTACAGCCAAAACCACAGATTCTGGCATTGAGTCGCTGGCAAAGCGGCTTAGTGAAGACGTACATCTTGGCTCCAGCCTCAGCTCTAGTCCCATTCCTCCAACCACAGGTAACGAGCAAGTCGACCATACCTTGGTATTCCACTTGGCTTACTGTACTCGCTTGTTGGAGGTAGGTCAGTCAGTCAGTCATTTCTTTGGGTAAATCCTGGGGGGAAAATTCATTCCCATAAAAGGGACCATTCGTTTATCACTATTTTCTATTATTGACTATGTGTGGTGTATGTTTAAAGAGAAGCTTAAATTTGCTTCTTGTGAGAATCAGTATTTGATAATCTAATCTCAGACAAATTACACTGGGATTTATGTTCCTTAAGTTCTGTCAGTGTTTTCTTATGCTAACACTGAACCACCTCTTCTTTCCAGAGCCTTGGAAACTTTGGTCCTCTCAAGTGTAAGGAAATCTATGCTCTGGAAAAACTACAGAAACAATCTGAGATTATTGATCGCCTGATCAAGATTGCAAAGACTGGACATGTTGATCTACATGCAGGTGAATTCCTTCATTCTTATTATCTCTCATCTAAATCCAAACTACAGTATGACACTCTTTACCTTGGGTGAACAAAATGTACTGCTTACCAGAAACATGGCTTAATAAGATTATCTTTGATTATCTTTTCATTATCTCATCACTAGAGGACTGATGAGCCATTGCTTTGTCAGTTTACTGTGATAAGGTGCAGCATCACTTTATACAGATATATTTTTCTAGAAAGGTTGAAATATGCTAATATAGGAAGGAAAAAATATTCACCTCACCCTTGTATATTTATAAGTTAAGTGCTTTAATGAGACATAAATATTACCTTTGCTTTGCCCTTCTCTGCCCAAAGAGAATATGGTTTGTGAAAGGAAGTTTTTGGTTCTGTTGTATAAATCTTTGGTTTACCATTGACCGTGTTGTACAGGTGTGGTGTCCTTATTTGAGAAAAGTACTGATTTATTAGGAGAGCTCATACATTTACTAGAATGTTGTCTGGTCTTTAGCATTTGGAATACACTGAACAACTAAGAATATTAATTAAATCTACTGAGTTTCAATTGTATATGTTTAAGAGTTTTTCAAAATACTTAGGGGTTTTAATGGTGTGAACAGGGATGCATATTTTCAGTTGTCCACACTTTTTTTTCTCTATTAAAGATTAGCTAACATTCTGGCATGATTAGATACCTGAATTTTTATTGTAATATAATTTTAATAAATGTAATAATTTACATGCAAGTGTATTTAATAATGATTTTATTAATCAAGCTATATTTAACAAAGCCAATCAGCTTACAACAATACATTGTTATTTTTTATTGCTACTCTAAACATCTCTCCATAGTCATGAGACTGATGTTTGTTTCTGTTCTAGTGATGAGTGAGCTAAGTGCCGACAAACAGTTACGGGAGTTCTGGGTGCAGTGCGTTGACCAGAATGTGCTGTATGTGGGTGCCAGCAAGTTTCTGAGCATGCTTGAGCAGAAGATCCGGATCCCTGACCACTCCGGAGTGAAACCAGGCAGGGGTGAGAGGAGTTTGAATAGTAACTCACACCTGATCCAAAGTGGATCAGGAAATGTTGGTATTATTGTAGGATCAGAGGTTAGGGCTCAGTCTTTATGATTTTTTTTTTTTACTTTAGAAATCAGCGAGTCAGTCTCCACAGATAACAGTATGCTAATAAGAGATGTGACTACAGTCTGCAGTGGTCTATAACATTATTATTCACTAAATAGCACTGTGTAAATCAACTTTTCTGACTGATTTGTGGTTGCATATTTAGTAGGCTGCTGTTCATATTGTATGGCAGATTTCTTCATGATCACTGATTGTTTTTAATTTTGTTTCAAACTATCAACTGAAATTTGTGGTGACATTACACTCACTTGTTTTCCATGTTTGAGTGATTTGTCCAGTTTTGCAATGGTCATGGCTATGAAAGATGTTTCCTGCTTTTGTCAGCCAGTGTGTTATCCATGAAGTCACCAACGAGTATTTCATTCAGCATTTATGAGATGATTAATACACAGGATGCAGACTTGTTCTATCTTCTAACAAATGAACTGAAGAAGAAAATTGTCAGTTTGTTCCAGAATCTAGTTTAAAGAGCCAACTTCAGAAAATTGTAACAGAAAATAAACAGTTAGTGTCTTGATTTGATTCCAAAATAAAAGGGCAAAGTTTTGCTAAGAAAATTACCAGCAGCATCATGACCGAAGGCTAAGTTCACCATGAATCCAACTTTGGTAGTCAGAAGGTTAACCAAGTGATGTTTTGAGGTTATGGAATTGAATGTAATCCATCAGCATTTATCATAATAATAATAGGCATTCAAACAATAAGTTCTGTGACATGAAAAAAATCCCTGCAAATGCTGGAATGTCTGTGAGCCAGCTTCTGGACAAGTATAACATTTCAGTTGTCAGCAAGATCTTATCACTGTGTGACTTTTATGTATTTTCAAGACTACAGTGTGCTCTATAGGGAAAGTGTTTTTGGTGATGATCTGTTGAGAATTCAAAATACAACAGAAGCTTTGCAAGATATTTAAAAAAAAAAAACAACTAGAATGTTTCCAGAAATTACAGAAATGCTGAAGTGCGATCCATTTTTGGGGATACTATTTTTAAGGGGACAGCTCTTGTTGGCATGTAAATATTAGATGCTTTGAATAGTGAAATCAGTTTTAGAACTTTTCAATCATGCCTAGGAGACTGATTACCAGATGTTATCATATTAGATTTGGAGATTCTACATTGTAGAAAAAACACTGTACTCTGTCCTTTAAATATGTTTTATAGTTAGGTACTGACATGTCTTATTAACTTCTTGCATGTAGTACTGACTCAGATCCTGTGCAGAATATTGGATGTTGGCGAGTCAGATGTGAAGAAGTGCCAGTCTGCGATTGTCACCCTCTATCAGTTCATGCTGTACTTTAAAGATGAAGGACTGCAACTCATTGAAAACATTTCTGAAGAGAGTGAGTAGGTTTATGCTTTTAGCCCTTTTTTTAATGTTAGTGTTGGCAGTGACATGCTCTTCCTAGGTTACCACATATATTTTGATCTAACTGTACAGTAGTGGTGGCCAAAACTATGGTATCACTCCTAATGATTCTGGTTTTTGTTGTTTGTATGTTACTGAAACCAACCATGGATATTGCAGTATTTAATTTTGTTTTGTTTCTGTTATCATTTATGTATTTCTTTTTTAAGAATAATATTGTAATATGGCATTTATTTAAGTTTACTTTTCCTACTTCATAGTTTCATCTTTACAGGAAATCACCACAATATTAAGTAGAGGTCTGCTGAAAATTGAAAAAATAATTAATTAGTTTTATTATGTTAAAAATGCATTTCTACATTATGACACACAATGAACAATCACTATTTTGTTTATGCCACCAATGTATGTCAAAGATAGAGATACATTATATTATTTATTTATTACTGTACGCTTCTTGACACCTATTACGAGTATATAATTCTATGAGTCAGTAGGAAGTATGAAAGTAAACAATTTAGCCTTTTGCTTTATTTTCTTTATCAAATTTTAGAAATTGTTTAACAATGGAGAAATATAAATACATCATTCAGAAACTCAGTCTCAGTCCACTTCAGAACAAATTAGTGAAATATTCTTTAAAATTTTTTTAAAGTTTAGAGCATAGATTTGATTAAAATAAAAATAACCTATTTAGAGAAAAGACAGAAAATATCACTAACCATTTGTATCTGTTTGAAATGAACATCTTGGTCTTAATTTAAAATCTATAATATGATTCATATAGTGTAAAGAAATATTCTGTAGTTAAGCAGGAATAGAATAAATTAGCTGCAGTTAGTTTCTAGGTGTGTTGACATGATGACATTATCTGTTAGTCGCAGAATGTTTCTCACTGTTTCAGTCACTGTGAGCGACCACTTGTGTTCAGGCAGTGTGGAGTTAGCAATCAAGACGATTCAGAAGCTTGGAGATAGTCTGGCACCATCCTACTGTCTGAAAGTCCTAGGGACACTTCTAATCTGTGATATCCAAGACATCAGGCAGACTGCTGGTGAGTGTGTCTCATATTTAACTTCAGGACTTTTGATGTTAGTGGCAAGTGTTTTCTGTCATCTTATTGATGAAAAGTAATATTTCGCAATTCACTTGTAATTGTCATTTTTCCACACACACAGACACACAGAGAGAGGATATATTCTTTTGGCAGTTGTATTTAGTTTTTTGTTGTTGAGAAACATTTTACTGTGCATGGGATAGAAAATTTTCCTGGTCTTTATTGCTTTTGATATGAAGACAGATCAGGTCTTTGTAAGCATTTTGATTTTAAAGACAAACTTGCTTTAAAGAATTGTAATAAGGACTGTCTACCTTTTTCAGCATCCTACTTGAAACATATTCAGCAGACACCAGTCACACGAGATAAGGTAGGCAGAATTTGCCACTAGTGGGAAGCCATACAACCTGACTACAAGTGTTTGTTCTTACCTTATTTGATTTATAAACAGCATCTTTCATAACAGATGTATGATATTGGACATTCATGGCCATTGCAACCAAGTAATTATTACGACTACTGTCAAAGGCTACAAAGAAAATCTGTCAATGGTAGAGGTAGTTAACATCTTTTAGTGTAAAGAAACATTTCAAAACCTTTTATAGAGGAAAGAATGTATGATAACTAAGAGTTAACTAGCTGTTTATTACCCTTTCCTGTTCTTTTGTATTCATTCTATTTAGCATTGTATCTTTATAACTAATAAATATTTTTTAAAGTGGAATTTTTATCTCCTTAGTTGTAGTGACTAACTAATATCTCAAAAGTGAGGACAAGTAATAACTACTGTACACTTTGGTAATCTTTCTTGAGGAGGACTGTTATTTTGGTTGTATAAGTGCCATGAGCTGGTCTTGTATCCAGTGGTAAAAACATTTTAATTAACACTTCGTGTATGTATCTACCTACTAGATCAGATAACTTCCCTACAGACACATTTTTTATTTGTGTATACTATGTTATCTGTTCTTAGCAATATAGATCTTGAATATTGTATTTATGATAATATTACCGTGTAACTTGTAAGAATCTCTAAACAAAAGTTGATTTAGTCACCCTATTTCTTTTGTGGGGAATAAAATGAGCTAAAATAAATTACTTTGTGAACAAATATCATTTGCTACTCTGTATTCTACAAGGCAAATGGTCAGAGTATATTATGGTATGGCATAGCTGGGACTCGTGTGCTGTATATGATTTGAACTTTGTTTTCATGTGATTACTGTCCTTGTCAAAAACTTTTGATTTAAAAAAATCTCAAAGGTGTAGAATCTGTTTCTGTCCCTTTATTAACTGTCTTATTATTTATTTGTGCTTGTGTGTGTTTGCAAAAAGGTTCTCCCGTCTTACTTACAGGCCATGGTGACTTATGTGGAAGCACTGGAGGACCAGACAGCAGAGGTTCGGGCAGGCGGTGCTATAGCACTCTCTATATTACAGGTAGGCGGGAGCTCATGCGCCATGATGGAGTGCACGGTTGGCCAGACAGACAGGGCTCAAGTTCTGTTTTCTGTGTCTATACTATGAAAATATTCCCTAAAATTAATTAATTTAGAGTTAGCAGTAGTACATGGTGCAACTCTTAAAGTTGTTTATTTCGAAATACTCAGTGGGACAGCATCTCAAAACTGCCTGACATATGTCAGTCAAAAGAGCATTCATGTCCAGAGTTTGGCCTGCCTTTGTATGCCGTACGGTAAGAAGTTCTCTTCTCTGGTAAAGTTAATTGACCTGTCAGTCTTTTCAAAATTGATTGAATTTTTCATTCTCTTTTTCTGTCTCCCTTTCAGGCCACTGAAAGCATTCAGCAGCTAGTTTACATCTGTCAAACAGATCCATCTCCAGTTGTGAAAACATTTGCAAAAGATGCCCTGTTTTCTTTAGGTAAGAACTCTCATTTGGCTTGCATTTATAACTTTGGTCACAATGCTAAAAGTTGAAAACTTAAAATCTTTCGTTAGCTGCAACCACCTTGTGTGAGAATTCAGCCCTACTATAATAATATGGTCGCCTGTTATTGCACTAAGTTAGTTCGTTGCAGAAAATGGCAAATAAAGGCAAGCAAAGGAGCACAGTTTTAAATGCTAATACTTGGTCATGTCATATTTTGCAGCATAAAGAGCTTTTCTCTTGTTTGGCTCTGAATAAGTGAGATTTTGTATAATATTCTGGTCCAGGTTCCCCAAATACATTTGAGAGCATGGATATTTTGCTCTCAACCAGCAATCCAAATGCTCCTGGCATGTAGTGCTATCCTTTTAAAAAATATGGACACTGAATCATAGTAGGTATGCCTTGTTGATGCAGTGTTAGACATCTTTAAAATATCCATATATTTGGCAGAATTGAGATGTTCTTTGACAAAACCACTAGTTTTGTTTTTACACCATGTTAGATTACATCCCAGCTGAAGATGTTGTGGTTTAAAGTTTTTGTTGTTTTCTCCAAACTCAGGTGCAACCTCCAGACATGATTTGCTGAAATCTGGACTAAATAGAGATAGGTATACACCCACCACAGTGTGGAAGTTAGTGGTTAAACTGCTGGACTGCTAGGGTTAAGGGCGTAGATTCATTTCCACTGACTCAGTTTGGTATGATTTTCTTACATTCCTAAAAATGAGAGTGAGGTATTTCAACACCAAAATAATGTCGATCCACTACACTTTTTGTTTAACCATAAACTTTAATGGAGTCTGCTGCATCAGCATCTAATCATCAGTCCCATCCAGACACAGACTTACACACCAGTATTTGAATAGGAGTTTCTTACACACCCCTCTCTGTAACCAAGTCGTTTCTTTTTGCACGAATGATGTCAGCGAGAGGATCTCAGTAGGCTGCTTTACCACAACAGTGACATTTGTAATAGATCCAGATCCATGGTAGTATGATACACTCTGAATGACCTATAACATGAACTAAAATAAATACTACAGGGTCTACCTGTTTTCAGCATAGTAATAGTGCAGTATGTAAATTTTTGTCAGATGCATTCATTTAAGGTGGTTGCTGAATTAATACGGAATGGCACTAGCCAATTTGTCAGGAGAAATTTAATCAAGTAGATACTGAGGTTTAAAACATCAACTTTTATTTTGGTTTAGTGTGATGATCTTGCCTTTTTACTATCATCTTCTATACAATTTAAAACAGTGCGTTATTAGTGAAATAAAAATACGTAGTTCTGTCTTTATGATGCTGGATGCAAATAACTGTAATTGCATAAACTGATATTTAAAAACTGAAACTTAATGTAATCTGAGTCACTGCTGGTTCTAATTACCTTCACTTAACACCTGGATATTCAGATATAGTGAATAAACAGACCAGGGTAAAATGAATAAGTCAGAAGCACAATTCCCTCTATATAAGCCTTACTTAAGTTGCTGCAGTGTGTTTTAAATTTGTAATTGTGGATAAAACAATTTCAACACAACATAAAGCAATCTATAGTTTAAAAATGAGAATTTGTCTGATAGAAAAAAAATGACTGCTTGTTAAGTTCAGAAAACCTGATCAGCTCAAGTTCTTTTGATTGGATGGTGGATGAGTGTCAATTACAAGTACCCTGTAGCTGAGACTGTTAATGTGGATTTGCTGATTCTGTAGATAAAAGCAAACTTTACTGTATTTAAGCCATTGCTGATAAACTACATGATAGTAGGTTGGGTGGATCTGTTCTTTAATTAACCATCAAACAACTGCCTACCATGAGAACTTGCACAGCAAGCCTCTATCCATGAAATGGACCAGCAAGTCTTTGATTGTGTAACATTTAGTTCTCATAAAACTTGGTTTCGTTGTTCTAACTATGGTGTTTATTTCCAGGGGAAGAAGGAAGGAGAGTGTTTGAAGAAGCACAGCTGACATGTCATGGATTTCAAGGACTTCACGTTCATAAACAGAAGTCGCAGCATTAGACTGACGTTATCTATCTGACATATCCCAATGATTGGGCAATGGCGCACATTATAGGATTGTTTGTACAACTGTCTGTGAAGTTTATGACTGACAAACAGCTGATCAGCATGTATGTGTGGAGAACCTACTCTTGGACTGTTCTGCTCACTCCCCTCTCCCACTACTCAAAACCAGAAAGGATTACAGGCAGACAAGATGATTCTGGTCAATTATAATTCCTTAGCTTTTGAAGTTCTGTAAATACATGGCCTTCATAGTACTGGAAGAACAAACTGGATTATTATTATTATTATTATTATTATTATCATAATCATCATTTTTAACCAGTGACTATCAGAGCTTTTCTTTATTATTATTTTAATTTAAATCTACTGTTTCACAGACAAGCCAACTTGGAGATTTTTACACCGGTTGAGGATCGAGATCTCACTCGTGCTGTGTTACATGTACCATTGCAAGTACAGTGTGTACATTTTACTTTGAATGGCTTATATAAACTGCATTCTGATCTGTGAATGTTTCCAGTGATTGTTTGGTATCTAGTCAGCGAGTCATTTGGCAGTACAGTAACAGTACTACTTTTTTTCTCACTTAACCCCTTCTCTATGTTCAGTAGTTTCCTATGTTAGGTTATGATTAGATTGGCAAGATGCAAAGACCATACATTGTAATATGGTTTGTCATCTCCCCAAACTTGCTGTCATACAATACCTATTATGTAGCGACTTTTAGGGCCTTTATTTGTTTATTCCTCTGTTTAGAAATTACTCCTCCTGCTTTGTTTGTTTCCCTCCTACCTCAGTGTTTTTGTTTGTAGTACATTTTGTCTTTTCTACCCAACTGCCACCTTTTCTTTTCCTTTTTTTGATTTTTACATGCTGCTTACACTCAAGTGCTGTTTTATACTCCACCAAGATAGATATGTATATGAAAAAAAAAACAGTATTATTTTTGGCTGTACTAGTCATGAACTCACCGTTTTGGTTAAATTTTTATGCAGTTTCCCTGATAAGTGAGTTGCTTTATTACATTACAAGCTGTCAAACTGATAATTGTTTGATTTTATTTTACTCTCCTAGTGGAGAAGATAGCATTAGCGGCTGACTGTGACAAATCGAAAACAGCCTTACTCCTTCCCACTAGTCCATCTTCAAACTTACCGGTCCGTGTGACACATCATTGTCTCCACATGTAACGGTGACATGTGGTGCAGACTGCATTGGAACTGACACATCTCCCAATGGACAAATGAATACACTAAATGTTGCATAATCAGGTTCTGCACTGTATTGTGTCTTGGCTGGTTCTGGCCCCCTGACTAAAACTAAATAAAATTTATATATGAAAGTTGTAAAAACCAAGTTTGTGTTTGTTTGTCTTCATTTTTAGGAATATGAATATGGTTTATTCCTTTTTGCTGCTTAGCTAACACTTTCCATGTTTTGTAGTTCAGTCTACCTTATATATTATTCCATTAATCTTATCAGCCTGCTCTCTGCTTTGCGTAATATTTAGTGATAATTAATGTTTCTTTTCTTTTTTTTTTAATTTAATTTATTTAGCTTCTCATTTCTCATGAGTAAAAATGCTGAGAATTTCCCCCGTTTCAGTAACTTCTTTTTCTTTCTTTTAATAACTTATCTAATCCTTTCTTTCTTTGACAGGTTTTTAAATATTTCTTCTTACTAAATTCATGTAAGATAACCTAATTTATCTTAATTTGTTTGTCTTATTTTTGCTACAATGTATTTCTAGTAAACATTATTATGCATGGTTAACAAGAAAAGAAGATAACTGCCCACCCATTTATTATTTTTTAAGAGTTTATAGGAGGAGATACAAGATTTGTTCATTGTGGGGAGGGCGTCATCAACATGAGAAACCTGAAATGAGTCAGCAGTCCCAGTCTGAGACCTTAAAGTTTATAGCATTTTTTAAGACACTTTTGGAAAATGCTTCAAATAAAGAAAGATGCTTTTTTTTGCTATTCTACATACATAGCTGTGGAGGACAAAAAATGTTACAGACTAAAATATAATTTAATGCGGTTTATTATTGGATTGTCAATGTCTAGTTCATTATCTTCCTGCATATACATCGGGACAACTGCATTTAAACAATTTCCATACAGCTTCACAATTAATTCTTGGTTAATTTTATTTGCTCTCTTAACTCCACTTAATATCAGGTGGAGATTGCAGATTTCTGTTATGTTTGAGTACATTAAAAGGCAAGCTCTTTTATCTGCTAAAGTCCCAAGGGAGGGATTCTGGCCTGTCATTCTGACTTCTCCACATGTTGCCAGAGTTGAACTTCTTCCAAGAATGAATATGGTGATGGAAAATCTTTGTTATAATTTAGGATAGCATCAGCAGTTGTTTGGTCAAGCAGTGTGATAGATGTGGGAATCAGGCTCAGTGCCTGCTTGGCTTGTCTCACAAGGTCTCCTTATATTGCATGCTGAACTGCTGGACAAGAGAGTCCAAAAAGAACAGAGAGTGTGTTGGAAGTCGTCTTTTGGGGTTGTGGATGTGCGTTGTTTGTATTTCCCTGCTACCTCTGCCATGATTTTCTCGTACACTGTGTCAGACTCATTTTCTTCGTTCCTGACAGCAGATAACAAAGACTTCACACAGGTCATCATTTTAATATCTTCAACAACATCCAAAGTAGATACTTGCAATTACTTGTTTAGGCTGTAGGTGTAACGAAGGCAGCGAGAAGCTGTCCATCTGTCTCAAACTGTCTGTCTGTCCAAGCCAGATTTTCAGGAGACTGTGGCATCAAAGCAATCGAGTAAAAGTTCCTACCCACCTTGTGTCTCAGAATAATTTGAAGTTTGCTTCATTGGTATACTCTGCTTATCTCTCTATCTTTTGCATGGCATTTTAAAGTTACCTGCTTCATTTGGGGGAACATTTTAATAATATTTAGTTTGTTTAATTTGATGTGAACTTCCTTCGATTGACAAAGCAATAGGTTTAAGCTATGGCTGGAACAACAGTGATGGGTTTCCCTTAGGGAATCCCTAACTGAACAGTGCAGCATGTCCTGGCTTGTCCTGCCATATTACCAGTTCTATCCACCGTAAATTGTTAGGGTTTATTGTCCAGATCAGCAGCAGTAAAGGGCTCGCTTATGTTTTGGCATACTCCTCTAACACAACAAGACCTAACTGTTTTTAGTTGCTGTTGTTACACTTCACTAAAAGACATAGTAAAGCCCAACAGGCTGAGCCTTTATTTCCTGCATAATGGTGTCCTGAATAAATTTGATGCACAGCATTAGGTCATTTTGAGAAGTTTTTGACATGTATGTAGCTTTCTTTCTACAGTATTTCAGATGGTATTCTGTTGGCACCAGCATGAATTCTCTAATTGATCAATGCCTTAAAGTTGCCTTTGTTGAAGCTACTGATAGTTTTGTCATCCCTGTTCAGCAAAACCTGCCTTCCTCAAAATTTCAGACACTTTGAGAGACCTCAGTAATTCCCTGGTCTGCTTTACTTTTCTGGTGCTTCTGCAATGTTGATATCTAATATACTGGATGCATTTGTATGTATTGTCTTAAATATGTTCAATTTTGCCATTGAATTGATCTGGTAGTCAAGTGCTGCAAGGCTTAAGAGCATCCTTCACATTTGTTAAGGTTCTGTAAGTAGCTTTTTTGGATGGCAATGTGGAACATCTGGAAGAAAAACATGCTGGGCAATACAACTTATCACCAATTTTTAACAGTGACGACAACATCTGTTGTGTATTCACTCTTACTGGTTTAAAGGAGACTTATTAAAATTTATTTTTGGTTCTTGGTACTGAATTAAATGGTGCCACCATCAGTGGCATTCTGTAATTTTCTGTCATGGTATGAATGATTTGTTTGCTCATAGTCTTGCAAACAAAAGTAGAAATTAAAATCAGTGACTGATAAAGTTTTTTTCAATTGCAGTCATGTTAAAATTACTGCTTATGAAGAAAGTGTCATCAAATATAATTTGTATTGTTGTATAAAACTATAGATCAAAATCAATAATTTATTTTATATCCTTATCCAATAATTCAGCAACATTTTGAAACGTTTTTAATGATCTATCTTACATAAAATGTACTGATACTTTTTTCTTTTGAAATTTGCTGGTTGATCCAGCAGTTTTCACTCTGTTCATGGTCATTCTTTGAGTAGTTACTGCACCACTGACAACTTCTACTTTGAACTATACAGATGAGGTCTGTTGCAAATTTCCCACTGGATTATAACAGAAATTAATTTGTAATACATATCGTATTACCTCAGTCAATATGCCATGGTTACAAGCCAATCTCAGACCCCGAGCTTTATAGTGGACATTGCCCACAATATATGAAGTTTTACTAAACATAATTGTAAAAATTGGAAACACGTTGATTCAACATGGCCACATACTCCAAACTTTATTCCAATATTCTGGTGCTGAACTCTTGAGCTATTGCAATGGTGAGGAGCACGTAAGCTGCCTACTAGCCAGAGAATATCGTGAATATAGCATCAAAAGCTGTTTTATTTGATGCAGGAATTGATTCAGAAGTTATTCTGTGTGTAACACTGACTGCAATGGTGTGTATGGTTCATGTGAGGATTTGCATAAGCACCTGCTGGAATTGATTTCAGCCAACAAAATGTTGCGGTGAAGATGGTTGAGGAAAAAGATGAGTCTGAAGCAGACTTGGATCCCAAGATTCTACCAGTCAAGAGAGGCTGGGTTGCAGCGATCAATTCTTAGTAGGAGGAGGAGTAACTAAATACTCATCAGTTTCTGTGTGAAATTATGTGTCCAGGGCATTTGACTTTTTCCTAATGTCATAATGTGTCATTCTATAATAATTGTTGATCTCAAGGACAGTCTAAAACAACAAACAAAGTTATCTCGACTTTCCTTCCGAGAGACTCTCCAGTGTAGGACATTTATCCGCGTGGAAATATTCTGCTATTTTGTAAAGAATTTAAACTTTGGTTAATCTGCCAATTAAATGAGATGGTGCACCATGGCACACTGACTGAGGAAATACGGTACTGCACTAATGATCAAACCTCAGCCTCCTTTGTGGTTATGTATATGGGAGTAGTTTCAAAGGGCGTATCCAGTGGCGTGTATTTTGCAAATGATTTGTTTCATGTGATTTTTCAATTTACATGACTCTCAATCATCTGGTCACTGTTTGATCTCTCTAGATTCAGCTGCAATCACCACTAGGGGTGGGTGATAGTTACACCTGATCTTTGTAAATGTGAAACTCTACTAAATCACATGAATTATCTTCTCTTGAAATTTATCTGTTGCCATGATAACTTTCAAATTCACTCCCAAAATAAATCAAGAATCATTACCAAAAGGGCAGGTAAAACATGGAAAAGTGATGGTAGTGTGGTTTTCCTTCCGAATCTCTGCCGCCGCCTGTGGGAATGAAGTTGGCTGGTAAGTGGCGCACGCACACACCTTCATGTATTAGCCACATAATGGCTTTTCAGTTTTCACAGAAAATAAAACGGCAGAATAACAGTTCTGGTATATGACTTACAAGATACCATTCAAAGTCTGTTTGGACAGACCCGTGGCTAGAACTGCCCCACTTGTTTATGGTTGGATGTACCTCGGCGTTATTAGCTAAAGGGTTCAGGTAAGAAAGATCAGTAAAGCTCTGGCTGTCTGTTTGCCCTGTAGATATTTAGCCTAAATTAAATATTTGAAAATTTAATCCTTGTAAAGAGCACATCAGCATGGTTATTTTTCTAAATACATCTTCTGTATCACTGAAGTCTTCTGTCAGATATTGCAAAATATTTTTTTACTTGTGAAAATGCTCAACTAAAAAAGAAAAAAAGTAATTGAGATGAATTTAGATATTTTTTTTTTTTAAATTGGTTTAGTGCTTGATTAGCTTGCTATATTTATTATCAGATGTCACTGTTAAAATGTCTTCCACTGTGCACTGATATCAGCTATTGTTTGAAGTTTTTCTGACAAACAGCACCCACCAATTTATTTGGTTCCAGTTTTGTTGGCAATGTCAGTAATATTACATATGAATGATTAATGAGCTACGTTAATCTTGTACACCAGGGCTTTAATAAAACGTTTTGTCAGCTGTAAAATTTACCTCCCTCTCTGATTTTTTTTCTTTTTTAAAGTTGCACGTGGTTGATGTTAGGGGAAGTGTTATTTACTATCTTGTCTTAAATGTCTCTCCTGCATGCTGCCCTCAATCTTTTCAAGACCATATACTTCTTGACAGCACTGGATGTAACATGCTTTGCTGAAAATACAGGCCCTTACTCTGCTAGCCCTTTCCATCTTCCAACCAATTATTTGATTCACTATATTTATCAGAAAATCAAAATAAAACCAAAGATGCAAGATTGTTTTAAGTTTCAACTTTTTTTTTTTTGTAAGCAAACATTAAATTAATTTTAAGATTAGCATAGCCAGGTTGGCTTTGATGATAACAGTTGTGGGAGCAGGAGAGCTGAAGTCAGGGTAAATAATGTACACCTTGTGGAGGACGAACCTGCTCTGACAGACTACAATAATAGCTGGCTGGAAATAGGCAGGGAGGGGATAAACACTCAAAGAAAACTGCTGTTCACACCCTGTCTTTCTTGAAAGTAATACTTTATTCCATAACTGATGATTATTCTCTTGTTTCTCTCCCCCCTCATCAATATCATCATTTTTATAGACAAAATTACAAGATTTCTGTTTGTTTGCTCAGTAGAAATGTTAAGTTTTACTTGAATAGCTGTAGAAAAAAGTATTCCTGAAGGAATGTTGGCATAATTCAAGCAAATATCAGAACCTTTCCAGAAATACCCAAGGGACAGAAATTTTGGTGTTGCGTGGTGTGTGTACATTGTTCCCTGGAGTGAATTATACTGACAGATGTTAAAATGTCACACATGGAAAAAGACTAATCACACAACACATAATAATGACTTTAAAGCAATTATTGTTGATCAGTTTTTGATAATTGATCATCTGGAAAAATCAAACAACATTTGAAAGGAATTATACTATTGATCATAAATTCTCTTACCTTAAAGATTAAATTCCCTAGTATTTCATTCCAAAGATTACCTGGGGATTTGAGACATTTAAAATGTAAGTATTGTTTTTTTTTATTATTTCGGTTTAGAAAGTAACATGACTTACAACGGATTAGACATTCTTAAGTATTTTAATAATGACGGTCGGAATGTGGAATAACCATTTCGGTACGGCGCTGATGGGAAGGCGGTTTCCTGTATCTCTAAATACTGTAACTATTTATTATTGATTGTATGTATTTATATTTGCTCTAGTTGGCTGATGTTCTAGATTAAGAAAACTTAATTTCCACCTACAGAACAATAGAAATTATATCCTTTATCAAGTGGTTTATCTTGGAATATTTTAGGGGATTTTCATTATTTGGGCAAATTACAAGATTTACACTGGTAGCCAGAATTATTGGATTTTGACTGCTAAGGTCTAGGGTGTACTTACCTGGCATCGTTTCTTCACCAGTTGGTCTTATTGGTTTCCTTCTGCATAAAAAAGGAGAGTTCTATTAGGGGTTTTCCTGTGGAAGTGCCAAGCCCTATGCAATGCTCCCTAACAAACAGCTGCAGCACTACATTGCCTCCCTTGTAGGTACTGATGTAACCAAAAAAAAAACAAAATTGCATTTCCCAAAATAATTCTTGATTTTTTTTGTTTCTGCTTAAGTGTAACTATACTCTGACTAATGCAGCATTTACGGCTTTGTTTTGTTCTTGATTTATTATGTAGGCATTTCTTTTGTAAAATAATAATCTGTTGTCAAAACTATCACAAATGGGCATTTGTTGAGGCTTACTGCTTCATTACTCCATAGCTGATTTCCACAAGAAGTTGGAGCCCCTCTGTACTAAATCAACATCGAACCTTAATGTAGCACTATCACTACATTGGTTTCTTTAATGCTAAAAGTGTATTCAGTTGTATTAATGAACAATCAGTACGAAGAACGCCCAGTTACTGAATATTCACTGAATGAATACATGGTTCACTATAACAAACGAATCATCATTGACAAAGTACAAAATTCTCAGATTGATTCCCGGATTTAACGGATGTGCACAGATATATTAGAATGTGCAGTGTGGAGTGATTCTTGCGTGCATCTGAATAGCATCATTTTGCCATAGTACTTTGTACATGCATCTTGTCTGCTGATCTTTGTAGAAATTATCTTGCATATTTTTCTCCTATTGAAATTGTGATGACTGAAAAAGGCAAGCTGCTGCTAAAGCAAAGAGGAAATGCATCTCTCTAGATATTAAATTGGATGTTTTGGGATCATTTGATGCTGGCTAAAGATCAAGCAAAATTTCTAGAGCATTGGACCTAACTTCGTCTACTATTGCATGATTCACAGGACTGAGGAAACAATTAGAGCAACTGCAAAATCTGTGACGCCTCTAATGGCTACCAGATTAACATGCAAACGGAGTGATGTAATGGAAAATATGAAGATTACTGAATGTTTGGATAGAAAGCCAGCATCACCGCAACGTTCATGTAAGCACGATGGTTATTCGAGAGAAAGCTAGAAGTTTATTTGATCATCTCCAACAATGGGAAGAAGGTACCAGAGAAGAAACATTTAACGCTAGCAAAGAATGGTTTGATAGATTCAAATGGCGCAGTCATAACATAGAAGTGACTGGTGAAGCTGCAAGTGCAGACACTGCATCAGCTGGGTCTTATCCAGCTGCATTAAAGAGGGTTACGCACCAACAAATTTTCAATGTTGATGAAACAGAGCTTTTTTTGGAAGCAGATGCCAGCCCACACTTTCATCTCCAAAGAACAAAAGACAGTTCCTGGATTCAAGGCTACAAAGGATCGCCTAACACACCTGCTCATTGGAAATGCCGAAGGAGACATGAAGTTGAAATCGTTGTTCGTATTACCTTTCAGAAAACCGTAGGGCTATAGAAGGTATTGTTAAAGCTGGTCTTCCAGCAGTTTGGTGCACTAATAAAAATGGCTGGGTGACAATGGCAGTATTTCAGGACTTCTTTTTGTTGTATTTCCTACAGTTGAAAAATTTTGTCGTGATCATAACATTGCTCACAAATTACTGCTTCTGTTGGACAACACCCGTGGACTTCCAGTCCACCTGAAAGATTTGTTGCCTGATATATGCGTTGAATTTCTTCCACCAAACTGAACAGTATTGATTCAGCAAATGGATCAACGAGTTATTTCAATCTTCAAAGCGTATTATTTATACCACACATTCCAAAAACTGATTGCAGCAACTGATGGAGAAGACAAGCCTACAATAAGGGACTTATTCCAGGGCTTTAATATTGTGAATGCTATTGAAAACGTTGGTCGGGTCTGGGCAGAAGTTAAACCACCAGGCACAATGAATGGTGTGTGGTTGCCAAATAGTGCCCATGATTCAAAGGATTTACAACCGAAACTGTCCCAGACATTCAGCAGAACATCGTGAAGGTCGCACAAGAGGTCAAGTTTGATGAAGTCAATGAAACTGATGTGGTTGAGTTGTTGCAGTCACATGAAAGATGCTTGTCAAATTAAATCTTTGAAGAAGATGAGAGTTCCATTCAAGCTCCTAGTTTATTAAGGTCAAACCTCTCAAAGGCATCTGAATATTTATAGAAGGCAATGGAGATGTTTGCAAAAAAAGATCCACTCAAAGGAAAGAGCATGAAGCTGGCCAGGGACTGCATTGCGATGTCAGCTCAATACAAGGAATTATATCTGCAGAAACAAAAGGACTCGGAGCAGACGTCATTGGACAGCCATTTGTCTAAGATAGCGATGACTCAAAAAACTCCATCAAGACCGTGCCAGTAGCACCAAGCAACCCCCTTTGTTGAATCAAACATTTATTATTAATTAACCCTTTTGCTCCAGTTGACCTCACGAGGCAGCGGATAAATTTATATCTAAAGTAAAACCTTGATCTCCCTTGTAGTGGTGGTTATTTTTTGTCTGTCTGTTTTAACTTTAAAGATTTCATTTTAAAGCTGATCTCTTCATGAATTTTAGTTTTTCCATCAAGACACATTTTAGCACAACCCGCCTGCTACCCAAAACGGTGTAAAAGATGAGTGTGACTCAGCGGCAAGTTGGCCACAACGCTTAACTGGAAAACACTTCTTTTTTGCCTGTGAAGTGCACATGAGATTCTCCTTATGCCTCACCAAGGGGTGATATATGATATCTAACACAAAAAAATAACACGTTTGTTATTCCTTAGGAACACATCTCAGTTTATATGATGTAAGTCAGTGGGTAAAAGTTGCTCACTTAACAAATGGTTTTCGCAGAACGTATCCCATACATTAAGCGGGAGATTGCTGATCGTGTTTCACAACAAAATAATGCAATAATTTTGGCCACCACTGTGAAGAAGTCCACAAACTATAGTTTGCATTCACTGTGCCTTTCCAGAACACAGTTTAATTTATTCACCCGACTTAGTAGACTCTGTGTTCTAAATTATCCAGGAAATAAATTTTGCATGAACAAAAAAAATAGTCAGAAAGCAAACTTTACTGGCTATACTTAGATGCTGACTTGGAATCCTGGACATGGCATTTTAGCACCATTTTTTTCAATCTAGACATCAGTTCATTTTCAGTTTTGACAATAAAACCTCACATTAAAGTTTGTTGATACCTCAAGAAGTGAATATCTGTTCCTTCTAGTCCTCCACAAAGGAGTGGCAGATAGGAGACTGGTGATTAGGCTACTGATGGTAGGATGTCCAAATATCTCCTGCCATGGTTTCTTGCTTTTCTTTGGCTTCATTGGTTTATTCCAGTTTCCTCTCTAAAAATGAAGAATTCTAGTAAGGATTTCTCTGCTGGAGTTGGCAGGTCCAGCTCCCATGTACTGCAGGATAACATTTCCCAGCAGATAACTACACTTAACTCACCTCCCTTGTGGAGATTTGTGAATGAAAAAAGTAAATAATAGCAAAGAATTTTAAAATGCAGTCTCTGTCCAACCTAATTTGATAGCTCTGTAATGAGAACACCTTGGATAATGAGGGAAATATGTATATGATATTCTGAGATGTTAAGTACAATTTGTGAAGCCCCTTTGGCCCTTGGTATTATTGTATACTATTTCATGAAGAATGAAGAAAGCTGCCTTATTTGGGGACAGTAGAAATTGTACTAGTAATTAATGAAACATTCTTGACTCTGTCATTGTAGGAGGATCTCATGTCAGATAATGGCCTCTGATATTGGTTTTAAATGCCATTTGGAGACAAAAATTACACAAACTAATAATTAAATACTGACATTACACCAAATTACTGAGCTCTTGTGGAGAAAATCCTATTTCAGTCAGATCTTTATTTCCTGATCTTGAAGATTCAATTTTAGTTTCTAAGAGATTCTGTTTAATTTTTTAAGGAATATCATAAAATTTTCAAAAAATTCTACATAAATTTTAAAAATCTGCCTGCACTTAGAGTATCTAGTATCCATAGCAACTATTTTATATTTTGTCTTTCCAATTCTACACAGTTTTACTTGTTTTGACATTTGATTGTCATCACAGCACCATATGGGTTCGTAATGCCCAAAGTGTCCATCATCATTGTCATCTACAGAGGTCAGCATTCCCAATAGATTTACTGGTGCCCACAGATACAATAATAGCCACTTTAACAAATTGCAGCTTAAAAACGATGAAAAAAACTTACTTGGCATTATTATACAAACACTAAGTTGTTGGCTTGTATTACTGAGTACAGAAGTTCTGTTTTTAATTTATTAATGCAGGAAAAAAAAAAACATTGAGTAACCAGATGATTACATTAATCAGAATTACCACCAAACTGAAATTTTCTTGTTCTGCTGCTGGTATACACAAGTAGCGATTAGTTTCTCAGCATCTCTAATCCGTTTTTGTTGTTTTGCTAAAGATTTTCTATGATTTGAAAATTTTAAATATGGTTTCCAACGTTTTACTTATAAACAAGACGTTGCAGATGGAAGCAGTGGTTCCAAATTATCTGAAGCATACCTTAGAAATTTTTAAAAATGTTCAGTTTATCTAAATGCCAAAAGATTTTCGAAGACTCACTGTTTCCTAAAACAGACTTCATGGTCAATGAAGCCATCACTATATTGAAAAACGTTTCAGCTACATAGTTGTCATTATCATCACTTAATTTTAAATACTGTGGACTGAGTTTGTTGGAAACAAATCAATGTATGTATGAATCAAATACTGTTAATATCTTGAGACTTGGATATTCACTAAAATCAGCCAATTTCATACTTTAATATTTTCTATAAAATAAAATTTGGGTGGAAAGTAAATCATGATTTTCTTTTGAAGAATTATTGACTGGAAATAATTACTAAATAGCTTTTCTCTCTAAAGGAGGCATAGCAAACAATTTTAGCCTATAAATTCGTAAACTTTCCAAAGACCAGCTATGATAGAATATAACTAATATTATAAAATACAGGCAAGAATTTTGTCTTATTTCTTTCCCTGATATTTCGCATGGTGCTCAAATGCATCATTGTGAATTATATCACCAGCCATATGTGTCTGTAATACTGCTTAACAGTCTATTAATGACAGTCAGTACAGTGCCTGATACCTGGTTTCTGACTTCAGCATTGAGGCTGAAATTCTCAAAGGGATAAAGATATTTTATCATTAACATCCATCCATTAGGTTGATTAATTATCAAGAGAGTCGGGTGACTTCTCGAATTAATTGCGAGGCTAATTTATCTATTCTCAGAATCTATAATCACTCCCACAAGGCCAGGCTGCCTGTTCTAACAACAAAATTGTGATTTTTTTCCCACACTTTTAGATGTGTCTTTGCATATCAGATCCATCAAACAAATTTGATAAGAGTCCTACATATAGGAAAAAAAAGGGATGATCAACACAAGAGATGAAGTAAGTAGAAAATGGAAATAATTTTGTTTTAATCATTTTGCACCTCTGGAATTTGCAAAAGTAGTATGCGTGCTGTATTATTAATATTTATAAAGTTTTATCAGAAAACATGAAATATCAACTCATATGGGAATTAAGTGAAGTTATTTGAACTTCTAATATACTGGCAACTTCTATTTTTATTGTGTATGTATATATATATTATACCTTTAGACAAATCTAACCCTGCTTTTTGTCACCATGCAATGAAATAGTTCTGTTAATCTAAAGTAAAGCATGTATTCCCAGAATGTATACAGAGGAAAGTTGGCAAAGTTCATAAGTATTAATAATTCTGTGACCATCAAAAGTACATTTGCTATTATTTATTGCGTATTTGCATTTATTTGACTTTCTTACTGCAATTGCTCGTTTTTCTCACCTGTAGCTTTATCATTTCAGAAGTCAATAGCTATATGCCCAATGCCAATACTGCAACATACCACTTTCCACACTCACTGCCACCAATTTTGAATTTGTGTGTATAACTCAGAGTGGAAACAAGTCAGGGAGGTAGAAGAATCTACATGTGGTCAAAACTGTTTGCAACTTTTCCTGGCCAGCCAGGGTCTCTCTAACTCAGTCGAATGGTTGTGTTGTTCAGAAATGGTGAACAGCCTGCTAGAATCTCGACTCCTGACTGGCATGGTCCTGAGAGAAAACCTCAGGTGGCAATACTATACCTTGAGACGTTGGGCTCGATTCCAGGGTGGATTAAAGATTTAAAAGTGGTGACTGGCATAGAGATTAAAACATGGTGAGATGAGGCTCCAGTGGCTGTTTTAAGTATTTTTTCCATGTGAAAGTAGTAGTGCATTATGAGATAGCCAGCCGACCATCCGATGCCTTTCTGTAAGAAGGAGGTGTGATGTACCCGAGTGCTTGCCTTGAAAGGGCAGTTAAAAATATGATGGTCATCTTTCCTTCTGCCAAAGTAAATTGATGGATGAAATATTTAATAAAAGAACCGATGCTATTCTGTACATATAGTTTGGAAAAATCAACTTCAATCTCTGAAATAAAAAATAAAAGAATACTAAATTCATAAAGACATGGTAGGAATGAAAGGAGACTGTGTATTTGCACTGTTCAAGCAGATTTATCAGTAAGAGCCTTTCTTCACCAGTATCATGTATTGGACTGCTCCACTTCCCCACGTGGTCCGACGTACCCTCCTGGTAGAAGACTTCTGGCCGCTGTGTGACTACCTGTTGGACCTCGTGATCACTGGCAAATCTTCGACCTCGGAAAGCGTTTTCCAGGGATCCGAAGAGGTGAAAATTGGATGGGAAAGTTGAGGATGTGGTAAAGGTTCAGTGTGCAGTCTGGTCTCTCACTGCAAGAAAACACCTTGTGCCAGTCCTCCATGTTTTGCTTTGGAGCCCAACAAGCGCCTTTTCCCGGAAGTTCAGGTATTCGTGGACATCACCCCCGCACTTATCCAAACGCACTAATAGGTTTATCAATGCCCGCCTGTCGGCTATCACGGAGCTGTGCTAGTGCTTTCATTGGTGAGGCGTCCCGGTCGATCTCCATCCGCTACTGAGGATCGGCACCTTAACTCCCGCTTGCCCGGCAGCGTAACAAGGGTTAAGGCAGCTGCCCCGGGTGCAAAAATTGCCTAAGAGTTTATTAGCTATTTACTGGAATCTCCCCTCTATAAAGCCACTGCCGGGCCGATCTCAGCACCCGGGAGGCTAAAGCCGGTGGTTCCGACCTGGACCAGAAACTAGTAGCGCTTCCGCTTTAGTCCCGAAGGCCGCTTGTGTTCCTGCGGGTTTCGGTTTCCTTTCTCTCGGAGTATCCATAAGCTACAGTATCCCAGGTTAACTGCGGGCTCTCACACCTGGCATTCATCCCCCCTCCTCTCTTTGAGAGCGACAAAAGTGAAGATCACAGACCGCGATCAAATCAATCAAAGAATCTGCTTTGCTAGAGATTCGACAAGTTTTCCAATAAAGTTGTGCGTCTCTGGCGCTGCTGATGATGTGTGCTTCCTTTTTTTAAAAAAAAAAGCTTTGTTATCCTTTAATTAATATAAAATAGTGATTCTCACTCTGACACCAGACTGCGGATTCTTTTGATTGTCTTTGTTTTCGAGTAGCCCAACCAAAGTCTATAAGAAAACCAAACGTTGTGCAGCTTAAGCATCTACAGTCAATATAAGCACAAAAATCGGGGCCGTTGCAGGAGCGGGAATCCCTAGTTACGGCATCTACCGCTGTAAGCCAGCCCCTAGGGCTACTCCAGATAAGTTACTGCGAGGATGAGAAAGTTTAGGAAGCGATTCCCATTCTTTTTCGGTAGAAAACCTGTGGAGTTTAAGTAGACATCTTTACAACTGGGCCAAACATCGAGTCCAGGCCCCGTACCGCGGACAGCCAAAGAAAGAACAATTCGGAGAATTTATGAGCTTCCACCTGAATTTATTCTCGCTGGTAGGGAGAACTTCGTCAATCATCTTCCAAGGTATGACTGTTAATATGACTTTTGACAAGAATTTCATAAATTGGGTCTCGTTGTGAGACCTCCGTTAGTGGTTTAATATTTCTGTATATTTCCCCGATAAGGGTTAATTCGTTCTCTCTTCAGGCCTCTAAGCCATCCCTTTAAAATGTATTAAGATTGACATTAGATTTTTTAAAGGCTGTTTGGTTTATTATGTTTTTGAATTTATGTATATTTAATACTTATATGACATAGTAAACTTGATTTGTTCCCCTATTCCATTTAATTCTTTGACTGTCGAGTTTGTTGATCACGGAGAAACCCGGCCACGCTCGTCTCTCTCCCCCTGTCTTGGATTGGAACTAACACCGAATCAGCACCATCGGAGTTCCTTATTATGGCCGGGAGAGGATAACAAATGGAGACACGCGGTAAATTCTGCTACCTGCCCTTTTTTGTTGTTTTGTCTAAGTGCAAAATCGAGGCCATTGAGAGTGTCTTATAAAATTCCGGTACTTTCCATTTTCGGAAAGCTAAAAAAAAAATCAAATTCTACAGCTAATACTGTTGCATAACGTTAACTATAGTAAGATTGCCAGCCGTAAATTGATGATAAATTCTAAAATGTATGTCTCTTTATTATATATCCGTTATCGATGCGAGATCGGTAATGGGCTTTTGTACTGATCCTAATAAATGGTGCGGATTCTTGCACAAACATCGCGATCAATGTCAGGTTTGGGACCAGAAAGAAACTTTGGCGGTGTAAAGAGTGACGATGTCAGCCGGGAGTTTCTCGATGCACAGATACGCTTCTAGTTCGAGATCTTCCCGTTGTCCTGTACGTTGCTGGTAACGGAAGCATTCCGTGACCGGATTGCAGTAACGTTCTGCAGTTGACTCGGGATGCGGGGATGAGCGGTACAGCGAGAGGAATTTGTGTACCTAATTTATCGACTTGCGTTGAGTTCTGATGATTCATTAATTCGAGAGCAAACACCGTCTGGCTGACAGGGTGACGACGACGACGCAGAACAACGCGGGAACTCGGCTGTGTCTGAGAGGCATCGGGGAAAATGGATTTGTTCGGTGAATCCCGCGCGCTTTGTTATATTCCGTTAATTTGCGCTGCAGTTTCCGTCGGCAGCCGAGCATCCATTTAATGAGTGGGTTGGGTCGATGATGCAGCGGAACGCACTGACGGATTTGGGCGTGTGACGTGGTGGCTGCCGCGCGGTTTCCCAATGAAAACCGAGGCCAAACTAGAAAGAGTGAGAGAGAGCATCGGAATCGGCACCAGACCGCAGCTGAGCCGACACCTCGACGCCTTTCTTGCATGACGTTAAGCCTCGAGAAAGAATCCTCTGGAACAAAAACTTGGGATGAAGCTGACGTTTCTTTGCATACTTCTGTGTTTTGTACATTCCTTGGTAGAGTCCAACGAGAAGTGTATGTCAAGTACCAGAAAACGTCCGTTATCCCCGATTATTGGTGAGTATCCACTCGTTTGCTTTATTTCTGTTACACACACAAACCAGGTGGGGCAGCCGCCGTCTACCTGCCATTTCTTGGAAGTCTCAAGTTTCATCTGGTTGTTCTTTCTGAATCTGTTAACTATGAAGTAAAACCAAGAAAGTAAAAGATAATGCTTGTGCGAAGTTAAACCAGCTGTCAAGTTTGCATTGCACTTTTTCCTACCTCGGTCAGAAAGAAACACTTATACATCCTCACCGTCGGCTTTCTTATAACATGACACCTGTGGATCATGCATTTACTGCCACTAGGCGTCTAACAGTTTGTTTGTTTGTTTTTTTAATACGAGTTCAATAAAATACTATTTTGCTGAGATGTCTACGAGTAGAGAATGTGAATTATTGGTTCTAAAAGTTCAAGAAACCATGCCCTCAATTATGTGAGGAATTTCACTCCCATGCATCCGCTAGTTGCCTTGCGTTCTGTTACGAAGCAAGAAGCAGAAAAAAGATAGGGCCTGGATCTGGCAAGTCTGCATCACCGAGACAGCATCTGGACCGACGGGTGCGCAAGAGGCCGCGGTAAGGCAACAGAAGCCTGAGGAAGTTGTACGATGGGATCCTGCCGGTGGCGTGGTGGAACTCTGCCACCGTACACTCAAAGGGACTGAAAGACCTGTGACGGTTTTAACCACAGGAAACACTGTCTCTCTGCTCGTGACATGGTGATGAAGGGACCCCTAGAGAGCACACAGCTATTTTGTCTGCCCAGTGGAGGATCAATAATCGCTATCACCTGCTATAGTTCTGCTAGCACTGGCAGTTTATGTTAAAATGACAATTAATCCAGCTCTTCTAATTGTTTCTGATGAATCATGATCTACTCAGCTAAGAAAAACTGCATCCAATTTTCCTTGAGCCCCACCCAAAAAATTACCTTTCAACACCACATAACGCCATAGAAACTCATGGTTATTATGACCTTTTACCTTTCCCCTGTTCTTATTCAAAGTTCCATACTGTCTTCACTCTCTGTCACTACCCTGGGTTCATGTTTCCAATTAGTTACCATTACATTAGTCTTCAGTGTGCCAGCAGCAGTAAGGTAAGCGGCTTGCAGACAGAGAGGGCACCTCTGGCACTTCGATTAGGTCAGGTGACACACACCTTCTTGAAGTTTTACCTCCAAAGTCAAGCTTCTGTGTCAGCAGTCTGTCCCTCCCAACATGAGATGTTCACTTTTGACCACTGTGGCTAGCAATGGCAGGTACCCCCGATATCAAATGGGCCACTGTTTGCATTTTGATTTATTTTTACTGTGAATGACTCTGACCTTATGACGGTCGGTGTTTAATGACTACTGGGGTTAGCGATACCTCAGTTCCCCTCTTCAGATGGCAGGCTGCCAGTTGTTCTGGTCATCTAATGCTTTCCGTTTTCATCTGTTGTGCCTGCTATCTTCGGGTCTTTCTCTAATCTGATCATGTCTTAGTTTTCTAGCCCAGAGGTGAATCATTCCATTTGTATATTTACCTTGTTATCCTTGCTACTGTTCCCTGTCCAGTCAATAATAATGTAGGAGAGGACAATCAATCAGTGCTATGCTTAGTTAAAGAGGGAATTCTTTAAATACCCTGCTGCAAATGGAGGAAGAAACTCGCTAAGATTCATTCTGACTGATGTCTGTCTTTTGCAGGGTTGGTATCTGAGAAAGGGGCCAGGTGGGTGAGAACCTTCCAAGAGAATCTGATCAGTGTTGCCACCGGTCAGCCATGCATCTTGCCAGAGTATATACCCCGCCTGGGCGAGGAAGAGCTGATGATCCCTTTTCATGGGTGGACCAAAATCGAGGAGGTGATACGAAAGGAAAGTAAGTCACCACTCCCCCCTAACCCCCTGAGAACCCCTTAATTACTAAAACATTGCATGTAGCTTAAATGATCTTTCCCTGAGTTATCCATTGTGAATGAATACTGATAAAATGTTCTGGTTTGACGGAGTCCAAGCTCTTAACATCTTCAAATTGTTCAGGTTTCCTTTTAAAGGTTCGTCCAAAAAAATTATTTAGAGAAAAAGTGATAAAGTTTTTCCAGAATAAATAACTTAGCAGGTGAAAAAGGTCTTATTTTTTTCCCGTTCTGCAGCAGAAAAGGGTCGTTTTATAGATCTGATAGTAGGACCTTACTATGCAAGTCTGGCGATGGTCATGGACCAGCAGAATGTTTCCTATTTGGTTACTGATGAGAAGGGTCACAATTGGACTGACAGGAGTCGTACCCAGGACCAGATCCATTGGCGAACCACAATAGACCTCCGACCTCCAGCAGTTGAACAAAACACAGCTGTAGTGGACTTGTTTATCTTGAAGAAATGGAATGAAAGCATCATGGTTATGCCTTCTAGTCCAGCAGACAACTATGGTAAGTCAGTAAATGGCTGTTGCCATGTATATATTAATGTCATTTTTACGCATATACAAAACAAGAAAACCGTCACTCTAAGGAGGTATTAATGTTGCCTTATTATAGACCGTAAAAGTTCTTTACTATTAAGATTTTAATGTCTGCTATCCCCAGTTTCCGCAATTCAATCTCCATACAGTAATGAAGATTGCTGCCCCTTGTGAATCCTAACTTGGATTTTAAACAGGGACTATATCAAATACAAAAAAAAAAATTGTCAAGTAGAACATTTAATATAAGCTGACAAATATCTACCCAGACTGAGAAAACCCTGACGATAAACTCAGTCATAAAATCCTACATCCCGCTACTTGCAGGCCAATGGTGGATGATTTTCTTTCAGAGTGTGTTTGTTCACAGCTTGTAGACCAGTGGTTCCCAACCAGGGAACCCTGGAAGTTTCAATTTTTGCCGTATGACAGTCAAGAAACTGTTCGTGAGTATGTATTTGTTTTGTGTATATGGACCGTATTTGCCAGCTTATAAGATGCACTTTTTGCATCCAATACACCAGTATCACCGATGGGAGGCAGAGCGCCGAAGGTGTAAGGCTTCTCTCCCATGGCAGGAACTCTCGGTTGCATCAGAGGCCTCTGCGGTAACACACTTGCATCATCACCTCTCTCCCCTCCCCTGGTTTCCTGTCGGTCTGCCACCATCATAGAAACACGGACAATACACCAGTATATGCCGGCGACAAAGGCCGGAACTCTATCTGTTACCACAGTAGGACTGACGCAATAGGGCCATGCTCCCATAGGCTATCGCCATTGGGGCCTGCAGCTAGAAGACTCGGACCACGACGCCTGGGGTAGAGCACATTACAAGGACTGGACCGTGACTTCGGCTTTAGGCAAACTTGGGCACCAACACGACACACCACACAGCTGTTCTGATCAGAGGTAGAGTTCACCGATACCAGTAGATTTCTGTTTAGCTGTTGTGAATTTACTATATGTGCAGATGTTGTTCCCCTAAAAATCACAAAGATAATTTTCAATAAATGTATGATGAAATGTACTAAAATCCTTTTTTCTGATACAATATACAATATATTCCCTGCACGTGACCTGTTTTATGATAAATCGCTGAGTCAGTTCTGGTGTGCTATGTATCAGTCATATCCCAATGTCACCATGCTTGCCTTCCGAGTTCTGCTTCCATTTGCCTCCCCCTATCTCTGCGAGACTGGATTTTCAACTCTTGTTCACATCAAAACAAAAGCAAGGAACAGGCTGAATGTTGAGGATGACAAGAGGTTGGCTTTGCCAAATACACGGCCGCGAATTTCCAAGCTGGCTGCCCTGATGCAACAACAAGTTTCACATTAGGTAACTAAATTTTGAGAAAGAAAGATGTGTTGAAGGATGAGTGTAAAATGTATTTTCCTGGTGAATTTCTCTCAAAACTGTCAATATATTCAAATAAAACTCTTGGCTAAATTTATTCTTTGATTTTTTTTCAATTATGGAAGTGTAGCAGAGGGTCACAGGTCTTTTGGGTATTAGAAAAGGGTCCACGTGTCCAAAAAGGTTGGGAACCACAGCTCTAGAATATAGCAGTACCTGGCCAGTTGTGAATCTCTAACAAAGTTACATCAATCTCACTAACAGTTTGAGAGTCAGCTGGTTACAATGGACGGATCCATTTTCTCCCTTTGTCTGAGATGTTCCTCGGATGTATAATTGGGACTTCTCAAATTTAAGAAAAATAAAAAATTCCCTAACTACTTTTTAATCTGTAAGTTAAAAAAAAACAACATCTACTGTTGACAAAAATTGGGATCTTCTTCATCATTAATACATTTATTTAATTTCTCATTTTTTTCAGAGTGTCAGAATTTGGCAGATCAAATTCTGTCTGCAGGCAAATCTCTTGTCAAGTACTTCATCAACACCAACAAAAAGAACATGGAGCAAGAGATCAGAAATGTGCTGAAAAATTCCCTCTACCAGCAAACAAAACCCATTATCGTTTGCAGCCCACGAGACGGACGACACAAACTGATTAACGTCTTCCTAAAAATGGTAAGAATGCTGATCGGTTGACTTCTGTAAACTTCCACTCTAAACCTTTTCTTATTTTAAATGAGGTTGATTTGTGTTTGTGCAGCCAGTATCACACACAAGTATGAACATCTACTGGATTCTGCTACAATGAAAAAAAACCCCAGGTAAAACCTACATTTTTCTCATTGGCTCCATCTGTTCCTGTGGGAGATTTTTAAAAAATTGTTGGTAAATTGTGTGGTTCAAACTTCTCAATACTCGAAACAAAGATGTCTTTGCAACTTAAAGAGAAATCTGAAGATCTAAACAATTTGTATACTTATTCTCTAATATACATACAATTTCTATACAGTTGACTCGATAAAACATGGAAAATATAGTGATTTTGATGTGTTATTTAAGATGAATGTGCTAGAGAGACCATTTCAGTAGTTACTGCGCACACCTGTGTTTTCTTCTGTCACCATCATAAAAGTTAATTTTGCTCTTCATTGATTTTATTTGCAACTGATTGGCTCAAAGGAGTCTTGAAAATGTATTGATTTTTTATCAATCTACTGAGCCATTGGGCAACCAGTAAGAGAGAGAGAGAGAGTAATTAGAATTTAATTGTCTTCACTGTATGTATATTATATTATATATCTCTTATTGCAGGCCTTCCTTTTCAACATGTTTGAGAATGAATACCTGGTGTTCATGTTTATTGATCCAGTAAGTATATTCTACATCATTTTCTTAAAAAGATGAGGGAACCTAAGTTAACTGCATCTTTCCTGTGATGAAGCAGAGCTAGAAGTTGAGGTGGCATTCAAAGTTTCCACTGCTATTAATTCACTTCCCTCTAACATCCACATACAACACGACTTGTTTCCTGGATGCTCTAGTAACAGGGCGGCTTTATGAAATGTTTTGAAATAAAGGTTTAGTGACAGGGGGACTGACTCTCACTGATAGAGCTCAGGGCCAACAGAGATGCGGTGCAAGATGACAGATGTCATCAGTATCAAACTTCCATCCTACCTGGCCTAGTGGTCTGGGAAAATGATGAAGGGCTGCACTGATCTCTCATCATGCTCCACCGGTGCCGATATGGTCCAAGCTTAGTTCCGGAAGCTGTTGACAGGAAATCAACCAGCCAAACCCTTCCTTGCAGTCATGGTACATCACACAGGGGGATGAAGTAAAGTGGTTTTGGTGAAAGCTACATTCCATTACAAGTAGCCTAGGAAACAAATTCTTTGCATCAACGATTGGAATGGCTTCCGGCCATGCCCGAGTAGACAGGTAAGGCAGGAGGGATCCGACAATATCTGTCAGTTTATGTGAATGGTATTGGTTTCCTAATGAAAAATGATGTGTAGGTAAAAGGGCAGAGAAGTTCACATTGACTTGTGGAGTGTGGGAAGTTTGAATGGGTTGTACCTTCTGCTGTAGCTGTCGAATTCCATGCAAGTCGATGCGATTTCCAAGGAATTCAAGGATTGCACATCAAACTGGCATTTACCTGGGTGGATAGCTACCCGTGGGTCAGTGAGGTCTGTGACATTCTCAGAAATTGAGTGTGCTAATCGCCACATGGGCGCCGGTGTCCAGGTTGATGATTGATTACTTTCTGGAGAATGGTGAGAGATTCACACTCCCTCCTCTCTGAGCTGCTTGGGTTTGGCTAACTGTTGGGTTCTGACGCTGTCACTAGTTGACGCCAACCCTAACTGGACTTTAGTCAGGAGGCTCTAAAGGAAGAGTTCTGCCAGTATTCAGACCTCAGTCACCTGTTTCATGCACGGCACCAGTTAGGATGACTTCCAATAGCCCAACACGGAAATAGAATCTACATAGAACAGAAACTTTAGCGTTCGGTAATTCAAAATTACACATATCATTACTGAATAATGTTTCATGGTTATAAATTAATATAAGCGTTTTTCAGCTAACCCCTTGACTCTGAATGTCGTCATTTGTCTTCACATTTACTAGAGCAGAAAACCCATCTTCACAGGTAGGTGGCAACGAAGGGCCAGCTGGCCCAGAGCAAGTGAAACCCAGATTTGGTAGCTTCAACCTTTTTGAAAAGATTGTGAAGATTTTTTTTTCACTTTGTATTTCAAGGGTTTGTTCTTGGACCCTGCCCAGCTGTTGTTTCTATGTTCATTAGGGTCCCCAACTCAACAGTACTTTTTGTAATCAAGAGCTGGTATACGAGTTGAGTTCAACTTTAAGATTTCTCAGATGTTCCAAAAATTTCTGTTTTGGGTGGGAAATGCCGTTGGCTGGATCTTTTGGCAGTTGTATACCTATAAGGTCAATGTAAAATCACGTAGTTTTTTTCAAATTAATCTTCAATGATAACTTTTCAGCCCTCCATTGATAAATTTAATTCATTCAAATAAGTGATGATACCACATGGGTAGCACAGCCATATTTCACCTTCGAGGAAGTGAGGCATGGCAGGGATTTCCTCCTTCGATCAGCCACACAGTTCAAACTGTTGACTCATATACTCGTCTGAAAACACTGATCCGTGAGAAAGCCAATGAAAAAGTTCATGATCTTCATTGTAGCCAACACAAAATTTTATAAATGAGAATTTAATTCTCTTCCTGTAATAAAATTCCCCGTTTGTACTACTTTGTTCATGAGAAATTCTCTGCTATTTCTCTCAATGTAGCCCGCAGTGTGTACCATTGTACCATCCTCTTTTATACAGCACCTAACCTGGTAGCTACTGCATCAGTTGTGATAGCGAAGCTTTCGAACCATGATAATCCTTGGTCTTTGAAAAATGGTCAGCAAGCTGCAGAATACCTTCCCAGTAGTGACCGTCTGATCCTTGATATTGCACAAAACCAGGAGTCATTACAACAGTGAATTCGTCAAGATGCAGGTAAAATAACCACTCTGCTCACCCCTGTGATGACCTGAGCACAGGTAACTTCTGATGAAGTGGTGGTTTGATATTTTGCTGCACAGCGGAATCTTTACCGACACATTGAATTCTACCGATCGCTGCAGGTTCAGCAAGTTCTTCTGCAGTCGTGAGAGAGATTTTTTTCACATGTCCCTAGAGGAACTTGTAACATCCTCAGATTGTCCTGGGAAGAAGAGAAAAGCTCCATGGTGGCACGGATCCTTCGCACGGCTAGAGCTGAGGCCACTGGTGGGTTAGGGTGTCTGTTGCCACAGTATGTTGTCTAGGGCTGAAAACAATACAATAAACTAAAAGAAGTTACAATTTCTGTTAAAAGTTTTGCAATATAATAAATGGAACTTAGGAAGTTTAGGACACCTAATCTTTATTTCTAATATGGGTGCTGCAGCCTTTACAGTTTGTAGTCAGCTTCTACTACTGAAAGAAAATTGCTCTAGTAATTCCCTTGTAGTGAGCTCTTTATTCTGCTCAGTCCCACCCACCTCAGGGCCCCATTTAGATGATTTATGGGAGTTTTTAAATTTTGGATGTTAGAGACATTAGGCCACCTTAATCGCACCTCTTTACTGGTGAAAAGCATACATATCACACAGGCAATCAGTACATTACTTAAAAACAAATTATAAAGGAACTTCTTTTTTTCAGAGCTCTAATCTCACACCTTTCACAGGTGACAACATCTACAAGCTGAAGTTGTATGCTGCCAAGTGCCAGATGTATGCATTCCGTTACATCAAAGAAGCACACTCTGAGATGTCCATTGCAAAGGATCTCGCCTTGGTGACACGGGAGGCATTGCTCAAGTACATGCCTGAACACACACAGTTAATCGATCATGAGAAGTTCATTAAGGCTTTAAAATCGGTAAGGCTACAAGCATTTTTAATTGTTTATACTATCACAGGCCGCTACACCGTTGTTTATAGCCTACAAAGTTAACTAATAAACTTGATTTTAAAAAAAATTTGTGTAAATGAAATTAGCTTTGGCTATTGAGTGACATAAGTGAATATACGGATCAAAACAATGTATGGATGTTCGAGGATGAAACATTTGCACAATTTGATATTGATCAATTTTTGTTTTCCATAATCTTAGTCTGAAGTGGAACGTGACAGGGGTAATTAACAGGGGCCAAGCAGCCAGAGTAACTGTGGCTGTGGGCTCTGCAGAGTAATGGTAAAAGGAAAATAAAGATAAAACTGTCCCACCAACCTCGAGTTGAACTTGGTCAAAGACACCAAAGGGCACCACCCCAGATGTGGGAACCGTATTTCAACATAAACAAACTTGTGATTTACAAAGGGTAAAGATGTGATAGGCACTGGAGTAGACCCTGGTCCAAAATAGAAACTAAGTTCTTGGAATTCTTTTGTTACAGTTTGAGGTATTTTGGAGATTCAGTGGGAAGTGGGAGAATACTGATGTTGACTTTAGATTGATTAAATGAAACAAGACCAATTGAACTGGTTTTGTGATGGAACCAAGACGGAAGTTGGGCGAACTGTCATTTAAGAACAGTCAGCAACAAAGGATTCAGGGGAAAACAGCTGTGATTTCGGGAGATAACAGAAGAGCTTTGGAAAACAAGGGTTAATAAGGAAATGCTTAAAGAGGGCACTATCCACACAAGACAAAACGTGCTGCCATTTAAGGAAGCTTTGGATCTGGTTAATGAAGAGAGGGCGAATGCCATAAAAAGAGGATTTAGCTATACTGTACCCTGTATGTTTCATGCAACTACATGGTTCTCTCCAAAGGATGTGAGAAAGAAGATTATGAGTTAGCGAAATAAGCAGATAGCTCTCAGTGTGTCTGGCCTGATAGAAGTCATGCTGATGATTGTTAAGGAAAGATAGGTGATAACAGCTTCCATGACTTTAGAAGTTAGGGCAAGAGAACAATAGTTAGCAGGCTAGGTGGATCACCCTTTTTTTAAAGTCCAGGAAAGAAATGAGTATTTTTTCAAGATGAGAGGGAAGCTTCCTAGAGAATGACAGCGTGTACAGACTGGTAAGAACAGGAGCCAACTCAGGTGCACGTCTTGTTTGACATATAGAGTTACTTTTCAAAAATATCTGTAGATTGTTTAATGAATTTATTGATGTAATAACACTGACCAATCACTAGTGACCTACAAAACCTGAAGCCATATGCCTTTGCACTTGTATCTCTCACTATTCACCAGATATCTGACAAACCTTTGGGTTAGGGGATCAGATGGGCCACACGTAAGATGGCAGGTATTGAAGACTATCCTTTCTGGCATGATGAGGCCTCAGGTTGTCATTTGTGAAGATGGACTACTGGGACTTCATACAGATGGTACAACAAGTCTTACTGATCTGTAGCATTTCCATCTAAGAGGATTAGTTCACTTTTGTGGTCATGTGACTCGGCAACCCAAACTAGGGGAATTGTTACCCAAAATATGGCCTCCAACACATTACAGTCGGTATTACATTGGTATGGTTCTCAATAAAACATGTAAACAACCATTAGGAAAGTGGAATTTACTTTCATATGAGAAAAAAACCTGGCTCCATTCTGCCACAGTCTATAGCACATGCTGGATGTCCAGCATAGTAGGTTAACAGAGTGTAGCCAACTTCACAGAGTTTGGTCAGGCCAGGGTTTTCTCTGGATAGAACATATGCCATGAAAGTCTGCTTATTTTGTGCCAGACAGATAATGCAATAGATATCATAGCGGTTAGTGCTGCTGTGGTTCCATTGTTTTCCACCTCTATCAAAGTTGGTAGAAATGCTGTGTCGCACCAAGTATAACAGCCACATCTGCCTGTCTACTTCTAGTCTGCATCTTAGACATGATCAGGTACTGTCAGTGTACAGTAACTAACAACAGGGATCATGCTAAGTTTGCTAAAATAATATATGTTCTCCCAGCACTCACTCATGCAGTATTAAATAAATAATGCCAAACTAGTTTCCAGGACCTCTTTTGAATACAGCACAACATATCTCTCTTCTTAAAAAAGAACAAATAAAACAGCTGAAAGATTAAGGTAATTTGGTCAGCCTGGGGTCGATGTTTGGTGACATGGTCAAGTATTTGGACTGGCTGTCCAGGATGTAGCAGTGGCACTGCTGCTGTTGAAAGATCATGTTTATCATGTATACCTTCATGTTTTCCTGCCTGTTCTGTAGTTAAGATCTATGTGTTTGGCTGTGTGATGGCAGAAGTGCACAAATAGGTTTAGTAAACAGGATCTCACTTGAGGATGATTGGTTATTGTCAACTTGCATTAGGCAGATCTTCAGAAGACTTGTATCAGTATCTTGGCCAGTCTATAGCCCTTTTTATGACAAGTTTGATGGTTCCCACCATTCTTTCTGAGAACTCATCAGATTGTAAGTAGTAAGAGGTTGATATAATGGTCATTATTGCTCACTGTCTCTCCTGGTTTGCTGAATAAAATGCAAACAGATCTAATTTCTTGTGTCACTGATTACATTATTGCCAGTGTAGTATTTATTTCTTGAAATGAAGCTTACTAAACTATTGAGCAACTATAAAGTAGTATTTATCTTCCATAAGTTTTACTTAGTCTGTAACATGGGGATAATAGTACATCATAAGTTTAGAGTGGATCTGTTTTATTCTCTGGTTGAAATTTTGGTATTGGTCTTAACGAAATATCTGATAATCTGTTCTAAATCCTTGTGGATGTGAGGCCAATATTGATTGATGTGCAAGTCAACAGTTCCTCTCGGTTCCCTGGAGGAATGAAGTTGTTTACACCTGGGCTCTTAGGCATAATAACCTGTTTGTCTTTGATGATTATACCATCTTCTACAGCTATGAGATGGAAATTTGAAATTGGCCTTCATGTACATCCATTCCCTTTTTTATTGAGTCTTCACATTCTTCTCGTGTCTTACAATTGTTACACTTTATAAGGTGATAATCATCGCTGTTCAGAAATACACCCCAAAAGGTATAATGTCAGGATGTGTGAATCAACATGGAAGGTGAGCCTCTCATGAATTTCTCAAGCATCTTTTATGTGAATATGGGACTAACTTTTTTATTTCTTTAAAAAAAAACAAAAAAACAAACTACCAGGTCTGTAGATTAACTTCCATTCATAACTGGAAAGGTTGAGGAACTTCTGTTTTGAGAGTAGGGGAGTGCTGATAGTGTAGCATCAGAAAGGCTTTATGGGTGGTCACAGCTGTGAAACTTTCACCATAGAGGTAACTTTGGAACCTCTGCAGTCCATGTATGATGCATGCAAGTGCTTCCCCCTCTCTGTTAGAGTAGGAAAATTGGAGAGAGGTGAGTCGCTTTGAGGTGAAAGTCACTGGTTAGAGCTGCTTCCCGCTTTTTCTTAGTTTCCTCTACCTCGGATATCTGCATGGTAGATTGGCAGGCAAGGTGTGCTGAGATCATGGGTCTCAGTTTGTTGAAACAAGTTTGGCACCTATTAACTATAAAAATGGTACATCATTTTCACAGCTGGGAAAGTGTGGGTTAGGGTATTAGTCAGGTTGTCTCTATCTTGTGGTTTAAGTGTGTTATAGAAATTCTTAACCATAACTAGATAATGAAATCTGGTTAGTTTGGTTCCTTAAGTTTTGTCATAATTATGTCTGCATTCTTACCATAATACACATACCTCAGTGAAATGTATCCCAGCTGACTGAAAGGCTGAAGGATAGCCTGGTTCAGCAGCATTTACACTGGCTTGATTCCTCGAGTAGCACAGATCAATAACCCGCTTTTGTGTTTAGTTTTGAGAAGGCCTGGCTGAGTTTAGCTCCATTTTGTGGTGGCAGCACTTTAGGATCAGGTTCAGATTGTTGGGAGGTCGGGATAATGTCAAGCAATCCATTTTTTACGATAAAGTATGCAACAGTCCATATGTCCAGTCACTTGCCTGATTGCTCTGGACCCTTCCATTCACTATAGGGCCTGTTTTATCACTTGATGCTCTCCCTGCAAGGGTCTGTGTATGTGGGCATATATCATCTTTCAAATGTGACCTTGGCGGAAATTACCAATCGTGTCAGATGGGTCAGGGAATAATCCCGTTAATTCATTCTCTGAATAAAATAAATAAGGGTGGTGTTCACTTGGTCTCCCTTTTTCTGACTCGTGCTTTGGATCTCATTGGAAGTAATAGTGACTAAATGAAAGCACATCCATTACATAAAAGAGTGTCGGTGAACTTTGACTGCTTGATTTGACACAGGCTGAGAATCCCTTATCCAAAATCCTTGGGGCCGAATGTATTTCGGATCTTTTCGGTTTTCAGAATGTCAGATAAGGGATTCTCAACCTGTAGTACCAAGGTGTCCATTCTATGCATTCAACGTAATATTCCTAATGGTTTGTAGGTTATGGCTTCCCTGGATGTATGGGACTTAGATCTGCAGTATGGTGGAGGATGATCTGTAGAGTCTATGCAATGTTTTGACATGGTAATGCCGTAGTGAGATGGTACAGACCCATTGCCTGCCTGACTCACTGTCTGCTAGACTGTTGTCAGGTTTTGGCAAAGCACTTTGAATGTGGCTGTTGTTTGTGGGGTTGCTGATGTCCACACACAGACTTCTGAAAACACTTTGCCCAGTATTCTTTTGATCCACAGGCTTTGCATTCATCATTGTAAGCAAGAAATTGCTTGGGCTTATGGCTAAGACTAAAATCTTTTAAGACCATAAGTTTTCATTTTAAAAAAATTATCAATTTTTGTTACTAATCGAAATTTAAATAAAATTTCTTTGAACCTAAAAAAAACAAAAAAACCCACAATTAACATGGGGCGCTTGCACCCCTAACTCTGGCCGCCAAGGCAGCCAGCTGCACAAGGTGCTTCAGTGCCTCAACCTGGCCTTTTAGGCCTTAACGCGAGCTTGCTCCACACCAGGTTTCGGCCCCACATGGCTTCAGCCACCCACCTCCACTCCCTTCTCCTTGGAGATACACACGCATACACAAACTTTCACATGCACACATCACAAAAAGATAAGAAAAAAAGACCACAATTGCCACAACCTCATTTGGTTCTAACCTTGTGAATACTGCTTTGGTTTGACTTTGCAGTTGTTGGTGTTCATCCATCAAAGATCCAAATTTCCTGCCTTACTCTGGAGCCCTGATAGTGGTATCCTTTTTCTTGACTAACTACAGGATATGTTCCTGAACCCCAGTATCCTCAGATTCACACTTAAGCGCTAAGATTTTTATATCTTGAGATAAATTGACCAATGTTTTGAGTGTTGTTTGTTTATATTGCATCAGCTTGAAAAGTAACATGAAGTTTAAACTGCTTTTTAAAGTACTTCCATAGTTAACGTAGGGACCTTTAAGGTCAGTGTCACATTAAGATGATGTAGTCCTTCATTTGCAGTGCCATGTTTGATTTTAAGGGCAATCATTTTTGCATTTTCCACGTCCTTGTCTGCACAGTAAAGTTGTCCTGTTTTTGAATAAGGTTGCAATGTCAGGTTGCAACTGGTCCATCTCAGGTGTGTGAGATATTATATGACAGTGAAAGGTAAACAGGTTCACTCAAACAGAAGTAATTAAATGCACGCAGTTAGTCGAGGAGGTGATGTCCATTTGAGATCAATCTGGTGATGGTAATCTTGCAGACATGAAGTACAGTTCAGTGGTATTATGACTTAGCAAGGTGCTGATCTCTTTTTGACAAGTTTTTAACTTTACGTACAGAACTGAGCTGACTGTTCTGTTGGACTTTCTGCAGCTGATGTAGGGCTAGACTACTTGTCAATAATTCTGCAATGCTGGGGAAAAGTTTAAATGCTTTCTGAAGCAAATACACAAGTACTTACTGCTGCTGTGTCATGATTGTTCTCTAAACACAGTAGTGACCAAATGACAGGCAGCATGCTGCAAGACAGGATTCGTATCGTAATGTCTCAACATGACAGATGCACAAGTTCACCTGGAATTAATGTATTTTTCAAAAGACAGGTGTATTACATCCAATGCTGTACAGCCACCTGTGCAATATCAAATAGTACCAAACTAGCATTTGCTTACATGAATACATAAAGTAACAGGGACAACTCAATGCTTACTGTTAAGTTCTCAGTGAAGAACCACTCTCAATGTTCACTCACTCCATTATCTGAATATTTGTGATAAGTTTGACTACTACTGTTATGCAAATTTGGAATACCTGACAATGATGTGACTTTTGTGCATACACTCCACCCAGAGACAAAGAGACACCTGAAAGCAGAATTGCCATGTCTTGGGTTGACAGAAAGTTAAAGGATCATGTATATGATGTGGCAAGGAAACCATATATAGTCACTCAAGAGCTTGCTCTTATACATACGAAGTTGTTTTTTTCCAGTGTATACTATGGGATATTTCTGTCAGCGAAGTCTGTTTTATTAAATTCTGCTTATAGTAATATTAATTGTTTAGTAAAACGTCTGTGTGGCACACATCATTTCTGTTCCGCTTTCATTATCATACTGTATAAATCTTACTCTATTTTAAGTATAATTTATATTGATTTTTGTTGAATGTTATTTTGAACTAGAAATAGCATTAGATTTTCTGAAGTATTACATACATTAAATACAAATGCTACAATATTTCTAAGTTATATTCTACATGTAATTGTGAATTCATTCAGAGTATTATTTTACCTCTCTCTCCTTTTAGGGAACTTATTGTAAAGGTGTGTCGCGGTTAATTGTTTTATTGTATTTTAAATTCATGTTTTCAGGTTGAGGTCATGGGAGATACTGGTTTCATTGCCTTCAATTCCACAGGCCATCGGAGAAACTACACCTTGCACCTGTATCAATACGGGGGTGCAGACACCAGCATTGAGGTATAAACCATTCTACTTGATTGTCAAATGGGCACCATCTGTCAGTGATTTATTTCATTCGTTTACAATTCTATTGCTAACAAGATACTTCCCGACACTGAGCCATGCTGATACTTCCCTTGTTTCCCGATTGCGGCAGTTGTTTGTCACTCACCACCCATTGTCGGCACAGAAAACAAATTTTTAAAAAAATGTGATTGTGTTACTTTCCTGTTACAAGCTCGTCAACTTTTTACCCCCTCGGCCCGTGACGTGTCGTTATTTCACACACTAACCTATTACTCACCTGTTGCTAACATCATTTCCTTCTTAATGATATTCTCGTTTGGTTTGACTGTGTGATTTGTTTATGGTTCAGTTGTCTACTTTGTTGACAAAATTTGAAAAAGGATATTAAAATCTGTAATATTTAACATTAATATAGTATAAGAAACTTGGATATAGCGCACCTGCTATGTGGTACATTAGCTTCTGTCTAGATAAATACTCTTATAACAACTCTATTCTTTTAATTACATGTTTTAGTAAATGAAGGACCTGAATTGTTTTAAATCTTTGTGGAGAACAAAGCTGTCTTATTTACATTTTTATAACACCACAAAGGCATTCATTGCCAATGACTATGGCACAGAGATATGAATGGTGTTCCACCACACACTACAGGCCAAAAGTTTGTAGAAATGAAAACAGTGATTGTTATATTAATTTATTAGTTAAATATGATAGACATATGGATTATTAAGTAAGTTAGAACAAGAAAGCAAACAAACACAATGTATTTAAATTCAAATAATAATTTCATCATAATGGCCTCTTCCTTTGCTTCTATGACAGCTTTGAGTATTCTAACATTTTGGTAATTAGATAAAATTGTGATGTCAATGAATTCCAAGAACTATTGTCATAGTTGTGTTGTATTTTATGGCATCACTTCCCTCTGAAGTCCAACAGGTCCAAAATCTGGGGACTGACCAGTGCGAGTCTCTACAAATACTATGACAATTCTCTTAACAATCATAAAAACCTCTCAACAGTTCTACTAGAAATCTCCATTTTTAGATGCGAGACCAAACCAGACTCTTTTAGTGAGCCCATATGGCTGGCAGGTGAGGAAGAATGAGACGAACCCACACCAGGAAGAGGAAGTATGCTAAACTGCAGGAATCAAATTTGGGTCCTTGACCTTAACAGTTTAGTAGGCCAGTCTAACCTCGTCACCTCCTCCCAAGTAATAGTTAGTTCAAAACTTATTAGAAACATCTTTACATTATTCCCTTTCATGCAAACTGTAATGCATTTTTAACCCCCCCACTATTGGATATTCCATTAGGTTTAGCCCCAACTTTCAAGTATGAAGTTAAATTAACGGTTTTTAATGGGATATGAAAGATCATTGGGATTTTTAACAGAACTAAAAGGCTGCAGAAAGTAAAGGTCCAATCACCTAGTGAAATGCTTGCTTCAAATCAATTCTTTGCTGTCATTAAATTGTGAATAACATAGATATTCAGAGCAGGAATATAAATGACTTTATCAGTGATACCTAAATAATCTTTATGTCCAAAATGTGGACATAAACCTTCCATTAGTTTACTAAATTGAATTTTAAACACATACTATCACTGTTGTTAATCCTCTCTTCTATATTTCATCAATGCGGTAGATAATATGGGAATTTCAGCAGTTCATGTGAGGACATTCAAATTACTTAAAATCATGAATAAAGTGGAGACTGGACTAGATTTTAGAGGGAAATATCCTTAACTATATTTGTAAAATACCTGCCTCATTTATGGCACAATGAAAATCCATCTAGTGGAGAAGAGGAAGAACTATTATGGTGAATGTACAATGTTTTTCTAAGAACAGTTGACTTAAGAGAAATGTAAATAACCAATCTGAAAAGGCCGACCTTTAACTAAACAATGCATGTACAAACATACTCATGATCTCCAAAATTACTTAGCTAATTCACATTGGAAGCAACCATTTTCTTACAGAAAGCAGAATGGAAACCAGGAAAACCAACAGCAGAAGAGCGGCTGAAATTCAAAATGATAAATGAAACAAAATCCTCAAAGAAGTACGGAATTTTTCCTGATAACATGACTGTAGTTGTGGTTTTGGTAAGTATAGAGTCACTAGACTGATGGTGGTGGTTGGTTATTCACTGTCTATGGATTTGAGCAGCTTCAAAGGAATCTCTTTGCCATTTAATCATCGATGTTAACAGCTAATTCTGCTTGCTTACAATATTTAGTCAAACCTAAACTTTCCCAGTAGAGATTGTGATGTTAAAATAAAAAGATCATTTTTAAATGGGTGCCAGTTTAAGACTGCACATGGTTGAATATCTAAAATGTTGTTGTTGTGGGGTCTGGTGCAGGTGGATGGTTTTACATCAGTCAAAAAACTTTCTTGGTAGGATTTGAAACATGTTGAGGCTCTAATGGGTTCTCTTGTCTTGCAGGAAGAGCCATTTGTGATGAATGACACAGATGGGAAGTACAGCTGCTATGACTTGCCATACCGTGGTTTCACAATTGACCTGCTATGCAGTCTTTCGGAGAAACTTTACTTCAGGTTCAACATCACCATAAGTCCTGGGAACAAGTATGGCTCAGCAGGAAAAAATGACAGCTGGGATGGAATAATTGGAGAAGTCATTTCTAAGGTACAGTTGTCCCCCGGTATTCACAGGGGTTATGTCCCTTAAGCACCCGCGAAGAGTGAAAAACCATGAATATTGGACGTGGTCCATAAAAATGCCTATAAACGTCAAAATATAATGTAAAATATAATAAAAAAATGACACTCAGAGAAACACGCGGTAAACTGGGATGATGCTGGGCTGCATCTGCCTGAGACAGCGCCTCGTGGGCAGCAGCCAATCAGCAGCGAGGAGAAATGAATAACGCTCTCGGATTGGCTACTTTCAAACCTCCGGCCAATAGCGTTTATTTTATATCGATATTTTGCTGAATTTACGTTAGTATTTATATTACAAAATTAGTAAATTATATTGTTATTAATAATTTAGCGTTAAAAAGCGTGGAAAAATATATATTGCCACGAAAAAATTGCGGAAGATATTTGCGATTCCGCGAATATGCGGGGGTTTCCACGGACAATTAATAGGTTGGTTCTAAGGAAAATTCTGCGAATAACCGGGGCCATGATTACACGGGGTCGACTGTATTTCTCCCCCTTACACTCTCAGATTGATACACCAACTTTGTACATCTTTGAAAAGGCTTCCTGTTTTAATAAATTATGAAAAAATAGCTGCTTCATTTGAAAAATATTTTTTTCCCATATTGTTGCGATAAAAGGTTTTAGACACTAGGGGCTCACAATCACTTAGCCTAAATGCACACATGTTGCAGCTACCCAGATATGAGAGAAAACAAGTGACTAAAATTGGACTTGGGATGCTTCCAGTTGCTGCTATGATATTGGAAGTCACTTAATAAAATGGATGAACAACTGTTTATCTTGTTGGTTGTTTAGAAGTAATTTTATTCAAATATATTGGAATTTGTTTGTTTTCTTTACACCTGTTAGATTATTTCATTACTTGGTGATTTAAATAATTATGTCTGCTAGGTTCTTTCTTTCTTTCTTTTTATCTAGAGAGCTGATATAGGAATGGGAGCAATATCAATAAACTCAAAACGGAATGAAGTAGTTGACTTCAGTAAAGGGATAATGAGCACTGGAATCAACATGCTGATCAAGAAGCCTGAAGAGACGCAACACATCTTTCAATTCCTGGAATCATTCTCCTTGGAACTATGGCTTGGTATTGCAGGCATGTTCATCAGTGTGTCCATTCTCTACATTCTCCTAGACTATCCCAACCAGCCACGGCAATTTACTGTTAAAGGAACCCTTTGGTTTTCCATTGGCACCATGGTGATGAGGGGCACTGACTTCTCTCCTCAACGCACCTCGCAGAGAATCCTCACGGTGGGCTTCACATTTTTTGTGCTGGTCATTGTTTCAACATACACGGCCAACATGGCAGCATTCCTGACCACACCCAATCTGGAGAAAACTGTGAACTCGCTAGAGGACCTGAAGGAATCGGAATGGATGAGTGGAACAGTAAACGGTTCAAACACAATGAACTTTCTGAAAGACCACTATAATGACTTATTCAAGAAAATGGAGCAGTCAAACAGACTGGTGGAAAAGTCACATGAAGGGATTTACATGTCCAACAAATCCAAGTACGCTTTTGTGTTCGACTATCTGATCAACTCGTATGCAGCTATGCAGTACTGTGGGACTATGATAGTTGGCACACCTGTCATGCTGATGGAACATGGTATTGTTATGAGAAAAGGAAGTCTCTACAAGACTTCGATTAATATAAAGTTGCTGCAACTACAAGAGGAAGGAGTCATAAAACAACTGAGAACAAAGTAATGCTATCTTAATTTTAACAAGAGCGATGTTCAGTAGCACTTTACCATAATTAATCACACTTGCAGATATATATTTAAATTAAATCTTTTGACTAGTCAACATTCTTACAGTATCTGTTTAATATCTTGCAGATGGTGGACAGAGAAGAAGAAGTGTGGTGACAAATCTACTTCACGCTCTGGCAGTCAGTTTGATGTCAAGCACACAGCAGGGGTCTTCATAATAACCCTGACTGGACTTGTATGTTCTCTGGCCTTCTTTCTCTCCAAAAAATTATATCTATATTCCAAGACAAAACATGGTGATGAAAACATTACTAAGAAATAAGAGGCAGCAGCTTTAACAAATAGTGTTGGTTCGTTTATAATTCCAGAAGAAAACATTAGTTACCACATGCCAAGGAATAGACTAGCAGAGGTGGCGGTATTATTTCTGCCAATTAGTGACATTTTTAAAACCTACCAAGCAATGGCATGAATTTTGTAGTTCAATAAATAATTGATGTTTCTAAACAGCTTATTGTATCCTTCCTACTGGCTCATGGATAAAGAATGTCCATCAGTTTGGTCCCTATACATCCTACAATAGCTCTGATCTGTTCAAAGTAGAATTGGCATGTAAATAAATAAATAAAAACCCAACAGATACTTATTTTCCTAGTCATTAAACGCTGTCGGGTTGAAATAGAGAGACAGGCAAAATACTGGAAACAAGTTTAATAATGAACATCTACAGAATTTGGATATTCAATTATACATCTCCTGATTAGAGAAATTCAACAGCTTTGCCTTTCTTCCCTCCAAACAAACTGCAGTCTAGGAAAAGCCCTTGTGATGAAACAAGCAGCCAGGTTCTGGCTCCAGAGGCGGCACGAGAGAACAATGCGTGCCAAGGTAACTTTTTTTTTTGGTTTTTTTTGTTAAAAAAAATAAAATTAAATAATATGGAAAAAAGGTGGTAATAAAAAGCAGCATGATTCACAGCAGAAAAAACTTGGTACACAGTACCACAATATCTTAGTCACACCAACACAGGGCAGTCAGTTCACAAAAGGCATATCACAAAGAGCAAGAAAGGGGGTCTGACTGACTGACAGACCAACCATTCAACCATCTAGCCTTGGCAAAAAACCACCAGTGGGTGTGTGGTGGATGCTTGGTTCCTGTAGCAAAAAAAATCGTAGCACTGGATATCATTATGCAATGTGCTTAGACAGCTAAGTTTTTCTTCTAAAAACAAAAATGCTGTCCATCCCATCAAAATGCAGCCTACAACATTAAATATTTAATACCGGAGTTAAGTATAATGGTACAGAGCACGTCAACAGTTCCAAAACTAATTGTACTTCTCAAAACGAAGTACACATTGGGACAATACAAAGTATATAAGTTTTGTAGAGGGTGGACGACTTTACAAATGAACTGACAGATGGCATTCCCAATGAGACGATGGTCCATACTAACAATATAACACCCCACAGAATGGTCCTATGTCTGATCGTGGAGAAGGATACAGACAACTCACACCAAGACATGTGACAGTTACTGCGCACGTCAGTCTGTTTAAAACAACAATGGGGAGAGAGAGAGAGAGATAAGGAAAATAATCAAACAATATTGCACTGGTTCCGTAATACACTTGGTGACGTTCATGTTTTGAATAGAATTTCAATAATTTATTACTTGTCTATAAATTTTTCTTTTTCTGCGAAAGCTACTGGACCTGTGACGCGGTTGGCCGGAGGGGAAAAGAGAACATGCACAGCACAGCACAGCAGACATTCTGTCACAGAAATCTCAAATTAGCAAAAGGAAAGCAGAGAACATTGGAGGCCCCTCTTTGTGAGGTGGTGGGGGTGGGTTTGTTTCTTTAAAATAAAACCACAATCAGTCATTATACAAGCATCAATAACGGGACAAAGGTCAACTTACTGCACTACACCAATACAGGCAGAGGCACCCCTTTTTCTGGTACCAAGCAAACATCAGATAAATTTTCAAACACAAAACAAGTGCTTGCTCGCTCTCTCTTTCTCTCCCTTTTAGTAAATGTAAGCAAACAAAATTTTGGTAATGTCACTCAAGAAAACAGATCAGGTCTGCGGTTTACCTGTTGAATTTTCAAGTCAGTCCGTCTCTCGGTTTTGGCAGAATCCTCAAAAGTGTTCCCAAAAACAGGTAGAGTGATTTAATTTTAAAAAAGGTGGCCTCGACTATAAAAGAATCCTTCAGAATCAGTCCCATTTGTTTTCATCGAGCTTGGCAAAGACATTCTCAAAGCAATGAAAAGAAAAGGAAGATGAAAAGCACGGGAGGCCGCCCGCCCAGTGTCCTGAGGCGTGCTTCAAAACGTGGTCAATGAGCTGAAATTTAGCACACTAAATACTGTAAAACTTAGACATCTCCATACCTACCTCATTTTGATATAAAGTATTTCGGAAATACAAATTTTTCTTTTTAATTTTAAAATATATATATTAGTCCCAGTGAAACCAATTAACCCCTTACCTCCCCAAACAAATTGCACACATTTAAAAAATAATGAAAGCAATGAACGATATTTTTGAAGATGATTCTCTCTAACCTCCTCTTGTTTCTCAGGGGGGGAGTCAACAATTCAGTACCAATCTTTTGGTGTATTATTTTTAAAAAAAAAAATTCAAATAATTCAGGTCTTTCTTGAAATTTGAGCAAATCAGGAAGATAAAAAAAACAGAGTATAGAGGACAGCCTGCATTTCAGGGATCAAATGTATTATAATCGAAAATACCAAGTATAATCTCCATTCCATCCCTCTGATTATCTATTTTACCTAAAGAAATAGTGTTTACAATATCTAGGTTGTCTTTTTCAACTGTAATTCAGCCCTCTGAAAGGAGTCAGTGGTGGTGTGTCCTTATCTTCAGCCAGTGAGAGTCCCACACCCAGTCCCCGTGACTCACCGCTGTCCTCCACAAGTCTACCAGCAACTTTGGACCGAAGATAGGGGAAGGAAAAAAACTGACAATAATACAAAGTAAGATCTCAGTGGACTTCACTAGTGGTAACCTAAATGCTGACCTGGAAAAGAACACAGACAGCAGAGAAGTTGGTAGTGAGAAATTAGAAAGAACTGTTAAAATAAAGATGATTGGGTATCAGTGTGGAGAGAAGGGAGCTTTCCAGAAACAACACCGCCAGCAAGTTTAACTACGTGCTTAAGATGCTGCTACCCACTAAAGGCAGATAGGTAAAAAATCAGGATTCCTTAAGAGATTTAACAGTTGTCGTTGGCAAATTTTTGCAGATTTTCATCTCTTTACTAGTGAATATAGAGACTGCAACCACAATGCAGTTAGCTCCTTTTGACACAACACAGGGGGGTAAACTGCAAAAAATTAACCTAAGTTCCCTGTCCTTTAAACACAGAATTAAATTAGTTCAATGTGGACTGAGTCAGAATGTTACAATCACATTAAAATTTGAGAATCTTAAAATAAGACGTTAGTCCCTATGCTAAAAAAGGGAGAGAGAGAGAGAGCGAGCCTGAAAAGTCTTTCCAAGTTAGCACTACAGGACAGGACAGGACGTGTTTCCAAGAGAGGGAGAAGCCATTCTGGGGTATTTAATGGTGAACAGGCTCAAAATAGTTAATTACACCCTGCATAGGTTTCTGCTAAGTAGCTGCAGTTCATCTAGAGGAATACCCGCCTGCCCGCCTGCGTTCTTTTCCTAAAAGATAGAAATCTTTGTGGATTTTCCCTGTAGAAAGGCCATTCTGAATCCACTTAACATTAGGCAAGAACCAGAACCAAGCAGTCCCTAAAACCACCCCAGAGAAAGAGAAGGTGCATGTGAGAGGGGTGGGGAGAACTGACGTACATTACTAACTGCAGCCTGCCTAACTCCAAACCAAATCGGTCATTGCACATTTGTTCTAATAATTAGATTTTTGGCTGGAGGTAAAAAGTGATATGGTTGGTATAGAAATATGACAAGAATGAAATGGACAAAACCCTGAGCCCACAAGTAGGCTGTGTAGTAAATATAAAAAAATAAGAAATAAATAAGCAGATTGAACAACTCAATCATGCAAAATTTGTACCCTGTCCATGAAGGACCAGGTGGGCGCTGTTGTGTTTGGGGCAAGAGCATAGCACCCCTGATCAGTGGAAAGGCCACCACCACAGGTTCTGCTCAGCCTGCCCGACCCTCTCAGCATGATTGTCTCTAAGTGACTTTCACTAAAACTTAAAAGTAAATACTGTCCTTCTGGAATCTTCTCTCGTAGATATCTTGGCCAGTGTTCATGCAGCACCTTGACCAGTCCATTGGTCAGCTGACAAAAAGTGGTGGAGCTAGTGTGATTGTTATTGTTGTTTTTCCAGTCTCATTTCAAATGGTCACACTTCATTCTCGCCATGGAAGAAAAATCTGCACTGATCGATCAATGTCTGTAGAATGTCAACGGGGATGCGCGACATGTAACTCATCTCTCCAAATGACTGGAACTCCATTCGTATCAATGTTGGCCACCAACACCTTGCCAGGTTCTTGCTGTCCATGTTATTGGTCTCATGATGTTTGCTGATTCTGTAACAGTAAAACATAAACCTGTTAATCAACAGGTCTCTCTGGGAAAAAGCATTAATGCCAAAGGACAGCCTTTAAATAAGTGGGTGCTATTAAATCTGTCTACCAACAACTCTGGATTGTACACATCTATTTAAATTGCTTTAATGTTATAGAAGCTGAGAGATTCTTGCAAGCCACAATGTAACTAACTATACATATATTTTAAGGATTGCAAGAAATCTCAAAGCTTTTTATTTTAACTGTTTCTGTCTGCCAAATTAGACAGCAGGTGGTCATTGTGAATTATGGTCAAAGAAAAATCTATCATGTGACTTTTAAACTTGTTGACACTGTCATTGTTAACAAATGCTAGTAGTTTATGCCACTGATCCATTACTAAAGAAATGTTTCTGAGGACAAGCCTTGCACATCATTTAATAGACTGTTTCTGAAAATGCTTCACAACTAGAGATGTTCTACATAAATCCCTGCGTGATCCCAGAGTCAGTGAAAACGTGTACATACTAAACAGCAGTTGCTCTAGTTCAACAACAGCAAGAGAAGACAAAAAGAGTGCCCACCTGTTTATGTGGGTGATAAGATACTTCAAGACATCATAGTTAATGGTTGGCAGTTTCTTAAGGACCCCACGAAGGGCCAGCAGACGACTGCTTTTGTCTGCAACTCCTGGTAGAAAAAAAACATTACTTGCTTATAAAATGTTCTATCATAGGGGTCAAATCATTGGTTTAAAAAGTTCAAAGCACCACACAAGCACCCAACAGTACAAATTTCTAAAAAAACTTATTTATTCATGCAGCCAGAGGAAAAGTTTGGTTTATTTTGCCCCCTAACAGTTTATTCAGTCAATAAACCAACTAACTGTGGGTATATGGTGTAGCTGTTTATCCATGAGGCTTAGCTATACAGATGCAGCCGGACACCCAAACTCCTCTCCCAGGAATGGGGAGGTGCGCTTTCTGAAGTCCTTTCCTCTTCACGGAGTTTCCACCCCCAACAAGCTTCCGCAACCTTAGTGACCCTGCCAGGTGTTGCTCTCAATTAAAACCCGGCTGTTAGCCACAGTACTGATTCATTACTCCAGCTAGGCTTCGGCAGCATTTCCCCTGACTGACACACACACATCCTAAATGTGCAAAGTTAGTTCTTTGTCCTGTAGGTAGGTAGTCACAGCTGTCACCATCATGGACAAACTAGTCCTTACTAACCCGTTCCTGATAGATCTCTCATACTGACAAATGATTTTCCCTCCAAGCTGAAAGTTGCTTATAAATAAATCAAGCAACAAAAGATATAATCCATGAAATACTTCTCCCCCCAACACCCACGCAATACTAATGTAAAGACAAATGGTGATGCAAAGTCTTTTTTTTAAAAAAACAAAACATTTGAGTAAAATTAAGTTAATAAAAACCTGGCTTAGCCGACGAGAGAAAAAATAATGAAAAGCACCTGAAGCTTCAGTTAGCTCACTGTAAAGACTACAAGGCAATATTGGTTCAGACAGATCGTTAAAAAATCCTTTCAGGGCTGTGGCTACAGCATTGACCTGGATGTCAAGTGTTTTTATATCCACATATGAATCTGGAAAAATAAAGAGATAAGAAAAGATGTTATCCATCAAACGAGTGACACAACTGTAGCCTACGAAAGTCTGTTTTGACTTAAGTAAATGATGATGACGACGACAACGGTGAAAATAACTGGCTTCTTTCTTCCCAGAATTTCTCTGTAAGCTACCAGTTGTTTCTAATCCCAATTTATCCAATGCTGGATCTATCAAATTTACACAAAAGACGTATATACCAAGCTCCTAACCTTACTCAGCATTCTCTCAATGACTTCATGTTACTGTCTCATTTTATTACTGGTTTTACAATGGCAGTGCATACTGTAACCAACCAATAATCTTATGCAATGAATACACAAAACTGTCAACCCCGACTCTTTCTTACCTAAATGTCCTCAACATCTACCAAAATTCCTTACTTCCAACTCCCTTAATGATTAGATTAACCATTCATCTCCCTATACCCAAAATCTTTCCTCTCCTCATCTTTTACATTCTCTCTTAATGCTTTCATAAAAATATTGTGTGTGTAATCTGAAATTTTGTATCATTCTGGGAAGCAGTAATTTTCAATGAACAGCATTACATATAATCCTGAACCTCCTATTCAGGATACCACAATCCATTAGTCTCTGTCATTAAAGACTAATAGCCAAAATTTCTGAGTCAAATATTATGGAAGAGCTGTCTTTTGTCTTCAATGGCCACAAGGTTCGGCTCGTTCAGAAAAACCTGACTCCTCCTCATCAGTAACTTCAGTGCAATAGATGAATATCAGAACAGCAATGGAATACCAAAACCTTCTCTCTCAAAGAAATTTTTGTTGGAGTTCCTCCACTATGTCCAGATTTTAAAATTGCACCTAGGAAATATAAATTCCAATGCTCACTGCAACCTGAAGTAAACAGATGGAGACCTCTGCCTGTTTACATTATCTCTCATATGGGAGTTACTGTATGGACAAATTACTAAATTCCTGAGCCAGAGAAGCATCATCTTCCCTAGTTCAATCAGGACCCATCCTGCCAACACCTCACCTGAACTTCCCAGTCAACCAAACATATTTTCCATAACCACATCATAGTCAACTAATGCACTGTACCTTCTTGAAACTTTGATAACAACAGATCAACTTGAGCTTTGTTTCCAGGGACCCTGTAAATGCCTTCAGCAGTTATACCTATGGATGAGAAGTGCCATCTGTTAAATAAAATAGCTTTTTTTTTTTAAAGATGACTTTAAATTCATGCTGAGGAATAATATGCAGTTTTTTTAAAATATGTAACAAACATTAAAAAGTTTGAAGTTAGTGAAAGAAAAGACAAAAGAATGGAACAATTATTGACACTTATGTAAACAAAGAACTAATTTCTAAACCAATGCTAAGCACCTGACTTACCTTCTATCTCTATAAACAGCACACAAAGCTCAACAAACATGGGAACGTTCTCATTCTTCTCAGACATTGGAAAATCATCCAGAATGGGCCCACTCTGTGAAATGCTGGAAACCTTGCCATCTTTCTTTTTGATCTTCTTCTGCAGCTTCTGCTGCTCCTTTTGTTTTCTCTCCTAGAAACAGAGACAAATTCTGCCTGCAGAGTCAAGTCTACAGACCTTCTCAATATAGCACTAGCCACACCTGTAAAACGTTATCATGCTTTCTACAGCACATACTAGAAAATTTCTGAATATTAAAGAAAACATGTCATTTAAATCTAAGAATAAGTTAACCAAAATTAAGCAAGAAAAAGGAAATGTAGGGAAACAGAGTTTTTATTGTATACAGTACAACTAGATGGAGCAGCTAAAAAATAAAAAGCAGAAAATGTGTCCAGTCACACCTAGGCATTACACTGACCTCTTCCTTTTGTCGTCTCTTTTCTTCTTTCCTTCTCTGCCGGTCAGTGTTCAGAAGCCTCTGCCGATCAGAGTCACGTAGCTTGATCTTCATATGGAACCGATCCTTCCAGTGCCCACTATCTGCAAGGTCGTCGCCATCATCCGTAGTGAGTGCATACTGAAGAAATAGAAGTCAGTCAGTTGTAAGAGATGATTCCTGAGTGCCAGGAACCAAATCAATGAGAGTCCCTTAAGAATCCTTCCCAAGCTCTCAAAGGATGTCTTCAAAAAGAATAACAGTCCGCATTGTAGGGTAAAAGATTTAATGGTGTGACTTTTATCTACACACATTTCTACTGGGAAAAGTCATTAGGCTTGTTTAAATGTAGATATGCCCATCTAGCAACACACATCCACTCAACGAAGGTAACTCTAACCCAATGCCATTATCAAACACTGAGCATGATTATAGAGTTTACATTAAAAGTATTCAGATGGCACCTCCATTTTGAAATGATTAACACAGTAGAAATGTGTTTAAACAGGTGAGGTCGACGAGAGGAATAAGGTGGAAACGTTTATAAAATTCTGCCAACAAAACAGGCCTCAGGACGTGTGTTTAACCACCAATCAACAAAAACTCAACTGGCAATAATTGTAAGATACATTGTGAAGGAAAAAAAGATTTAAAAGAAATCAAAATTACTTCATGCATAGCAATAACTGTGGTGGTGGATGAGTTAACTTGAAGATAGGAATAATAAAAATACCAACAATCAAATAAATAAGGTTTGGTTGATACCTTTGTTATCGTTCCAGCGCCATAATCTCTGGGGACAATTGTTTCATATGGATTTTCATCATCGAGTCGATCTGTTACAACAGAGAGAAACAGAACAACCTTACAAGTACACATCACTGCTGTGTATGATTCAGTATCCATGCTAATCACAAGTTACCAGATGTACATAGATAAATACACTGTTTCACCATGCTGTGTTAACTTTATTTTCATCAAGTGTTCACGATTTTAAGGTAACATGCTAAAAGAAAGCATCATGAGTTATCTTACAAATAAGTAATAGAGAGATATATTTAGTAGAAAGCTGCCTCTGAGAAGATAAGCTCTACTTACTTGGTGGAGAGTTCACATTGTCACTGTCTGACATGGGTGGACTGATCGTACAGGTACTGCTGTCCATGGTTGGTGAACGGCATTTCTTCCTGAGTGACCGTGGCTTCCGTCTAACTCGCAGCTCATCGCCCGTGCCTTCACTGCCCTCCGATGGGGAGTTGCTTCGGACTGGCGAATAAAAGAAACGTAACTGTTTCCGCCGTGAACAGATCCTATCGGAGAAGCTAAGTTGGAAGGAAGAGGAAGAGGCGAGACTAGAGCAGAAACAGTTTTCCACCACCAGAGGCTTGTGGAGAAGGCTAGTGTCATCCCTGTGCACTGAAACGACACCAGTCAGGAAGTTAGTCGTTACACAAACAACCAGGGCAGTAGACAGACCTACCACGCCCAGAGCAGTGGGCAGGCAGACAGACAGCAAGTACAGTACTCCAGTCCACACTACACGGAGGAGGGGAGTGGGTATTAAAGTGGAGAAGAACAAAATATTAGAAATTGCAACACGAAACAAATCATCAATGAATAAGTAATTTCAGTCACATATCTAACTGTAACACTCAGTAGATTCCTCTCCACAGAGACAAATATTTATCAAATACATTCTCAGCCTCACTACTTACTTAAGGTTTTGTTTCCAGTTCTACCTTTCTTGAAAGGAAAGGGGGAATTTCTGTATTAAAACAGCAACATTTGTTTAAAAACACCCGAGCTGTTCTAACACAGCAGGTCACAATGTCCAAAGCTGGTCTCACCTCGTTCAAACGAGCCACCTTGCACGGCCAGGTGGCCTCTCTCCTCTGCCTGGTCCAGGGTGGAGTGGCTGTCTTGAGATCGCTGTTTGTGCTTTTTTTTGTGTGGTGTGGGGCGTCGGTTGACCTTGGAATGAAAACCCACCTTCCGGTCCCTCTCCAGGGAGCTAAACTCAGAATCCTCAGAGTCTGTGCCACCTGGGAATTAAAAACATACGTGTGTAAACAGTAATCCCACCCGCGAGGCCAGTAGTAAAACAACACACCTCGGTGGTAGACCATGACACATTCTGAACAGTTTCAGTCAGGCGGCACTGGTCTCGTCTTCCTATTTTTGATTTCTGTGGTGACGGACTCATTAGACGACACCCAGTACCATTTTAAATAACATTTTGTTCAGAAAAACGCGTTTCTTAGTTGGAGCATACTTTGCAGTCAATGATGTAGGCATTTCCAGCCAGAACCAGGAGTGTCGAACAGTAAACTGGCTGATGACAAGCAGCTCTCAAATTAAAGCAATAAAAACAGGAGAGCAAATATCTAATCTGTACCGAGTGTCGTTCTGCAGTTGTACCTAGCCCCTTAAATACAATTCTTCCAAAAATAAAGTAACAATTATTTATTAAGAAATGTTTAGCAGTTTCATCTGCACTCTACAATTCGTTGGTGGTGGTGATGCAGTCTCGTCATAATGGACCTCTGCTGACATCATTGCAAAATGCAGAAAAAAATTGTCACTCATTTTAGTCCTCAATTACCCGCACAAAACTGAAATCCATTCAGGAAAACCTAAAGATTCCCTGTCATAACCTTATACAAGATATGTCCATGGAAAGAATTGAACTTATTACATGATGGAGCATATCGATGAACAAAGACAAGCAATAACTGCTTGTGCTGTTGAGTTTGATATTCAACACTTGCAGCAGATCAATGGAATCTTGTTGAAAATGTAATGCGCATGCTAAAACCACTTCAGGAATGACCAAACAAGTCATTTCAGACAAAAAATATGGAGATCAGACGCTGAAAGAAGAGTTTAAGAAAGCAGTCAAAGGACTAAGGTGTGGGACTCGAAAGATCCTGGAAACAAATACTTTGCAATAGTCATTCTTTTAGCCCAAGATTTAAATATTGCTTTTTGAATGATGAAGCTAAGTCCAAGAAGTGGATAATTGATGAAATGAGAAGACAAGATCAACAGCTGTGTAAATGTTGAAGAAATCACTGAAGCACAGAGCAGTAAAAGTCCTGATATCCTCACTGTCACACACAAGAATATCCTTGCCCAATCCAGCATTAAAACTACCTTTCAGTTAAGATGAAGTGAAAAGAAATAAAAGAAAACCTCAGTACATAAAGCAGAATTAGAAAAATACCTACCCTTCCTTGACTAGAACAACATGACGACTCTTTGATATGGCAATGTTAAAACAGATCAGAATTTCTGAAACTAAAAGCCTTGGTTTTAAAATATTCTAATGCGCTGTGAGCGCCATAAATCTGAGCAATTTTTCAGCACTTCTGACAAAATTTACATGGAGATCTGTGATGGGCTGGCAGCAGATGGTGCCAAAATACTGCTTTTTGCCATGAAAAATATTAAACTTCTAAATTTTTATTATTGAATAATCAAATAATTTATATCAATAAATGTAGGATTGATCCCAAACAGATAGTTTAATTGGCAGTGTTTTATAAATTAGAATAAAATAATGTCTATCTCAATTCCTGCTCAAAATAAAATGCAAAGTTTTTTTTTTTCCATAAATTACCGTTTTTTTCGGTTTATTAGATAATGTGGAATATAAGCCAAATACGTCAATTTTCCCATTTTCCAAGCCTCCATTCAAGTTGATCGTACAATCGTACTTATGTACAGTAATAACAGTATAAAATTTCTTTCAGGGATATAAAACAGCAGCAGATCGAGAGATTTGGGGAAGGAAAAGGTTTTAGGTAAAGAGAACGAAGGCAAAACAAAGCAGCTTCAATCTGTATGGAACACAGTTTGATATGATTTTTGCCTATCAAATAAAAAGTTGAATCATGTGTACGGTGTTATAAGTTATGTAAACCCTTAGAAATTAGTGGGTATAGTGGTATAACCATTTAGACTGCGTTATTTGTGCATTCGTGTAGTGATACAAAAAGTCTTTGTTTACAAATCATCCTCAGAGTAGACCAAAGACAACATGGGCCTCCCAGGACAACAGAGATCTAAGATCCAAAAGCTTGACCATACAGACATTGATACACAAACCACATGGTAGCGATGAGTGAAGGGAAATTGTAAAATGCCATATGGTAAGAAGAAGCCAGAACAGGTGTTGATGATGATGATGACTTAAGGAAAGATGGAGTTTTGCATAGGGTCCGTCATCCTAGAATGGGTCTAAATGAGGCATATTTTGATTTTCCAATCCCATAACGTCTTACGATTTGTACATACATGCACAAAAATTGGACATAATAATATTATGTATTTGGAATAAAAACCTAAAAAATAAATCTTATATTTCGAGTAGATTTAAACTGTAACGTTTTTAAAATAGTGTGTCTTCAATCCAATTTCCAAACACATTTGTTGTGAAATTGGTCAGTTATTGTAACTCAACTCTATACAAAATTTAAATTTATATAGGACAAATTTAGTAACTTAAACATAAAAATTAATATTTGCAAGGAAAAGAACACAAAATCTACAAAAACAAAACAAAACAAGGTTTCTCAGTTTTTAATATACTATTTAAAAAAACCCTTCCATCTTCAAGCTGATCTTCGACATTGGTCCATCCAGCTTTGCAACAAAGGTTTGCTGTTTTCAGTCTCTTCACCTGTCATGAACACATTTCTCACTAACGCCATACTGCCTTTCCGCTGCCATATTTCCACCATTGCTTTCAGCAAAACTCACCACTTCCAGTTTAAAAGCTGCAGTAAATGCTTTCCTTTTCTTTAAAGCAGGCATTTTCAAGTACGGGTTGATATTTTTGTTTTCAACTTTGACAAATTGAAGCTCCCCTAACACAATGACTAAGCACTAAATAAAAGGGAGGTAACTGAATCTGAGTCAGCATGCACCCCCCCACACACGCACATACAATCATACATAAATTTTCCCATGGTACTCAAGGGTAATGAATAATAATAATAAACATGAATTTACCAATTAGTACACATATTGATTCCTTGATGGCAGCAGCAAAGTCTCTCTTTATTAGCTAAATTGTATAATATTCCTTTCTTTATGCTTGTAAAGATATGAACCTTACCGTTTAATGCCACTCATTAATACTTTTGATGCAATAAAGTCCATCCAAATAACAAAAAACCTATATTGTTCATGATGGTAATTGTGATAATTATCGTTACTTAATTTTGCATCCAATTTAGACAGAACAGAAATACACTTACCCAATTAACACTTGTCGCAATAAATTTCAATTTACAAAAGAAAAACAAATTTAATTTTTATACTTTAAGCATGGTTTTCCTCGCTCGTCCAATTTAACAAATAAATGTTTTTAAAAAGTGGCCAGAGAGGCAGATGTGTGGCACGTCCCTAGTCAGAAGTGTACTCTTAACATACATGCATACTTTATTAAGCCAACAAGTCACTAATGTGGTGAGGACTATACATGGTTTTTGGCTGCAAAAGAAAAAAGTGAATGGGTAAACAAGCAAAGGAGCCCATCTAATATTGAGTATTTGACTTGTCGGGTTGCCTGGCTTTGAAGCCACAGCAAAGAGATCAAATAAGGCGAAAAAAAAAATGGATGTCTGGTAGGAGGAGATCTGTAAGCAGGTAGCTAGCTATCAGTTGTGTTCACCTTTATGTTCTTTCTTTCTGGCCGACTTGATGCGGTGCACTTTTCCAGCAGGTAAAGCATCTTCGACCAGGGTATAGTCACTCTCAGGCATAGACTTCAAAAGAGCATCCTGAAAAGAGAAACATGCATGTTATCATTCAGATAATTCCAACTAACATCTGGTTGTGACACATTTTAATAACACTATCATCAACACCCACATTAGTTGAAAGAAACAGAAGAGCTAGTCATTGCTGACTCTGAATACCTCACATTTTACTCGCTAAATCAAAACAAATCAAAGACAACACATGATTGCAGTACTGGACTGAAGTTGCAACTCTCGGCTAACCCCCGGAGAGTACAGTGATGAAAAGGCCATGTGGTAGATTTTTGTTTTAGAGATCTGTGCACGTAAAATAACAACACACTCCCTTTATGTCTGACCAGCCATTTTCCAAAAACACTGAGTACACATCCATAGCTTGTTTAAATATCAAGAATATTCAGGCAATCAATCACATAATAATCACATTTAGCAATTACAGTAAAATTTCACATTTAAGACATTCTCCATGGCTCAACTTTGCAAAAATTTCCCTGAAAATCTCCAGAACTCAAATCACTGAACAAAGCAATTCTAATGACCACTGGCTACATAAATGCACAGCATTTCCTGAAGACCACACAGTTGTACAGTCCTAAGAGACGAGACCACAAACCTAATTAGATGACACTGGTGTTATATAGTAAAAAACAACAACAACAACCCTTCATTGCTCAGTTAGCTTTCCATAAAAGTTATAATGTTTATAGCAGTAATATCACAATATAACACTAATAATACAGGAAGATAACAGTTCAGTGATGAGCAGGATTCCGGTTGCATTAAAAACTTGGAATTGTTGGAGAAGGAAACTTTAAAGAAGGAAATAACTGTCTGTCAATTCACTTGTTCAGCAGCCAGATCAGAAATGCCACTTATCATTTAGGTAAATTAATCTAGGATTTAGAAACTTTTTCACTGCAATTAGCAGCTATAAGATGGAAATATCCACAAATTTTATCATTATTAGTGGTACAAACTACATTAAGTCAGTCAAATATATGCAATTTAGCATTTCTGTGTACACTGCTCTCTGTCTGCAATCTTTTGTTCATTCAAATAGCAGTCTAAACGTTTTCAGATTGTAATAAAAAAGTAAAGAGAAAGAAATCATAAGAATGTGTCCAATAATAAACAAAGAGTAATGTGCACAAAACAGAATAATGCAACAAAATTTTGTTTCTTTAAATAATGTGTAAGTTATTCAATTTTCATAAACTAAAACAAAATTATGAAAAATTTCTATGTTGGAATGCGAATTTCAATTCATTGACCATTCTTGTTAGATTAGCACTGAAAATATTCTTGTGAGGGAGGCAAAGATACAAACAACAGGACAGTACCATGCAACCACACTTACCTGCAGCCACGTACAATAGTTTGGTGGCATAGGACAAGTTTTAATGAAATAAGAACGTGCTATAATCAAAGAGTAATATTGTATAAAGGAGAATATGATAAACCAATCATCAAAACAAAAATATAATCTTTGCAAATAATAAACAAAAAAAAACTTTTAAAATTATCTATTGTTAGCCTATTTAACAGCAGCAGTACAAAATGTACAAAATTTTCAGTCCACTAAACTAAATAGTTGGGAAAATAGTAGTGTTGCCAAAAGTAGACTCATGCAATTGAGTTTGTTAACAAAGAACAAGGGGAAAGTTGGTGAGAAAAACAACTTACCAGTCGCAGATGATGAAGATCCCAGACAGAGAGGAGTAGCAGAGAGAAAGAGAAAGAGCAAGTTAAGTTGGAAGAATATATTAATTCTAGGGCAATCAATCTCACAACACTAACTTACAATTCAAATGCAGAAACTGGTGCTTTTTTTTGGGAAAGGAAATGAAATGGCATCAACTCTCTTAAGGTGACTGATTAGAAAATTAGTAAATGATTCGCAACATTTTTAAGTCTTTCTAAATTTAGTGAGAAGTAAAGTGCATGTTTACAGTTTTTGAATCTAATATGCAGTGCTCAACAAAATCAGGTATGTTGACACATCCACTGTTAATTCGTTATCTAATGCACCATCAAAAAAAAAAGGAAAAGGGGATTGATATTTACATACTTTAAGCTTTAAAAAATAGTTCTTAAAGCTTGACCAGTACCTCATAACAGCCTATCCCCCTTTAGGATCTCTACAGAATGATTTAAGAATAACTTTAAATGATAAAAAAGAAATAACAACTATTTCCCAGAGAACTGTCTTTTAAAGAATATGCAATGGGGCAGCCGGTGGTCCAGTGTATAGACTACTGGACTGCCGAGGTTAAGGGCCCATGTTCAGTTCCCAGTCAGAGTCAGCTTAGCTAGGTTTCTTCCTACATCTAAAAAGGAAGAGTTAAAGTAGGGATTTTCCTGCTAAAGTGCTGGGCCCCACACGGCACACAATTGGCAGCTAACTGCAGCACTATGCACCCTGACAAGGTTGTCTCCCTTGTAGAAGTAAAACACAATTAAAAGGTAAACCACCAAAAAACAAAATTTAGCATTGACCATTTTATGGTACAACTAATCAATCCCAGGAAGGATATGGACAGTTAACTCTTCTGACCAGATGTGTTGGTGAGAGAATAAATAGTAGAGCCTGAAGAATCACAAGGTGTGGAGGGTAGGGTAAAAAAACAACACAACTGAACTTGTTAGAATGAATTAGCAGTAACACAATTTAAAAAAATAATAATAATAATAATAACAGAGTCATCTCCCATGTACTTGTAGTTTGCTCTGCCAAGGGAAGGCAACTCATATTAAGGAACTGTAATGACCAGGTCTTTAGATGAGAAGGGAAAAAAAACAACAACAAATACACCCCAGCAGCTTACAGAGCACCAATCCTAAGCTGGGTAACTGGGTCGTGTTTCTCTGAAGAATCTGTAAAAAAAAAGAATTGCATGCAGACGGATGCATTGATTACCTTCATTTTGGCCTCATCAGATCAACTAATAAAAAGCTGCTATTTTGTACAGAAATAGAGCACAAAGAAGATAAGTCTTCTACACTTCAACGTGCAGTAGAGACAAAGCCAATGAGGTTTTGTTACACACAAGTTCACTGGACAGAAATCATGCTTCCTCCATCACTAAGAGCCACGAGGACCAAACAAACACTACTATTTTTCACAAATCAGTGTTACCGCACAGCACTCGATGTCCCTGTTTACTACTACTACTACCTTTTCTGTTTTATTAAAAGACCACAGGTGCAAGAAACAGTATTTTACACTAATATATAATATATATACCGTAAATTGTGGAGTATAAGTAGACTTTTTAAGCCTGAAAAAAAAACCTCTCCAAAACTAGGGGTTGACTTATACGGTGACTATGAAATGCGAACCTTTACCACAGAGTGGTAAATAAGTGGAACAGCGGTCCTAAGCATCCTTGTGCACCACTTACCGTAACTCCAGCAGGCCGTCACAAATATTTCCAACTAAAACTCGTGTTTGGTGAACTTATTTAACACGGAAATTAATATAATAAAGCAATAAAAATTCAGTATACCAAAGTTATATTTTATTGACAATGAAAGCATGTATGATCACATTCTAAAATCCTTCAAAGTCCTGCTGTTCATCATCTGATGTAAAAAGGTCTGCATATGGGTCAGAATCGCTGAAAGTTCCGACTTCGTCTTCAGTATTTTCACTGTCAACCTCCTCCTCATCACTGTCTTGCCACAACAATATGTCTTCTTCCCCATCCATTGCATTTGAAATCCCACATTTTTTTTAACAATTTTACAACAGTTTCTACATGAACAGCTTTCCATAGACTTTACCATGAAATCGCAAAACACATCCAGTGGTGGAGCACGCATTTTACCACCCTCCATGAATGACCTTTTCTCCATCAATTTATTCCACTCCAAACAAACATTGTCTTTAAATGGCTTATTTAGGCTTACATTGAGAGGTTGAAGCACAGACGTTAACCCCTGCCCCCCTGGTATTACTGCAGTTACAGCATTGTTTTTGTTGTAAATGCTTCTTGACATTATCTGTTAAGTGGGATCTGAATATGTCCAAAATCAACAAGCTCCTTTCCTTGTGTAATCCACCAGCCCGCCTACTCCATAAATGTCCTCCACCTTTGTCCATCCATCCCTTCTCATGAACATGGACAAAAACACCTGGAGGGAACTTGATATCTGGCATTGATTTTTGTTTAAATATAACCATTGGTTTTAATTTAGTTCCATCTGCGAGGCAGCTTAATATGACAGTGAACATAGTCTTTTCGTGATCTGTACTTTTTATCAGAATATTGTTTTAGCCTTTGGAGTCAACAAGTTTATTGCTAAGTATATCGAAAAAAACAAGGTGTTTCATCCATATTGCCAATCTGACACTGTGGGTAGTTGTGTTGCTTCCTCAGTCCAATGACATATCTATGGAAATTTGTAATTTTGTCTTCAAGGTCTTCAGGGAGTTTCTGTGCAATTTTAGTTTTCTGTCACAACACCAAATCTTTCCTCTTCATAAAGCGAGTACAGCAGTTTGTTGCTTTAAAATCTTTGTTTTCATCTGGATGTGTTTTTGCCCACTTAAGTGCTTGAGTACGTATGCTAGTTCGGGTAACTGTTTAGCCATTTTGACAGTTTTCGTGGATCCAACCTTCTAAGTAATTTTCCAGTTCAAGCCAGTGACAGATGCCGGTTCTTACAGCACATTTCTTCTTAGGCATCTTCTTCAGGGAGGCTTCACTTATCTTCCAATCACGCACCAGCTTTTCATTTACTCCATACTTCCTCACTGTAGCACTGTTGTTTGAAGAGTTTGCAAACGCAACAACTTTCAGCTTGAAACTAGAATTATATTTCATCCTTTTTGCTGGTGGAGCCAATGGAGATAAAATATTATCAGCTACAGTATTTAAAAACCGTGAGTACTGAACAGCTACAACTGGACAAGACGACACACTGGGCTCTAGCTCCACCTATAGTGTCGTCAGGTTAGTGTGTGGATAATGATGCAACGGACCCATAGTTTCGCAGCTGGCCGTGTGATGTTGGTGGCGCCACTGGCTGTTTGTTTACATCACTGATGCAAATGGCGGAGTGCAAGCAAAGGCGTACTACAGTGTTCTACTATCCTATACCGTATGCAGAGGTATTATCATGGTTTCATGCTGTGCAAATTATTAATATTTTATTGGAGGTGTTGATTTTGGCTTGAATTTTAGTTTTAGCCTACTGGTAGCACCGTATATGTTTGGGGGTTGACTTATATGGTGAGTATAGGCCTAACCCAGAATTTTGAGCTAAAAATATTGAGGTCGACTTATACACCACAATTTACAGTACATATAATTAAAATTTTTTCTACAAAATCATTATCTCTCCCTTTTCCACTAAAATCATTTTAGCTCAAAATTTAAATGAGAGATTGTGATTTAATTAAAAAACAAATAAAAATAATTTTGAGTGATAAACCAACCACTCAAATTATTTAATGGAAGATTAACAGAATATACAGATAAAATCACCATAACAACACTAATAAATACTGTTTGACTCGGAAAAAGAAAGATTTGATAATACATGGTATAGTTGTACAGGAGAGCGAGCAAAACAACAGGCCTCTATCTCCTGACTTGATCACAAGAAGTTCTGTCCATACAACGAGGAATAACCAACAGTTCAGAACAGGACGAAAGGAAATGGGCGATTCAAATAATATATTTTTTTTTAAAATCAATATGCTTTCACTAATAATTCAACATCACCATAATCTCATCATGCAATCCATTTCCTATAGTTACCACAAATGTTTCCCTTGCTGCACTCCTCTAACTTAGAATTAATAACAGGTTTTTAATTTTCCTCAGAAAATCCACAATTAAACAGAAATCAGCAGACCTCCACGGTGTGGTTTCCAGGCGCTATCAAGACCTCCACAGTGTGGTTTCCAGGCGCTATCAAGACCTCCACGGGTGTGGTTTCCAGGCGCTATCAAGACCTCCACAGTGTGGTTTCCAGGCGCTATCAAGACCTCCACGGTGTGTGGTTTCCAGGCGCTATCAAGACCTCCACGGTTGTGGTTTCCAGGCGCTATCAAGACCTCCACAGTGTGGTTTCCAGGCGCTATCAAGACCTCCACAGTGTGGTTTCCAGGCGCTATCAAGACCTCCACGGTGGTGTGGTTTCCAGGCGCTATCAAGACCTCCACGGTGTGGTTTCCAGGCGCTATCAAGACCTCCACAGTGTGGTTTCCAGGCGCTATCAAGACCTCCACGGTGTGGTTTCCAGGCGCTATCAAGACCTCCACAGTGTGGTTTCCAGGCGCTATCAAGACCTCCACGGTGTGGTTTCCAGGCGCTATCAAGACCTCCACAGTGTGGTTTCCAGGTGCTATCAAGACCTCCACGTGTGTGGTTTCCAGGCGCTATCAAGACCTCCACAGTGTGGTTTCCAGGCGCTATCAAGACCTCCACGGTTGTGGTTTCCAGGCGCTATCAAGACCTCCACAGTGTGGTTTCCAGGCGCTATCAAGACCTCCACGGGTGTGGTTTCCAGGCGCTATCAAGACCTCCACGGTGTGGTTTCCAGGCGCTATCAAGACCTGTGGTTTCCAGGCGCTATCAAGACCTGTGGTTTCCAGGCGCGATCAAGACCTCCACAGTGTGGTTTCCAGGCGCTATCAAGACCTCCACAGTGTGGTTTCCAGGCGCTATCAAGACCTCCACGGTGTGGTTTCCAGGCGCTATCAAGACCTGTGGTTTCCAGGCGCGATCAAGACCTCCACAGTGTGGTTTCCAGGTGCTATCAAGACCTGCCCAGAGGTTTCTTGCTCCATCAAAATTACTAAATGGGACTTCTTCTGTAATGATCTAGTCATTCATCAAAACAAATGGCAGTAATTTTTTTTACATTAAAAAGAAACTTAATTTTTTAAAAGAATTTTCCTTTTATAAGATAATAGGGACACCTGGGGAGATGTAGGTTGCTTGAACAGGGAAACGCTCCTGACGACTGACAACAAGGTCTTCAAAAGAGAAGCATAATGAGAAAATCGATCTTGAGCTTTAAGATGTTTGCACACGAGTCAGGATTATCACATTTCTTTTCAACCCCTAATTTTCTGTTTTGTCACAACCTAGTAAAATGAGTTCTGCCATGCTTCTACACTTGGCAAATCATTATGCAACAAGAACAATGGAGAAAAGCATTAAAACAAGGATTGGGAAGCTGACCCGATAAGAAAGAGACATCAAGGACAGTGGTGCTTGTTGCCTTACCTTCACTGTACCATAGTCAGCTATCTCTATTGGCTCGGGGACAGCCAGTGGAGCCTGGACACGGCCACCAGAGGATGACGACGATGACAGTGATGCAGTTCCGACGTTGGTGAGGTTTCGTGAGATCACTTTTGCCACAGGTTCAAAGTATTTCCTGTTCAATGGCTGAAGTTAACAAAACAATGAAGTCATCATGATACCAAGTGTGGCAAGTAGGAAAAACTGTAGGTGTTAGCAGCTTGAGGGGGAGGGGAGCTCCCAGTGTTCTCTGTTAGATCTGTATATTTACCCTGAATAGAGACCACATGCTGTTTTACTTACATATTTCTTCTATGCCTTTAAGATTATTAGAAAAAACACATACACACATATATAACATTAGCCTGGAGATTCATCAGGGGAAAGCACTCACCCAAGAGACTGTACCAAAATTTTTTTGTTACATGTATAGGAAGAAATGTAATGGATGACAAGCAGTGAAAATGTGATTCTCCACTTGTTTTTAAGCGAGAATTAAGTTATAAAGAGTCAACAAAGCAGTTGGGTCAGCTAGTGGACTATAAACAAAGATGAGACAGCCAACAAAGGCTAGATAATTGGCAGTGTAATGGCACAGAAAATCAATGAAGTAGAAGACAGATAAAAAAAAAAAAACAATGGCTATTTTATTGAATTCTCGGGTATTTGAAGCTTGCAGGTTACTACTATCTTCATCAATCTTGCATGTGAAACATTTTACAATGTGAGATAAGAAAAAGGAAAAAGGCACTATCAATGAGTAAGCGAATATGGTAAAGTACCAATACATGAAAAGTTCTGGGTAAATGTAAAAGAAAAAATGATAGACAAAATTCAACAATCTATGCTGAAATTGTGAGAATCACATCTTCTACAACTTCTGCAGCCATTGTTTATTCTATGATGATGATAGAAATAAATTTCAAGTGGTCAGAATTCTCTGGGAGTCTTTTGTTCAAACAGCATGGGAAGCTAAAATTGTCTCTGTGAGCACAAGGTCAATGGCCAGACAATTGAGTCCAGAAATTGTTCAACTGCAATGAAAATGCAACAAAAGCTGCTTGTTTTTGTTCAGCTAGGCTGAGTGACAACAAATAAACAAGACATAAGTTTGGGAAATAGAGACAAATTTCCATTCATACAGTTGCTGGTGTTATTTTTATGATTTCTATCTTTCCCTGCATATTCAACTACCAATATAGAATTTATTAAAATGTTCATATTTTCACCACTAGCAGTGCTAGCACATTATATTAAGGCTGGTAGTAACTAAAACAACTGGTTCCAAACTGTACTGCTTATCATTGCTTCTTGAAGTGTACTTGTAAAAACTGAACACTTCATCACCAAAACATAAGCCAAGCACTAAGAGTTAGGAAAATGAATGTTACTAGTTTATTTCTTACTGTGGGTGCTCAGTTTGTGGCATTAATTAATAAACTTCCAATGATGCATTTAAACCATGCTCCACTCACCCTCAAATGATCAGAGGTCAAACATTGGCAAATAAAAACTGGCACCTCCTCTGAATCCTGTCAATCCATGCTTCAAGCACAAAATAAATTCAAACCATTCTACCTCCATCCAACAGGTGGAGCTAGAGAACTCAGGGGCAACACAGCAATATTTAAAATCAAGGCAACATGCTGTGCAAACCATCCTCTGATGGAGTTACTTACCCTTGGTTCTAGCCTTCCAGTGCCGGTCCTGCCAGTCTTGTATGACCGGTACAGGTTGTTTTCTGTCCACATAGTCGTCTCCTCTGGCCGCGGACTTGCCGTCTCATACATGGGAAACTCCAGAAAGCCAGCTAGTAATCAAAGAAAGGTCCCTTTAAAACATTCCAAAGGTTCTACCTGATGAAAATCTGTAAATGTCTAGGAGTTCTACAGGTACTTCACGCTTACTTGAAACAGCCCATTCAAAGCAACTACAACAATATGAGATACCTAATCAGTTGGAAAACAAAATGTAGGGATACAGGCATAAAATGCGTGCCGACATCTGTGATATAATCTAAAAATTTTTAATTATGTTTTGTAACAATTTCATTTAGATTGTGACAAAATGTTGCTAATGATGTTATTATATACAAGTGTTCTTAAAACGGACTCTCTCAGAATGGCCTAAATCCTGCTCCACAATGCCATACTCAAGGTAGATGGAGATGACTGTTATATTTATAGAGAAAGTGTATGCTCCATTAGAGTCTTGCAGCTGATTCGTCATCTTTAAAGTCATTGCAATAACCAGACATTAGAGACCACCAAAACAATGTACCAACATCAGGCAATGCAACATGAACTTCTCCTGATTGAAGTTCCACAAGAAGGGGTTTTTAAAAGTACATTATTGAGACATCACCAGGTAGCAATCCTTGCCTGTATGGTGGACCTGTCATCCTCTTCAGGACTTGCTGCAACACAACATGCTACAAGCTACAGACTCTTAACTGAACCCTTCCTCATCCAATGGCCTGCACTCATTTGTCTCAAAAAAGCCCAAACTGTTTCACAAGTTGGATGTTTCTTTCCAACACAAGCATGTTTTCAAAGTTAAATTGTAGCCTAAAGATGCTAAGAAAAAAAGAAACCTGAACTGTTCAAACATTTTCACCATATAAGATATTTCACAAAGCCTACCTAGATTCTGTGAGTGGCAAACAGTCATTCTCTCACCAATATTTTTCCACAGGTTCAGAAAGTGTACAATCTGTGATTAACCCGCACAAGAATACATTACATCCATCCACCAAACCATTAACAAACTGTCTGGAAGAATAAAATCTACATAAAGCTAGAAGAGTTAGAAATGCAAGTTACCATCCCACCTGTAAGCTTTAATCAACATCAGTCAGGACTTCAACATCATATATTATTAATGCTGAGTTTAAATGCATATTATATAAGTCAAAATATCTAGTCTATAAAAATCAAAATAAAAACAAAAACTGATCTGCTGCCTGATGGCAGACAATTCTAGCAATGAAGCACTTAACCCTCGACCAACCTACCATACAAACAATTCTGCTTTGGGTAGTCGGAAGATTTAAAGAATGCAATGGTCCGTGTTGCTTCATAAAAACTAAGTAACCGCTATCACTACTCTCCAATGGATACCATACATGCTCGCCCACAAATTCTCATCCACTTCTTTCACCTTGCTGCCACAATAACATCTGTGGGGGGGTTGAAAACAAGGCTGCAACAGCTGTTTGTAAAGGTGGAAAACTATTCCCACCAAAACACGCCACCAGGCTAAGAAAGGTCACAATATATGAGAAAACAACTTATGACAGGCTGCCTGTGAAGAGATAAAAGCAACAACAACAACAACAACAAGGCAGAGAGTTTTTTAAACTAATACTAAAGCAATCTTGGGTAAACTAAGTTACCAGATAATCATTCTTTGTTTCTGAAAGGAAAGAGTTAAAATTGTTTAGTTGGATCTGATGTTCTGAAAAATTACAAAACCCCTCATCCTACAGAAAGTTAAGAGTACAGCGAATAAAAAGCACTGTGCATATGACATGCACTAAACAACCACTGGTCAAACGATACTGACAACATGCAACACACTGATGAGGTAGGGTGACAAGCATGCTGGTGAGAACACAGTCACATGTGATGGTGAGTTCACTGATGTCATCAAAAGGTCAGACAAAATGAGAAAAAGAGGTCACTTCCTGGAACTGAACAAATGAAGCCAAAATTAAAAATGAATCTATGCTAGATAACCACAATTAAAAAAAATAATCATCCAATCATCGAGCCAAATCACCTTCCAGCTCGTCCTTCATGCTGCTCGACTTCTTCATGTGATATGGAGACTGCAGCTTAGCCTCGGTGTAATCAACGCTGAAGATGCTAGGCAATTGGAGCGCCTCGCTGTCAGCAGCTGGGTACGATTTGCGATACTGTTCCCTATACTGTTCTGAAATTGAGCAAGATTAGTCAGAATTGAGGACACAGAGTAAACACTGAAGCTCCACCCAAATTCATCCCTATACCCAGAAAAGAGCCAAACCTAATGCATCTGCCAAGACCAAAGTCAGTCTTGCATTAATGGAGAGAGTAACAAAGGATCAGATGATCAGTGAAAACCAACAGCAAGCATGCCAACCACCATACTATTTAAGAGATTACTGATTCATAAAATGTTCTCTCTTCCAGGTGTTGGAGATTTTTAGTCCTCAAACTCTACAGGTTGGTAAAACTTGTGAAAAAATGGTAATTCCGACTGCTGGTCTGCCAATTTTAAGAGAAAGACAGCATTTAAAACAAATTGATTCCTGAGTCTCTTGTGTATGACAAAAAAAAAAAAAATTAAACAAAACAAAATGATCATCATCATCAATATAAATATGTAATAGAAATAACATCTGGTTTAAATTTTTCAATCTCGTTTCCCCAATTTTTTGTCAAGTAAAGCAGAGAGTTGATATATCTGTCTATTTTCTGTGCAAATCCATCTAACTAGAGAATGGAGAGGATGTTAGTGTGCAAGTCAGTTCTTCCTGGATGTTCTACGACCAACAGTAAATTGTCATGGTTATGAATAAACCTCTGGGTAGCCCGCTGCTCTCACTAGGATGAGGTACAATAAAAACATAACCACGGGTCGAAATAAGGCCTCAAACAAACAGCTGTGGCGGCCGGTCGTGGAACCGACCCAGCTCCCAACACACATACGCAACTTAACAGACAAACCCCTCGCAACACCCCCCACCCCCCCAAAAAGATGTGCAGTTAAGTAGACATCATACACAAAAATAGAATTCACCCACTTTGTATACTAAGAGAACCTCAAGGAATGTGGAGCCCTAGAAAACGTTAACCACAAGGAGGAAATGCCACACACACGCGCACACACAAAGGTTAGAAGCCCTAATCTTGGAACTATGTCAGATCTTAAATAAACTGGACATTTTCAACAACCTTTTCCAATTTCAGGTCATTAATTCAGACTTTTTTCTTGATTTTCCCCAATCCAAACAAAGTTGTTGTACATTACCAAACTGGGTCCTTATAAGGCCATTTTGTGCAATGGCCCATCATCTGGGGTCAGGGCTGAATATTTTTTTTTTTTGTTTCTTTTAAAGAAAATAACTGCCGTGTTATTGTTGCTGGCTTGCTTAGTGGTTGGTATCCCTCTATCTTATCCTCCTTTCCATCTAGCATTATTATGTAAACTCCAACACCATCAAATCTGAAGCCATCTTCTACTGACTGCTCTATCTACATATATCCACAGAATCCTGAGCCAATTTAGCTAATGTTTAATTTGGTAGGTTAGATAAGTATTGAAGGTGGTTTGATTTAGAGCTTGGCAAGATAAGATCTTCACTGATTATAACCCTGTGGTGCTGTAGTTTTCCTTGAGCTCATTTAGCTATTTGTAACTCTGGCAAAATGGTTCTTTAAGTCAACAAGGTGCATTTGTGCTGACAGTTGATTTTCTTTATCAATTTGATTGCTTTACTTTGCAATGCTGTGAAAAGGGTGTTGTAAAGCTTTACAAAAATGAATTGGAAATGAGAACTGATCCCCAAAGACAAAAAATTATGTATGGCTTGACATGATGAATTGATGCATTAGTAGAATATTGTATCATAGGGAATTGGGTTGCTGTTGACTATGATGACAAGCATCCAGGTGAAGCAACAGCTGTCACAGGGTAAAATGTTGAAGTGTCTGTTATGAAAATGGCTGGATCATGAAGATAAAATAGTCCACCATGTGAATGGAGTTGTCAAGAAAATTAGTCTTCCAATCCCAGTTGGTTCACGTAGGCAGTTCAGCTTTGTTGTCAAAATTTAATTTTAAATTGTACCTTCAACTTTAGAAACTGTAGGACAGACAGACAAGTATTGTTTACATTTTTATCAGATTTTTGTAAAAAAAAAAAAAATTTTTTTTTAAAAATAAATTATTTTGATAGAAGCAGAGACATTTTCCCTAGTGAAAGTTGTTACTTCGCCTGGATCTGAAACTAGGGTTGTAGAATTTCTAGCTTTAATTTTTTTTTCATGTGTTACAATGCCTACATTAATGTCTAATAGTTCCATGCACAGAAGTGTCTCAGGCAGACCTTTTGCATCCATAAAGAATAAAATGCCATTCTTTTTTATCCTTGGGACCACTTCTCATGAAATGGCCCTATGTATTTTCAATTGACATTATCAGAAATTTGGATTTAGCAATAGAAGGTAGTGGTGTGTGAATATTTTGCAAGAAAAAATCTATCAGATGTAATTTTCTTCATGAGGTTAAGCTGACAGATCTTAGATGCTAGTATCATCTAACCTCATCCATCATCATGTTAACAGATTTGGGGAGCACATGGTATATGCCGCACTTAGACATTTTCAGGTAAGAGAGATGTAAAGGAGGTTATGAAGACATGGACAATTTCATAATGTTTTTTTTTTCTTTTTAAATTCTCCCTCTCTCCCAAAAAGTTAGGTAAAAATTTTAAAATGCACATTACTAAAACTAAGATGCAATTGAGAGAGATGGGGGAGTATTCAGAGATTTTGAGAAAAATAACTAAAGCTAAACTTTAAATTTCATCACAAGAATCCTCAGCAACCCCAAACACAAAACCCTGATTTTCAGACAAAAGAATAATTAGATTTTGTGGTGAGCCTAACGTGAGCTAACACACCTGCACGTCAGGTGCCGCTGATTCAGCTCAGTCTGTTGTCTTAATGTTGTTTGTGTAACTAAGATATTTCACTGTCATGCAGCAAGAAAGATTCAAAATCTGATCTCCAAAATTGTGCTGCATGTTCACAGCAAAGAGAAACAATGCCAACCAAAAGAATCTGATACAGAATCTTGTATATTGGACTGCACTACTACCACCACAGAAATCGCATCCAACTTTAAGACCAATTCACATGGGTACATTTCACAGTTTCCAATACCATGATTTCTTAGTAAATAATAAATTCTTCATGCAGATTTTTAAGGTCAAATATTTCACAAGAAACTGACAAGAAAGAATGTGTTACCTCCGTAGCCTGAAATGTAGAAATAGAAAGCAACAAACATGAACCAGTGGTACTATAAGATCTTTACAAGAGAGACTCTGTATGAAGGTCTTCAAAGATACTGAAAGACTTCAGGAACAGTAGCAAAATTAGTAAACACAGCAGCATACATATGATGCACCAACATTGCATGACTGTTTAAATCAGAAGTTGTTCATCTGCTTCTTTATATCCTGATCATATATATGCACCAATACTCGGAAGGGGGAAGTTCAGATAAAAATTATATTACCTAAACCTGTATTTTCACATTGTCCACCATCAAGTCAGAGAACAGCGATAGTATTGATTTGAGTGAGACATTGTTTTCAATAGTTCTCAATCATATTGCATCACTCAATTTATTGTTTGCAAAACCCCTAAACAAAAAAACACATTGCTGGGCTACCTACAGCTAGCATCTTGGTAGGGCAGAGACCAATAATCTGGGTATCTACAGATTTATGTTGAGGTAGACCTTAAGAAAATGGCACAGCAAAGTAGTGTAAAGAGAGATATTACATGCACAAGCAACAACACCAAACTTTGTGTATACCTTGAAAACCTTCGTCGTCATCTGGTCCTGAAAAATCAAAAAACATTTATGTTCCCTGGTGTTGTATTGGCTTAGTTACAACTGTAAACTATTTTTAAAAAGTAATACCACAAACAATCAAACAGCAGCAAAAAAATATTTCCAGTGTCATCAAGTAGTGGGTAAGGTCAGCCAATGCACAATTGGTGTGAAACCAGCTCATTTAACACGCTCATGCATCAACAACTCCTGAGGCTCCACCAGCAACTTCACCCCAACCAATGTTCAAAGAACCCATACAAATGCTCAAAACATGGGGGGTTCCATGCTTTGGCAAAGGTCTTTAAACATGATGCATCACACACACACACATCACAAGATCTCTATGCTATAGTTTAACTCACTCCATTTCTTGGTTTAAGCCTGCTTCAGAAATGCAAACCAGAATTAAAAACCTGCATGCAGTTCATTTAGATATCTATGAGCCCAGAGGATTTCTTCACAGAAAGGAGAGAATAGCTTGACTAGTCCCCTACTAGAAACTGTCCCTCTATCTCCTGGATGAGCTAAATTGAAGAAAACTGCAATACAAGCAATTAAATATTTGCTGGTCATTTCTTTACAGCTCATCTTATAAATCAATGCACACTGCAGATGTTCTGTGCTACTAATAGTGGTCTACAATACTTAATTCAGTATGAAAAAGTCAAGGATAGGGAGGAATTTTATCATTCTGTTTTCCAGTAGTTGCTGCTAATTCCTTTATGTATTGGGAAGCAGGATAAACAACCAAAAACAGTGAAAACCTAGTAAAAGTTTAGTTCTTTCATCAAGGAATTTTTCTCTGTGACTGAATGAAAAAGGCCATTATTAAGAAGAAAAAAAAATGGTTACCGAGGGGCAAATTCTGTTTGTGTTTGTATACTGTCACAGGCTTATATGAGAGCTATACAAAATCCTTCCACATGATGACAGATGCAAATGATTCGCAAGGCCAGAAGAAACCAATGGAGACCTTTGCAGCAAACTTACCAGAAAACTTGTTCCGTCGATTCTTCACCTGGCTTGGTCTGATCAGATGCTCTCCATTGGTTTGTGCTGCCACACTGCTGATGATCTCGTAATCGGTCAGCGGATGAATGGGCGGAGGTGAAGTGGATGAAGCTCGATCCTGTTCACTGTCTGACTGGTACTGATTTCCCCCAGGAAAAACCAAGTGGTCATACAGGGGTTCTGAATCTTCTGTGCTCTGACTGCAATTAATCAATAACAGAAGATCCACACAAACAAATTCCAAGTAGAACTGCAAAGGCATATTTACTCTAGTACAAGTTTAGAGGAAGGTAAAGGGGAATAACTCTTAACCACAGAAACCTACAAATATTATGGAATTGTATGACCTGCAACGAAAAATGAGAAAGAGTACAGTCGACCCCCGCGTAATCGCGGTTTGCGGAATTTTCTTTAGAACCTAACTAATAATTGTTCGTGGAAACCCCCCACATATTCGCGGAATTGCAAGTATCTTCCGCAATTTTTTATGACTTTTTTCGTGGCAATATATATTTTTTCACGCTTTTTAATGCTAAATTATTAATAACAATATAATTTACTAATTTTGTAATATAAATACTAACGTAAATTCAGCAAAATATCGATATAAAATAAACGCTATTGGCTGGAGGTTTGAAAGTAGCCAATCCGAGAGCGTTATTCATTTCTCCTCGCTGCTGATTGGCTGCTGCCCACGAGGCGGTCGTCTCAGGCAGATGCAGCCCAGCATCATCCCAGTTTGCCGCATGTAGCTATCTCGAGTGTTTCTCTGAGTGTTGTGTTTTTTATTAAATTATTATTATATATTTACTTATATTTTACGTTATATTTTGACGTTTATAGGCATTTTTATGGACCACGTCCAATATTCGCGGTTTTTCACTCTTCGCGGGTGCTCTAGGAATGTAACCCCTGCGAATACCGGGGGACAACTGTACATCCCCATACTTTAAGTCCTGTGTATAAAGTGGCAATAGTATAAATGGAAACTTTCATCAACAGCCACCACAAATGTTATAGAAGATGACAACAACAACAACAAAATTAACTATTTTTGGAACAGGAGAAAGAGAGGCAAAATTTTCAAGTCACTATTTAATTAAATCAGATAAATGAACAGTTAGTTGACTCTGTTGCACTGTAAATTCATAATTAAATAACATCTTGCCCAGACATTGCCACCACACTTTCATACCTTTCAACTGCAAAATATCATTATTAACAACAGATAGATATCATTTTGTTCTTTCTGGAAATTATGTATTACAAGAGCTTTCTTTGGCAGAGACCTACCTGTTGCTGGTGCTGCTCTTCGTTGGCTGGTAAACCTCGTAAGGTTTTGGTAGAGGAGCAGGTGGCCTCCTGTCGATGCTTGGCACATGATCAACCACCACCGGATGCTCAGGAGCACTTATGAAGAGGCTCTCTGTCTCTTCACGTTTATCCCAGGTCTCCTTGAAGAATGGCATGTACACAGTTGCTGAGAGAGAGAGAGGGAGGGAGAGAGAAAAGCATAAAATCTAAAATGGAGTAAACACTGCAAATAGACAATGAAGAATTAATTAATCTTTTTGAATATTTGCTGCTTACTAGAGATTTAAAAGGGTTGCACAGATTAAAAAACCTAAAAATATGTCAAACAAATGCTGCCATGTGAAGCATATAATATGGAATTACTCTACCTCAAATGTTTCCTGACTAAAAATTTTTCAATCTGAACTGATTTCCAGGCTTAGGTGAGTAAAATTTCATAAAGACTATTTACGATCAATCAAAGTTTAATTAACTATTCCAATGGAACTTCTCTGCTGGTCCTATCTTGATCCCCCGTTTAATTAATGACAAAAATGATTCCCTATCATTTGTCCACACAAACAAATTTAAAGTAGAACTGCAAAGGCATATTTACTCAAGTACAAGTTTGGAGGAAGATAAAGGGAAATAACTCTTAATCACAGAAACCTTCAAATATTATGGAATTGTATGACCTGCAATGAAAAATGGGAAATAGTAGTACATTCCCCATATCTTTCTTTAAGTCCTGTGTATAAAGGGGCCATAGCATACATGGGAACTTTCATCAGTAGCCACCACAAATGTCATGGGAGATGACAACAACAACAAAATTTACTATTTTCAGAATGCACTTTTATGTGCAGTGTGGTGCGGCACAACTTGTGCAAAATTTTAAAATCATGGTTGCCTGCCATTGGTTCCATGCCAAGATCATACAAAGCATTATTTAACAAAAGTTTTTATTAAAAAAGTGTAAAACATGGTGTTCATCTGTCAGTTTATAGCTAGGACCACTCGTTTTTAGAAACCACTAGTTGTTGTAGTCCCAGTGAGATGCCAATTCTTTAGCCAGTGTACTACACATGGAAGTATACCCTAAGTGGTGATATCTATTTTCAATAGTCAAGTATAATAGCCACCCTTGACACCGAATAAATAAATATATACTGACCTGTGTGACAACCATCCAAGCTGTTACTAATGTTTTCAGTTTTGTATATACGGTATATTAGCTTCCTCACAAAACAGGTGTAATGCTATTTAATCAACATATTCAAAAATAAATATTTACTACTAAAATGGCTGTTAGATAATTTATAACACTGACTAATTTTCACAAAAGTGGTATTTTTTTAAAATTGAGGTCAGACAATGAATAACAGAAAAGAATACAAAAGCTTAGCATAACATTAGGCCAAAAACTAATTTCAGGTTAATATATTTCATATAAGGACAAATTTATGAGCATCAGTTTGAGTGACAAAACTTCATTCAAAAAAAGAAAATTAAAGGCTAATCATCAAGTAATAAATTACTTGCACCGCACTTCTTAAGTCTCCTTAATGAACTGTGTGCAGTCAGGACCTGCCCTTTATGTTGTTCTCAATTTTTTTCAGTTAATTCTTTTATTTCTTTAACCTCTTTTCTTTTATTCTCTACACTATGGCTTGAAAACATTCCACCTGAAGCTGAGAGGCATTATACGGTGCAATCTTCCCCAATTTCCCTTTCAGAAGGCGAGATTCCGCTGCTTCAAAGGTGAGGTTGGATGAAAATAATTGCCTAGCAGTTTACTCTATAATGCTGCATGCTCTACCATAAAAGAATTATCACAGACTTTGAAAATTTGTATGGGGTACTAACTAAGATTAAGCATGGCAAGATCTAACCAGAGAGATTTTAAAATCTACGGACATAACTGAAACACCTCAGTGTGTTCAGAGTTACTTCTATGTTAACATTTCACTGAGACCTTCCAGTCTAGGTGAGCACTGTGGCAACATTTCCTACTCCACAATAGAATTTTATCTTTCTATTATTCTTAATTACTTTGTTACACCCTAGATAAGGCTAATGATCATCTGAAAAGTCAATTTTGATCAAGGGAAGAATTAAAATCCAGCCAAAAACGTTTGTGCTTTATTGTGAAGGTAAAACTAGTTTTTTTCTAGTTTATAATGTCCATCTGTAATTGAACCAAAATTTTGCATATTTTGAAGAAAGAACTGTAATTCTAACAGTTATAGATGTAAAACTCATACTATAACTTATCATTTTAAAATAAGGGTCTTCTGCTCATAAACAGTTAACGCATCACCACCGAATTTATCTTGGCTTTTACTCATTTAGTGTGTAAGACAACCTAACAACGTAAAAATGGTTTCACTATCTGTATTCAAAGCAGTAAAAAGATACGATGCAGCTTCTAATTGTAAACTGCCAACATGCTTTTTATCTGCCACATAATCATGATTTTTATCATTCGACGATATCAGTAATGTATGTTTATATTACCTGTCAAGCCAAAAGAACCATAAAGGTTTAGCTATCTTGCATCATCAGCTAATTAACCAAGAAAGTTATTATCAATATAAGTTTTATTTTCAGCATCTGATCCAGATGTCAGCACAGGTAAATTTGTTATTTTTGAAAATTTTTTAAAAGATTTATATTACCCGCTGTCATTTTTAACAACCTTTGTTAAACTATCAGCAGCATATCTTGATCTTCTTGTGTGGTGCGTGTGAAAGGTCGTGTATACGTGTTTATCTCCGAGGAGAAGGGATTGGAGTTGGTAGCCGAAGCCCGGTGTGGAGCAAGCTGTTAAGGCTTAGTTGGTATGGTATATCATTATTATTAGTTGGATTTTCAAAAACATCAACTATGGCTGGCTTCAGTATAAAAAAATCTGATATATATAGTGTTTTAATCAAATATCTTAAACTCTTTTATATTAGTAACACATTTACATCCAGAATTTCATTCTATCCAAATTATATTTGTTAAACTATTTTTTATAGACGTGATTTAAATTCATTTAACAATTAAATTAAATAGCAGCATTGCTCTGTTTTTCTTTTAATTAGAAATGTTACACGAAATGACATGGTCAAGAGTATAACTTATTTAATTTTTCAAATGATTTTGTTATATTCATCTTTCTTTATTTGCAGTTTTATTAAATTAACAGATGATTTTAAACCAAACAAACTACTAACCACAGGTGGAGAAAGAGAGACATAAATAATGCTAACCATTGAATACAATTTATCAACTTTATATATATATTTTTTCTTACCAAATTTCCATACTCTTGATTTTCAATCCACAAGTTTAATTTCATCTATAACTTAAATTTATTATCAACAGATTTAAAATAACTGAAAACTGAAGATCCGTTTGTAACTTTTCAGTCTTTTATACATTTAGAAAATTCACTCGAAATGTAAATCACACTATTTTTATTTTGAATTTCAAATGTGATAAAAACATTTTCCTTAGATTTTTAAAATATAATTCAAGAAACCGGTTGGTGGTAGTAATCCAAAAGGATCAAAATAATCAACAATTTTATTAACCCCATACCAACAAGTCCGCTGTATACCACATGTTACTGTAGGAAGAGTATTAAAAAAAACACAACCCTAAAATTGAACAAAGTTTTACCAAGTTTTTTTCTGACAAAATTAGACAATGAATTATATAAAAATAATTTTAAAAATAGAACCGATTATTAGGACTTTCTGAAATGGTGGTGAATTAGTCAGAGTATTAAATCTGGACAAACAAATCTAATTTTCTTCCTTGCACATTTACAAACACCATTAAGTGAATACGTACTTTTTACCTTAAGCATTTCATATCTTTATCAAAAGTCTCACTAATCCCTTAGTTCAAATGTTGTCATAACATAACATTGTCTATAGATTTTGGTTGATGTTCAGTTTTATTATTAAAACCACTCCCAGAAAATAGACTGGGTGAAAGGCTACCTTCAACACATCCAACAAGCAAACCTGTTTTCTAATTTAATTAATTTGTGACATACTAATTTTTAGATCATTAGTTTTGCTGTCTTGTAATAAGAATAAGGAAGTATTTTTATTTAATCTTCCAAAACCTCAGTCTTAGAAATTTTTGCTTTACAAATTCACTCAAAGAAAATGATGAATCATGCATAAAAAACAAACGAAATATTATCGCATGAAATCAAAGAAAAGCACCGACAGCATCAAACGATGGTGCGAAAGTGGTGAAATGCTCTATAGTACGGTCATGAGTTGATATAGTGCACAGTGATTGGTTGTCTTGCAAGCAATCAAAAGTTCCACATCTGCAGGAGAATTATACAAGTACAGGCAGTGAGATCACTGTAGTGTGGTGAATACTATGGCTCTTGAGAAAGAAACATCACAAGACAAGTGTATAGAAATCAAAGTTTTAGCTACTATAGGCTACTCCATATAGCAGATTCCAGCCCATTTTCGTGTTTCAGGATGAGCTACATGCAAGATTGAGGATATGCAAAACTGGTACTGTTGACAATAGATACAGTTGAGAAAGAAAGCCCAAATTCTCCAAATGTGATGTTAAATACCTCAGGGTGTGTTCTCTATGTGACAGGTCATGAGATGGTAGAGGTTTTGCGAATGACTTAGCTGAAAGTATGAATGTTAATGTTTCTTCAAGAACAGCAAGATACACATTAGTGGGAAGTTGTCTCTATGGATTTATAGCTAACCAAAAATGTTTGCAGATGGCAACCAAATGGCTAGCAGCAGAAACGAAAGCGGGATAACCAAACTTAACAAATAAATCCAACTTTGAAGTGTTTCTACAATATTCAAAAACAGTTTGTTTGAAGACAAATGAGAAAGCGGTGTAACAGTTAGTGTACAGAAGCTAATGGGAGTTGATCAAGTGTAGGGTTGCATATTAGCTAAGTGTTGGAGATTTTGATACAAAATTGTAAATATACTGACTGCTGAGAGGTACAAGCATTGTTATATCCATCATGGCAGTGACCCAAACCATATAGCCAATGTGGTTAAAACTATTTGGAATGTAAAGAGGCTGATGGAACACTCACAAAGATGTCTTGGTCTGCACAAAATTCTGATATGAACATCATCGAGGTTATATGGCTACTGAGAAAGTCAATGGCAACCAAACACCTTGGATGAATTGGGAAGACTGCTACAGGACATTTGAAACAAAATTTGTGCAACAAATTCAACATCATTTTTGTATTTTCTTTGATAATACATTATGTGTTACATACATCTTTCATTTTTGCATATCCTGTATGTTTCCATAATTGTTTCCAATACTGTATATTTCTCATTTGGAAAAAAAAGGTTGAATTTATTATCATCTGATTGTACATTTGTATCTGACAAAAGAACCACAGAGGCCTGAGTATTTTCAGGAAAATGTCTACTAAAAGTAACCTTAAGTTTTACATCGTCTATGCATAAATATTGACTTCCTTAATACACTCTATGATCATAATAGAGATATTTTCTACTTTAAACAAGTCAGTAATCATATGCAATGTAACAGCAAAAAATAAACAAAAAAAAAATGGTAATATTTATTGGTTTTATTAAAACTCTCAAAATCTGAAAATATCATAAAAGACACTTTAACATAAGAATTCACAGAATGAACATTTTGACCACTTGCTGTTTTTAAATTCACTTTTTGGCAACTAAAGAGCTGTGCATTTTTCATCTTTCCTATATCTGAACATGCCTTTGCTTGAAATGAGACTTTTTAAGACACTGAGATTTATTTATTCTACAACTCTTGTGTATTTGCTGTGAAATTGATTGTTCAATGAAAATGGAGAGACCAAGAAAACAATATCTAAGGGTTAAGGTCTAGATAGTAATAAAAATTGCACTGATCACAATGAAGTTCTTGCAAGAGAAGGTTTGACAACAGCGATGATAACACTGTCAGCAAACCTAAAAATAAAAGTGAAAAAATTTTGAGACAACACACCACAGCAGCCTGCCTACTAGCTCAGTTTTCATCGCTACCCAAGGTATAGCAATTACCTAAACCAGGTCAAACAATGCAAAGATACTGTGTTTAGCATATGTGTAGCAACACATGAATGCAAAAGGGGGGACAAAGTCATGCAAGGACTGGCACCAGGAAGTAATCAAAAGGTTGCCTATGGTAGCACTGTGTGAGATATTATAAATATTTTTCCAGCCAGCAAAAAAGTAAGGGTATTACTACTGACAACCTTTTCACAACACTGAAATTAGCAATAAAATGCAGGACAAGAAGACAAATTTACTTGGCACAGTAAACTGAACACACAGCTCTACTCTACTAGACCCTTGAAGCAATCTACAAGTACAAGCCAAAAAAAAATTTAAAAAAAATGCAATTTTGTTCAGCACATTTCAGCCTTCTGTTGCCATTGAGAATGATGCAAAGTTCCCAGAGACTGTCGAGTTATATAACTCTACAAAGTTTAGAGTTTATACATTAAACCAAATGGTACAGAAGAACTATGCAAAAGCTATGTCTCACAGATGTTCAAGTGTTCTATGACATCTTGGATCCTTTACAAGAAAACCATGAGCAAGAGGAGCAGTAAGAGAAACTTCATATTGCAGGCAGCAAAGGAACTTTGTAAGACATGCTGAGAAAAGATAAAAGACAAAGCATGTAGCAGAACCTATAGCAGAGGTTGGTGACTTCTCTGCTAACCACAAGCAATACTAGTGCCAGGTTGCAATGTACAACAAGATATGGGGCTGAAGGGAATGGCAGCTGCACTGCACATGCAGAAGTATCAGGTTTTTGTTGACCACAAAAACACAAAGTGATATTTTTATACAACTTTTAATACAGTGGTCAAAATGACCACTCTGGTAATTCTAGGTACATACATACCTCTGGTAGTTATAGCGTTAAGCTTTTAAAAATGGTTTTTAAATTCTAACTTATCATTAAGTATACTAGACAGCCAGGGTCTGTCACACACCCAATGAGCTCTCCTCTACAATTAATCAAACACTTGTTGCAATATACATTATGAAGTCACACATGTGATGTGACTAGTTAAGGCAAATCTCTTTAAAGTGTAATGGGTTTTTTCACTTTCTGTAATGAGCAAAAGATTTACATGAATTCTTAGTATATATTTTTGTGATTCCATCTGCACAACTTTTATAACCATAATTATCATATATAATGAAAACATTTTTATCTAAATGTCTATTTCCTTCACATTTTGTTCATAGCAACAGATTAAATTATTCCATTCATATTCAACCCTTTAGCATCTTTGTTACTAATCATTTAAGCCCATTTATTCATATAAAACAGGATACAAAACCAAGTACCTTTAGTTTTTAAGGCATATATTTACAATTAGGGTGTTTACTTTTGTCACTAAGGACAACCTGTGAAAACAGGTGGATATGGTTTAAATGTTAATTTTTGTTTGAATGGTTTATACTTTGCAGGTGGTCTTCACTATTTGCAGCGTGTAAATAACCACACACAGACCAAATGAAACATTTATGATCAATTGGTATTCTCTTATCTGTTTTTTTAATAATTAAAACAGCTCCTCTCTTACTTTGTATAAAGGCAGGTAATTCTAAAAATGCTGCTGTTTTAAGTGGGTCATAGTTATCAAATTTTACAATCAGATAAGAAACACTTTCATAAGTCAACTTTGATGCTTCATAAATCATACTTGCCAAATAAATAACAAGACTATTCATTAAATAATGGATATACACTACTTAAAAGTACATGTTCACTACTCTCATATTAGTTTCAATGTTGTTCTTTGCTGTTGTCTTGTGTCCGTTAAAAAGACTCTTGAAGTCTTTAGACTTTGACTTACTATCTTGGAGCACTGCTATCAACAATTGCATCTATTTAAAATGTGCATGATTTATCTTCATCTATACATTGCTCATCATCTTATTCTTCACCACCACCGCCGCCACCCTGTAGAGGCTTAACAGGCAACCAAGATTGCCTAGGGAAAGAAAGCTCAAAAACCTCCATTTATTATTTGATTTTAAAAATCAAATTTTATGCCAGCTTTTATTATTTACTAAATTTGTTAAATTATTCACTATTATGCCATTTTGTTAGAACTTTAAAAACTTGGCTCAAAAATAAAGCATAAAATACATGGATTAAACCTACTGAATAATTTATTTTTTTTTGCTCTGCTTTTCACAATTCTCAGTCTCCGAGGCTGTGCTAATCTAATCTAAATTGCACACAAGTATTCCTATAATCCCAGTAAAAATGAGCCCAGTCTTGTCAAAACCTCTGTTGTGGTTGAGTATTACTTTGCTAATATAATTAACGTGATAGTCAATCTTTCTAACAGCATCTCTTGGCAAATTCTCTCAAACATGAAGCCAGCATTATTTATATATTAAAAATGTTATTCTAAGAAGTTAATTTTCCGTTACCCCAGTTGTGTAGTAGTATATATAAGTGGAGCGACAGGGTGTTGCACCACTACAAGTATAAAAACTTTCACTGATTCAGGTCTTTATATTTGTGGTGGCTGATGGTACTGACTCTGTGGAGTCAGTGAGCATCTAAACATGAACTTACTTTGCTGCTGGAAGTTGCTGGTGGTAGTGATAAAGTGGGCCTTCAGCATCTCAGCCACACTGTTGCCAATGGAGATCAGTGTCTGGCTGTACTCATCAGTGAAAAACATGGTGGCACCCATACAGTTAGTGACAGCTAGCACCAAGATGGGTGGGGAGTGTAAGCTTGTGGAAAATGCTCTGAAAAAGAAAAGTAGGGATGAATAAATTAAGATTACTATCATCTAGGGCACAAAATGTATCACTGAGGGAGTCTGGTTTCTTTAAGAAGAGTGGAAATGCAGAAAACATTGGTTTTCATAAAATATTCAGCTATACAACTAATAAGATGATGGGAAATGCCTTCACTTTCTGAAGACATTCTTTAATGAGAAATGATTTTTTAAAAAGAATGAGACAGAAAATCACCCCAAGAAACACATCTCATTTATATCTGTCATTTTTCAAATATTGTATCCTGACAGTTTATTTCCATAATCTATCTGCCACAAATAAATTAAGAGTAACAAAACATAAATAAATAACTGACATGACAGTATTCAAATGCATTGTCTAATTGCATTTTTCAATAATCTTTAAGCCCATCTACACATTGCACCCCATCTGCCACACCAATGTTACAAGAGAAACATTTATATTCTATTAACATTACAGACAAGATGTATAGTAACCTTCAGTGGTCACTTTGCAAAGCTTACTTCATAGTTGCTAAAGATGCTCGCCGTTTTGCTGAGTAGACCAAGATGTAGCCATGAAATGGACCACTCCGTTTGGCATTTGCTCCATGGTACGACATCACAGACACTTCTATTTTCCTTTTTGTGTCATCAAGGTAAGTCTCAACCACCAGCTGGCTGTTGTCTTCTGATAAAACCCGACAACAATCATTGTTCAGCAATGGGGACAGGGGAAACTCAATAGAAAATGGGTCCCCACACATCATGCACATTGCAATTCTACAAAAAAGAAAGAGAAAAGGGAGGTTTAGCTTCAGAACTACTGGAAAATACTTGGGTCTTGATATAGATATTTTAAAATCATTCAGCACTATTGTTTCTCATGAAATATCTATTACTTAGTTCTTATTTTGGTAGAATAAATTCAAATAAACAAACTAAACCCAGTTTGGCATTTTCTTTGAGAGTAGTAACCCCATATTTGCCTGGTAGGTTAAAAATCATCATAGCAGTTGAAAGCTTTCTTGAAAGCAAGCAATATTAAGAGCACCTGTCAACAAACTGTTTTATTTGTTCTAATGATAAGGTAACCATGTCTTATCTCTAGCGATAAGATATGCTAGTTCTATTTTTGTTGCAGTACATATTAAAATACAATCAGTTTGTATATAGAAAAGCAAATAAATCTAAATTAAAGGTTGACTGGTTTCAATCAAAAAAAAAAATGTAAAATAAGGTCATAATTACAAATTAGTTAAGATTCCATCAGAGTTGTATCAATACAAAAGAAAAGAAAACCAAACCTTAACCTATTGGTATCTTGATTTACTAGTGGTAACAGCCAGCTTTTTCATATAAAACTGTACTAGCTAAACATATAAGGACAGGTTCACATACCTCATATCTGGCTGGCTGCAGTTCGAATCCTGGTGGGTAGGTATCAGGCTGCGGGTGTGGAACTCTATTATGCTATGTAGTGCTTGCTCTATCTGACACACATAAAACTGCTGGCTGTCGTCCAAGTCTTCTTTATCAAGTGGAATGTCTATGAATTTATACTGCAACCTATGGACAGAGAGATGGAACAGATGCATGTAGCTGAAAGTGAGAAACAGGCACAAACTTATAGCTGTAGTGGCAGAAGATAATGCAAAGCACAAGCCAATATTTTTTCCAGTTTAACTATTTGCTAAAATAAAGAGGCAAACAAGTACAGTTGGTAAAAGGCAATTCTAGAGAAAAGATCTATTAATCCTTTCTGGAGCAACTTGGCTGCTTTCGGCCAACATTTAATAACACTTCCGTATTATACTATAGACAGCATATGCAGGATGTTGTTGTTGTTGTTCCACGTTATCACTTCTCTTTATTTTTATCACTTTGTTTTGCTACTTGAGTGTACCTACTTGTGCAAGCTCTGTTGTAGTGATCGTATTTCATCTACAATATGCAGTCTGATTTGAATCATTTCCTTTTGATAATATAACTTTCAGTGTGCATATCTCAGAGCTCTCATCACTCAGCTGCTCTGACAATGATTCAGATAGGTTGTGGAATGTAACTGATGTTGATAGTGACCACAAAGACGACGGCAAGGGGAAAGTTGGAATTCAGATCATCTACAGCTGATTAGTGTTGCTGATGACACCAAGCCAGCAGACTTCTTTTTTCAAATCATCCTGAAGAGTTTCTTCCACCACAAGGCAGAGATCAACTGGTACACTGCGCAAATGCAGCTCACCAGAAATACCTGGGCAGACACTACCACCAAAAAAAAAAAAAAAAAAAAAGTTTTCATAGTAGTAAATATCATCATGACCATTCTGTTCCATCCACCAATGACTTGGATTACAAACAACAGGTGGCAAGGTCATGACACTAAAGAAATTCAAGAAAATGAATCAGTATTAGCACCTCTGCAACAAGAGCCAGGCACTGTCTGTGACAACATCAGAGACTGACTGTTCAAAATTAGACCTCTCCTTGATGTGGCTACCCTCAAAGACTTCGGGCTAAATGTTGAGGTCTAATGGCAGCTCCTTCCCCAAGAAACTGAAACCTACCAAGGAAAGAAGTGACAGTCAGGAGCACCCAGACAATCAAGGCCATCACATTCTGGCAAGCATAGGGGAGAAAGATGTGCGTGCCCGAAGTGGCTGCAAAACCCTTTCTAGTGGTGAAATGAGAACTGACTTCTCCTGCCAGTTCTGCACCATTCCCTATGCACAGGTGAGATGCTTTGCCAACTATGTGAACACGGACACTGAGCACTTCCTGGAAGCAAGTGATTTTACTCTAGGTTTTTTATGTTCTACGCAATAAATTAAATTTCCCCTAATATTTTATGGACACATTTCCTTTTCATTTAGATTACTGAACTGAGTGCTAAGTCGTTTATTCTATTTGAGTCATACCATGAATTCTTAGTATGTTTTTAAAAAGTTTAATCAGGTGAGCACACTGTGTAGTCACCTTGCAAATTGTCTGCCCCTTTAATGGTGACCTACTAACTTCACACTGGCCACATGTAAACTACACCCAATTTAAATCCTTTGTCTCATTATTTACCCTCTGATCATAGCAAGATGTTTGTATTTTTGCCACTCCATTATTATGATTATGACTGTCTTTGGTCTTCTAATGTGATAACCACTGAAAGACAAAACCATGACAAGAACACAGGGCACTGTTAATCTAAACAACCCCTCTTCCCAACAGTTAAGTTAACCCCACCACAAGAATGTAAAACATGTATTCCAGAACAAAACTGAAAGTACAGTTAACTCTTCCTGCAAACATCTGGCACAGAGTGATTTCTTAACACTTCCTAAATTAGTAACTGGCCAAAATATCAGTAAAGCTTCCATTGTCAAAATCTTAAAACTGTTTTAATTTTATGCCTTAAATAACTTTAATTCAGCAAGTATCTTTTTCTTCTTCTTCAACTAAGAACATTTTTACATCTGAGCATGTAATGATGTCAAATAATTACAGGTGTACTATTCTACCTTCTTGCTAACTGCAGTCCTTGTTCCCGTAACGTCTCTATTTCCTTGTCACTGCACTCAGGGTTCAATGCCTGGATGATCACTATGGGCATCCCATCAAGTGTGTGGCCATCTTCCTTCGCTAAGTCAGACAACAGTGTTTGCTCCAGACTTGACCGCACATACTCCAATGTCTGGCTGGATGAATATACACACATGCATCCTGAAACAATAGCCAAAAGCAATCACCGACATTACTATTTGTTTTCATCTTTAATTACTGGAAAATCGCTTAAAAACTTAGAACAACAAAAACAAAACACCAATGGACTTGCATAGAAAGAATCTGAAATAGTTAAATCTCCAAACCCCAGGCTTCCTTAATCAAACGGCACTTCTCAACCCTTTAAGGTGGTAACTCACTCAGCTACATATAACACCAGAAATGAGTGATGCCATGGCTAAGTACTTTAAAATTTCATGAACAGCCAAGGTAAGTAAACCAAATACACCTGAATAATAGAACCACACTAACATGTGGAGACTGAATTCAGTTTATGTCAATGTTTGAGAACTAATAATAGTGTGAAACACCAGGTGTGAGTCAGACATTGTTGAAGAATGCTAGCCAAGATGTTGTGCATATTGATGGTGATTAAAATAACCACATAAAATAAAAGTAATCCAAAAGTTATATGCATCTTGAAAACCCTTGTAACTCATAGATAAGCTTTCCTGATCAGCCCCTTGTCTACAGAGATTAAGCAAAAGTATGTCCCCACTTCCATGCTATGTCCATTCTGAACTGAAAAATTTCTAACAAACTCAGTAGTTCAATTGACACACAAAATGATATTCATTTCTAAAGTTATTCATTAATCACTGTGCTATATTTCTGCTCATGTAACACATGCTTGCATGCATCCCATCTTCAGTATTTCCAATTATGAATGGTCTAAGCACCAGCTCTAAAAGCAGGGATCAGCTGCTCCCTGTTCTGCTACAAAAGATAAGTCAGCAAATTAGAATCAGGGTTGTCCCTCCCAGCCAACTTAAATATTGGAAGCATATTCCAAATTTTCTAACTTCTACCAACTTTTCACAACACATACTTTATGAGTCCATGAAGATATTGAGGATCTTTTATCAAAAAAACTTTGAATGTAAACTCACTTTAGGCAGATAAGAAAGCATGTGGCATACTTACCATGGGGTTTAAATGTTGGAGTAGCAAAAGAATGCTGTTCAAGGCTGACATCACGGTCAATCGGCCGATAGTCCAGGCTGTAGAGAACATTCTCATACCTGTACTCATCCTCCACGCACATGTTCTACAAAGAGACAAGAAAGCAATCAGTGCCGCTAATCCTACCTGCTCAACAGATGCACACACAGACAAGAAAATGGATCCTTAAACACTAACAATAATTTATTACTTTCTCTTAAGTTGTTGTGATTTTTAAATTAAAAAAAAAAAAAAATCATTTTAAAAGTTGTACCATCTTATTTTCTGATTTCTTCTAATCATAAACTTAGATCTGTAACTATTTTAGTTTTGAATGCCAGGATATTTTCACAAAATACCTTTCTTTGAGGTTGTCTATCCACAGGGAGTTCTAATCAACCATAAGACATTGGCAGAGATTTATACAGACAAAGGATTCTCTTTCTCTAAACATAAAAGACAACACTGATGGGTCATCAAGATGAAAGATCTCCGCTTAGATTAGTCCAACCTTCCAACTTACCCTGATCTCTTGGTTCAGTTCCTGGGCCAGTCCATCTTTCCAAGCAAAACCAAATTTAGCAGCTTCTCGCCACCATCAAAGTTCTCTGAAGATACCAGAGATATATCTGGCCTTTAGAAAAATAAATAAATACAGAGATAGATAACCAAGTGTTTTGTTACATTATTGTCAAATGGAATTTAGTTACACTGAAAAAAACTAAAGGAATAAAAACATTTATCTTCATCTTTCAAAGTAAAAAAGAACAATGTAAGAGAAAAGGTGTGTACTCATTTCTAACATTTACATACATATATAGAAATTAATAAATAATGTTTAGCATCAAAACTTATTTAAGTAAAAAGAAAAATTGCATTATTATAGTTAAGTCTGGAATTTTAAAAATAAAAGAAGAGAGATTGAACTTAAAAGCAATCACTTACTTTATTGCACGAGCTGCCAAGACTTTCTGAACCTGAGTTTCCACACAGCTTTCTCGGAAGTAGCATCTTTCTTTTGATGGACACTGTATAAATCCCAGGTGGTTCAGGATCATCACTTTTCTGTCCTCATCTAGCCGGTCTAGAATTGTGTACCTGCAAATAATAAGAGCAATTTGTTCAGTATCCACAAGGATAAAGTGTAAGAGAAGTGACTACTGAATTTCAGCTCTCTTGCTAACTAACAATCAATGTTCCAATTCAGTCAGGTTTTAACTTTCTTCTGAATTAGTCAATATTCAGATCATAATTCTTACAAACACCCAGTTATGCTGACTATTATTATTATTATACAATACTAACACCACACCTATGAAAATTAAGAAGAAATGGAGTTTGAGCCCTGATAGATAGACAATTCATCATTTCAGTATTAGCATTACATGACATCACAATTCTAGCAAGTCAGAAGCTCAGGGTTGGCAGTATGATGTTATGCCGGAAGTGATATCTTAGTTAATTTCAAATGTGCAGAATGGGGTTGAGATAAGATCCGGATATGTTCACATACCACTTAGATGTTAGATTCTGGACCAGAAATGCTAGCTGACAAAGAAAATTAGTGATATTATCTTATGAAAGTTTAAGAATTTGATAGTTCTACCATAGCAGTACCTCACCATCAGTAAATGAACTGAATCGTTACTTAAATGAGAAAATGGTACAAATCTAAAATTTGTGACATTGTGCATAAGACTGTGTAGAATGCTGATGTATGTGACAATTCTGTGCATTCAGAATTGTTCCACCGAATGGCCTGCAGTCAAGCATGTAGTCTATCAAAGCTAAATAGCAATTACATAGATGTAACCATATCTGACAAGTACTGACATCTTTTGGAAGACACATACTATTTCCTTGTTCCACTGGTGGAATTCAAAAACACAGTTAACATGTATCACACCAAATATATAATATTACCACAACATAATATGAGTTGTTTCCTGTAAAGTGGGTTGCATTTAAAAAATATTTTTTGTATTCAAATATTTCCTGTTTTGTTCATTTCTGATTTTCAAGGATCTAATCAAAGGCACATTGGGCTATCTCAGTAAATTCAAGTTACCATACATATGCTATGTTACTGTGCTTTACCATCACACCATACTACTTCAGCACACTGCCATTACATCACACTATAATGAATTATAACCATGTTCTAGTACACCTCCATCAGAAGATCACTACTACATACCTAGGGTCATTTTGTAAGGCATTAGTGATCACTTTCAGGTCCTCCTGAGTCAGTCTCGCAGAGGGATTCAAGCCTGTAAAAACCTCAGATTTTTCCCACATAAGCTCCTGGAACTCAAGCTTTGCTCTCTGTCTAATGTCAACCTGGTGCTGCTCGTACACCTCGCAGCGCTCCCGATCATTCAGTCCAATGTAGCATTCTTTGCCTATGAAGTACACGTATGTCTCACTAAGAGGTTTCCCAGGTTTTACATGCTTAGTCTCTTCAAGGCAAGCTTTCAGCTTTTTCTTCAGCCTACAAAATACAAGATTCACAATGAAAATCTGCGTCTACTGAACCAATCATTTTGATACCTTATAGCCAATCAGTTTTTCTTGTTTCAAAATCATCAATTTCTCAAACAGTTAAAAACTACCTTGAAATTTAAAAAAAGCCATCTAATTTTCACCTGTAGTTTTCACATCAAAGCAGAAACCTTGTTCCAAATTAATTGAAACTATCAAATTTTGTAGCTAATTCCAAAAAATTAATATTTAAAATATAATTTTCTTGTGTTTTTTTTCCTTTTAAAGTGCACCATCTTAACACAAATCCAATTTTAAAATAATTGAATAATCAAATTCTATTGCCGTTTGGAAAACTCTTAATATTCAAACAATTTCAATTAATAATCAACATCAACTTTAGTATCTTGTCTAAACAGAAAATGTATTTGAAATCTAACTACCAATCAGATTCTGGCATAGATGCTCTCAACACAAAAATCTCTCTCTATCAATCTGAATTACATCAATTAAATTATATTGTGGAGCATTGTTTGCAAACAATCACAACATACCTGAATGCCAAGTCATTAAGGAAAGACTTTAAATAAATATGTAAACTGGCATTCAAAATTTTAAACCAACCATATAAAAATCCTGTTTTGTCAATGGAAATGCATTCAGTTTATTATTCCAGCAAAAAGCATGAAAAACAGGTAACCATACATCAGGGATATATAGAGCATTAAACCTCAAGCTTTTTTTTCCATCAAAATATTCAACATTTATAAGAATAACTGCTGCACATATGGCATCCTGTTAACTTTTCAAAATATTGCCCTGTAAGTAGTTCCATTGCTGACTGACACTAGTTGGGTGACTCTTTGATCTAGTTCACTGCTCTCATGAGCTCAATGAGGTTGGCGTCTGGAAAATGAGGGGACCAAACTATAATTTTAAGAAGTTCTTCCAATTCTCTTCTATCAAGATGTTGTGCCTTGCACTGTACCTCAGATCATTATCTAGAGGTATTATAACCGCATCATCTGTCAAGCAACGCCCTGACAGAATTGCAGGGTGTTAGAGAATACTGTGATCTCTCTTTTTGTGAGAATTGAGAATCCTATCAATTTTTATCAAGTCACCAGCTGAACAACAGCGTGGTTAATTGTAGAGCACACAGTTATCCTTGAAGCAGTTGAGTGACCATACAGCTATTTTCTGCAGACAGTTGCCTATATAACTCAAGTGCATCCACAGCGGGTGGGAAGCACATCCTTAGATTTTGCCATCTGGGGGCACCACTCAATAGATTTCTTCTGAAATAAATGTGTAACTGTAACAGAAAACAGTAAAATTACAGTTACTAACAGTGATTTAGTTAAACAAAATTTGAGAAGTATTTTACTGATCTGGTTCAACTCATTAAAATAAGTGTTCACAATGTCCACTGCCATTCTCAGTAGCAGCTTCCAGACACTGCAACATATGGTACACAGCTGCACACAACTGACTACTACTACTACTACACATATGCCATGAAGGTATTCTGATAGAACCATAGCCAGAAATTTACAGCAATACATTGACTACTATATAAAAACTCCACAAGTGTTATGCAGTCTTGCAGAGAAAACTGTTTACAGGAACCTCTGTAAGCAAACTGACGCATTTGATAGCTATTAGCTTACATGCAAAGAAACATCGTCAAGAGACATAAGTGCCACCCCACCCTCACAGCAGCAAGCTCTTGAGAATGTATTCCTTATGACTGCCTGTAAATGCATACTTACTTCCATTAAGGCAGTGATTCTCAAGGTGGGACCTACGCCCCACCGGTGGAGCATAGGAATATTTTGGTGGGGCATGGGGCTAAGAATCTTTTAGTGAATTATAAGATTATTTTAGGAAATAATTAAAAAGTTGGTTCGAAAGGTTTATGGAACTGTTTGATCTCCTCAGCGAGTTTTTGAAAGACAGACCTGAAATGAAGCTCCTGTTAACAACCGATGGAAAACCTCATGTGAGTTACTTAACAGACATCTTTGAAAAACTAAGTACATTGAACAAGCAGCTCCAAGGAGCAAATATGACGCTAATTGATGCAAAAAACAAAGATATTTGGATTCACAGCACTTCTAGAATTATGCCAGAGGAATATTTCCACAAGAAATTTCAGGCACTTCTATTGGTTAAATAAGTGAGAGGTAACTAATGATGCTACAAAAGTCATTGTTGACCATTTGAAAATGTTAGTTACTGATTTCAATGATAGATTCTGTGATTTAAAGGCCATGGATTTTCCCTCTTGGTTAACTCAACCGTTGCTGGTGAACTTATCTGAAGTCCCGGTGCAATACCAAGAGGAGTTATCTGAGTTGCAATATGATGAATCTGTGAAAACTCTGTTTAAAGTGAAAGGAACAATGATGTGGCTCTCTAACGAGATTGAAAAAAATACCCAAACTCAACTACTTTAACAAGGGAACTATCGATACATTTTCTATCGTCTTATTTAGTTGAATGTGGCTTCAGTGCTGTTAGTGATTTACTACTAGCTAAGAGAAATCGACTGGAAATTACAAAATGTGGAGATTTAAGGTTAAAATTAGTCCCCCCAACACCCCAATCAAAAAAAATCTGCAGCCAGCATCAGGGGAAGGTTCCCACTGAAGTGACGAAAATCAATGAATGTATTTGAGATAGTTGACATATTGAAGTAGTAGCTGAATATGAAATATGTCTTCCAGTTCATTCAATATCTTAAATGCATTGAGATACAACTGCAAGTAAAATAAAATCATTTAATTAAAACTTTTGAAATTGTAATCTTTTTCTGCTAATGGTGGGGCATATGTGTTTTCAAAAAATAAAAGTGGGGCAAAAAAGGTTGAGAACCACTGCGTTAAGGTGTGTTACAGTTTGGGAATTATAGGTAGCCAACAATACAGGAATTTACTTTATGGTCACCCAGTATTTTCTCAATATATTGCTTACAACCAAATATTTCAAACCTGCTCTCATTCAATCACAACATATTTTCCCCAAGGTACAGTCTGATCTTTTAGCCCAGTCAGACTGCTTTTTCTTCTCACCATGTCAAAGCAAGAGCTTTGTAGCTGCTACTTTGTCAGTCAGTCCAGCCTCTTAATTACCTTTTGGTGGTAAAGGATGAGAGGCTGACCATTTGTGAATGGATATTTGCCAATAATACTTTACTGCTAGGTAGAGGAGCGCTAATTCACCTCCTGTTGAGATTGACTCAGTTTGCTATACCTCAGTGGCACAGTTTCTTCTTGCTTTTCTCCACCAGCAGGCCATGCTGATTTCCTCCCTCATCTAAAAATAAAGAGTTCTTCTAGTAGGACCTTTTGTCATGCACCAAAAGTCATTGAGGAAGGCAATGGGAAACCACTCCTTTTCCTAATATGGCTATGAGCCAAAGACCAGCCCATAAACAGACTACCTCATCATGATGATGTCCTGTCAATAAAGGATCTGTTCTAGATTTTCAAACCAACAACCAATCCTCCTTTTGTTATTTCTTTCTTGTGGCCGTTTGCATACCTACAATTTTCCAAGAAGAGCAATAAAGGAAAACCTTGTTTCATTTATAGGCGCCCCTTTAATTTGCCAAGCAAAGCAATAAAAATCATAAAAAAATTAAATTCATAACCATTCATACAAAAGCATAGTATGAGCCAACAATTATTCAGATTAAAAGTAAGAAATGGTATCAGAGGAACATCATGTTTTCAGTATGAACTAAATTTACTGTTCATACAAATAACTCACTGGGCCAGTAACTGCACATTTTTAATGTTCTTTCCGTTTGCTGAAGAAATACACTTCCACTAATAATAAAGTGATGAAATGGCATAAAACAAGCGTTTTTATATGTGGAATCACAATTTTGAATGGCCAGTAGGACAGACTGATAATTTTGTCAACTCTATATGTATATTTAATTTCTACAAAAATCACAACAATTGTAATGTTTCCATTTTCTTCCCAGTATAATCATTTTTTGAAATTTTCCTTGTTCTTTATCTTTAATCTAAAGATTGTGAGAAAGCATTAACCATTCAAAACAGATGGTCCTCATAAAGTGGTAAACTTACTCCAACTTCCGGTGTTCTTCTTGCAAAGCATTTACATGATTCCTGAAACGATTTTCTGCCTCAGATGACTTGAGCAAATCAAATGGCATCCTCTTCTCATCCACATTGTCCACCAGATCACTCTCTCGCCATGTCTGACCCTCAGTTGATACCTCAACAAAAAAAAGTGTCTTGTCGTCATGCCAATGGATGTAGTTCTGGCAGGCGGTCCAGCTCCTAAAGAAAGAGGCCAAAACTATAAATTATCTAACTGGCTGGATGCTCATGTAAAATTGTTTGTCTACAGAATCACACCCCAAATCCCATGTGGAAACAAGCAATCACCATGGTGTCACTTTAACAGATGCTTGAATAGTAAAGGAATCTTCAGCTCTGGAAACAAGACAAAGACAATCTTGGAAACAAGACAAAGACAATCTTCACATGCTTTAACATTATTCGCAAACTGTGATCATCAAAATGGCTTTCCAAGGGGTTCAATTAAATTATGGGAAATTCATGAAAGAGTTGCGATTCAGAAGAAAGCTAAATGCAATCATTACTTGGTTGTACACTACAAGATAAATAAATAGAAAGAAAATAAACATGTCTCCCAGATATCACTAAATACAGTATCTTTTGGAATAAGAATGTATTAAGAAAGTGTTAAGTTGTGCTTCTTTTAGTCTGAGTTTTGTCTCTGGTTGACAATCAACTTTTTGTTCACTTAAAAGATTTCCAATTTTTTATAAAAAGGTCTTTGTTAGCCAGGTTTTTGTTTCTTTCCCAAAGAACCAAAATGTCTGACCATAAATAGAAAGCCGCCAAGTGGGTGAGATAACAAGTTAAGCTAAGTCTGGTGTGCGTGTGCACTCTGACAGCAAACATAACTTCAGTAAACTGCTGGTAACTTTTTTGAGAAATGTAAAATTAATAACTTTATGAATTAAAAAAAGAGTAACAAACTCTGACAATAAAAGCCAGACTAAATAAAGATGCTGTTTTATCCACCTTAATAAATTTGAAACCATGAAGTAGAGAGAGAGAAAAGGATACCATAAATACCCTTCTAGCCTTTTCCCTGGATTTATTGGAAATTGACCTGTTATTTCTGTTACCACAGTCCATCATAAATGTATCTTGTTACAACACTGATCTGCAGCACAAGAAAGATCCTCAGAGCTTGCTATAAAATAGAGCCCTGCCAGAATAAAACAAACATCCATGAAAATAATGCAACAGTAACCCACAAGGCCATGTGCTCAGGCTATAAATAACATGGCTAGAAACAAGAGAGCCCACAATGTTAAAATGCCTCCTACAGTTGGCACTCACCATTCACACAAAATCAAGTGATTGGACAATCAAATTGTGGTCAAACTGAGAAGCAGATAGTGTGCAATCTTGGATTCGCAAATCAAACAGTGTATGACCGGTTAATTTTCATCAGGCAAATGAAAGAGCAGCTAATCATTGACCAGGACAGTCATTAATGTTTACAGAACAAACCAAAAGAGCACCTGTTTGCCAGGTGAGGTCCAATCCACACAAAAACTTGCAGATATCACCAATACTGTAAATGTGTCACAACACACAGGTTCTTATTTACATGAACTTGGCTACAACAGATGTGTAGCTCAGTGAAAAACCCTGCTTAGAGTAGCCAATCTAAAGCACATATTTGCAGTGTCCAGGAAATGATACATAAACCTAAGAAATTTTGGGCATCTGTTCCATTCTCTGATGAGCCTCTGTTTTGTTAGTTTATGTTGGATAGATAAGCATAGGTGTGGAGAAAGACAAAGTCAAGCATTTAAAAAAAGCTGCTTGCACATAGTTCAACATGGTTTTAGTGTAATGGTGTGAACTGCTATTTTGGAAGATTTGTGTTCATTGAGAAATGTCTGAATTCTGTTGCATACATATCCATTCTCAATAATCATTTTATGCCATGTTTTCTACAATAGGTTCAAGACATTTTATGCAAGATGTGCCACTTGTTACATCTCCAGAACCACCCATCTATGAAAATGACAAAAATGCAATCTATTCCCTAGGAGTCCTGGCATGAATCCAAATGAACATGTCTGCAAGCACCTTGATTACCAACTGCGAAAAACAGAGACCTCCCACATCTGTGGCAAATTCGAAGGAAATATTGACTGAACTTAGGCAAAATTTGAACCATAAACCTAACCCTTCATGACGTACACAGAAAATCTACTAGATATTAATTTAATGTTTTTCTTGCTATTTTGTATGACTCTTAAGTGTACATATGTTCCACAATAAAGATCACTTATGCCTCAAGGGTACTCATTTGCTTTCAGAAGGACTCTGTACAGTAAACCAGCACAACATGTGAAAGCATTCAAGCAGTTCTGATTTTGATTAGTTCAAAAATGAAAAAGAAAACATTAAACTAAGTTCTCAAGCTGTTGATTTATAAATCCATAAACAAATATTCTCCAATTAGAGCATCATGATATTAGTCCAAGAAGGAAAGGGGCATAAGAATGAGATCGATATAATATCTGTCATTTTAACCAAACAAATCAACTGTTCAAAAACATGTCTAGTCAATAATTATGACACTGTTTATATCAATGCCATTGAAGGCATTCTGGAAATAATTACAAAGATACTACTTTCACCTGCTTCCAAATGATGAAAAGTATGTATTGTTTTCTCCACCAAAAATATTTTATTTCTTGTATTCTAAATAACCAAACTTACCAGAGTTTATATCAGGTCTGCTGGACAGTAGAGGCCTACAGAACATCAGAGAACTCTTCCCTACAGATTTCATAAAATCTACACATCACTGTAAAGATGGCTTGCACAGGCCAAATGAAATTTTATTTTTTTACTTTCCTACATTCACTATTTACCAAAAACAGAAAAATAATGACGATGACAAGCAATTGGTAAACGATGATTTTAATAGCATGAAAGAACTCCTAAGTTTCTTGCAAAAATAAGTGATGTTCATTAAAAAAGATATACATATAGAAAAAAAATTTAAATATTTAGTTTTATTTAATTTTTGTTTTCAAATGATATCCTTTGTTTTCATGCGCTGTTTCCCTTTAAAAGAAAACAAAAAAGGAAGGAAGGATCTCTTTCGTTCATTTTATCATTCAACAGCACTAGTGGGATAATATTTAAAATGCGAGATTAATTTTCTTGACTTGTGATTATAAAATTCTGACCAATTCTGCATGACTTTTGGTCAAATTAATTCTAGATTCTACCTGACCTGTAAACAAGCCAAAATTATTTTAAAAAACTTTAAAATCCTACCGTTTCTGTCTCTGTTTCCTTGTTGTTTTTTTTTTTTACTATTTTACTTGAGATAAAGAACTTTTTCCAACTTCAAATGCAGTAAATTATTTTCATTTGGAAATGAAACAAGTGACTGGATTTTAATTACATTACATTACATTTTAACAATATCCTTCACTGTAATGGAACACACCAATTTAGAACAGATTGTTGCCACATGAATTTCATCTCAAGTTGTTGGTTTTGCCACCAAAGAATTTCTGTGAGGAAAAACATGGTGCATGAGAAAGGTCAGCTTCGAAGTCAACCCAGATGTGCCAATATAACAGAAGTCCCAGCATCAAACTACAGGCTCCAAAAGTGTAGACAAGCAAAACTTTTAGATGGGACTGCATTTTGAGGCCTCAGGATCCGCTTGGTTAACCTTACTGTCTAGTTTGCCATTTACCTGAGAATTCCATCATAATGCATGGAAATATCTGAATTCATACCTTAGAAATTACTCAAGGGGCTACTAGGCAAATATCTTAAGAGAACCCAGAACTAGTTTAACCTGACCTTCAGCAGGTGAAAGTCCAAATAGTAACACCCATACCTGTTCACTGCGTATTCACAAGACATCTGTTCTCTCAATATCAAGCAGTCTTATTTCTTAATAGAAGCAATTATGAAGTGTTTAAAAATTTTGCACATAATTATACTAAGTGTTGAGAGTTAATAGTTTACTTTTCTATAATCTTACATAAGATTTGTACAACTGTACAGGGGAGAAAAGAGCCTAAAAGATCAAATGTATATGGCTACCTACTAAGACCAAAGAAAAACTGATAGTCTGGAGGAGGAGATTCAAGAAATGAAATAAAATGATTTTAGAGATATAAGCTATTATAGTAATCTAGAATAATCCAGTTTAATTTTTTTTGTCATTTTAGAGATGATTCGATTGAGTATTCATAATTTTTTTCAGATAAAAAGAAAAATAGCAATACACAAATTGAAATCAGTAATATATAGTATGGAAATAATTATGAAAACATAGGAAAAATACACAGAAATAATGATTAATTTCAATATATATATATAATATAATACATACAGTGCATTATTACAGAAAATATACAAAAACAACATAAACATACTATTTGGTTTGTGAGCCTTTTGCTTGTATATAGCACGAAATCTTTTTTCCATGTTCCCCCATACAGGTTATCAATGTACGACTATGAAATGTTGTTCCCAATATCCTGTAGCACTTTCCACAATTCATCCCAGGTGTATGGTTGCTGTTTGACTTTCTCAGTAGCCATATAGCCTCAGTGATGTTCATATCAAAATTTTGTACAGACCAAGACATCTTTGTGAGTGTTCCATCAGCCTCTTTACATTCCAGATAGCTTTTTTTTTTTAATTACGCTGATGTATGCTTGGGGTCAATGTCATGTTGGAAAATGAATCCCCACCCAATAAGATGTCATCTTGAGGAAATGGCATGAGGATGACAACCTGCTTCTACTAGTCAACAGTCAGTATACCTTCAATTTTAAGCAAATTTCTGACACCTTTGGCTGATTTGTAGCTATACACTTGTACTGATCCAAATCCCCACTCTCATGCTTCACTGTAGCTGTTGTACATTGACCATTATACTACTCCCAATCTGTCTTCAAGCAAACTGTTTTTGAATATTGCAGAAACACTTCAAAGTTGTATTTATTTGTTAAGTTTGGTTATTCCTCTTTCATTTCTGCTGTTAGCCATTTTTGGTTGCCATGTGCAAACATTTTTGGATAGCTATAAATCCAGAGACAACTTCCCAATAATGTGTATCTTGCAGCTAAGTCATTCGCAAAACCTCTACCATCTCATGACCTGTCACATAGAGAACACACCCTGAGGTATTTAACATCACATTTGGAGAGTTTGGGCTTTCTTTCTCAACTGTATCTATTGTCAACAGTACCAGTTTTGCATATCCTCAATCTTGCATGTAGCTCCTCCTGAAACATGAAATTGGGCTGGAATCTGCTATATGGAGTAGCCTATAGTAGCTAAAACTTTGATTTCTATACACTTGTCTTGTGATGTTTCTTTCTCAAGAGCCATAGTATTCACCACACTACAGTGATCTCACTGCCTGTACTTGTATAATTCTCCTGCAGATGTGGAACTTTCTGATTGCTTGCAAGACAACCAATCACTGTGCACTATATCAACTCATGACCGTACTATAGAGCATTTCCCTTTACCTATGAGATGTGATTCTATCATATGTCGTTTGTTTTTTATGCAGAGTTTTTTCATAATTATTTCCAATACTGTACAAGGTCTGAACAAAAAGTTCCAGGACTAAATTTATTGTATGGAAACAAAGTACATTATAGGGATATTAATAAGAGGGTGTGGTTGGCAACACTTGCCGATGTCACACCTCTGACAGGAAGCTGGCATCTTGTGTGTCATGCGTGACGCATAGTTCTGTGAAGATGTTTATTTTTGTCTCCCACTGTAAAATGTCTGATGTAAAAGAGCAACATATGTGCATCAAGTTGTGTGTGAAATTCAGGAAAACAGCCATGGAAACCTATGACATGTTTAGAACAGCATTTTTGATGAAGCACTTAACCGTCCATCAACCTCATACAATGAGGAATCAATCACACATGTTCGTGACAAGATTCGTGAAGTGACTGAAGTAGTTGGCATCTTCTATGGCACATGACAAAGTTCATCCCACAAATTCTCACTCCAGAACAGAAGGAACATCACTTCAGTGTCAAGAACTCACTGATCATGTAATCAGCAATGAAAACTTTCTACACAGCATCATTACAGGTGATGAGACTTTGGTTTAAGGCTACGACCCGAGACCAAGCGTCAGTATTCTCAGTGGAAGACTGTATCATCCCCTCATCCAAAGACAGGTTTGGTCAAATGTGAAGATGATGTTGAATGTTTTTTGACATTGAGGGTGTAGTGCACCATGAGTTTGTTCCACAAGGTCAGACAGTGAATCAGTGATTTTATTTGGTCATCCTGAAATGCCTAAGAAATGCAGTTCAATGGAAACGGTCTGGAAAATGGCAGTCAGGTGTGTGGATATTGCATCACGACAATGCACTGTCACATTCAGCATTCTCCACATGAGAATTTTTGACCATGCACAACATTCCACTGGTTCCTCACCCACTGTATACATCACATTTGGCACTAAATGACCTTTTTATATTCCCCAGACAGAAACACACCCTAATGTGTCAACCATCATCCAAAATGTGATGAGGGAACTGAAAGCCATCATGAAGAGTACCCGAGATGCTTCAACAAGTGGCAGGAACATTGAAATCACTGTCTACAATCAAGAGTGGACTATTTTGAAGGTGATAAATTTGATTAGCTGTTTTGTGCTTTAGTTTTGTCTGACTAATTGAGTTCCAGAACTTTTTGATCAGACCTCGTATATAGTATTTATGGTCATCCATACAAAATAAATAAATGTCAAACCAAATTTTAAATGTTCTTTCAGCACTTAGATCATTATTGCTTGGAACACCTTGGATACTAAATGTAACTTTAATAAAAAAAAAGCGCCATTTTTAGGTTTTATAACTTATCTTACATTCTATTTATATATTAAAAGCCATACCAATGAAAATGGAGATAATACTTTGATGAAAAAAATCTTTCTGATCAAAGTTCAAACAAACTTATTGCAATGTGTTTTGTCATGTTTACATTTCTATATTATAAATGCTAATATACATGCGCTAACAAATTATTTATAAGGGATTGATGAGTCCTCCAAAACAGACTACCAGAAATATGCACATTATTTCTATTAAGTACTACTTAGATATTTCAGCATGCTTTAAATTTTTGGTAACAGAAATTAAACCTGAATGAATATTTGACTTATCTTTTACTTGTGTACATAACATTTTCACCAGGTTAATTTTCACATGGCTATATATTTTAAATGTTACCGCTGCTAAGGAAAGCCAGTATGATGTGGCAGATAAATCTTGACACACAGGCTGTGCTTATGATGACGCAAGCTGTAAAAAAAACTCAGCTGTGAAGAAATTAGGAGTTTTTCTAAGACTGATTTGGACATGTTGTTGTTGAGGTTAAAGATTATCAAGAAGATGAAGAACCAGACACTGTCTGGACATCACTGAAAACTGTCCCAGGCTGACCAACCTAACAATAACATCTTTAAGCACAACCAAAAGCAGTTTAGTGAAGAACCGACTGTGGAGGGGGTGAAGGGTCATGATCAACTCTGTCAGATTCCTTGCAGCTAGCTGTTCAAATGCTGTGGCTAAAGTGAGAAAACAAATCAGAATGATTGCAGTATGTTGGAGAATGCAGCAATTCATCAGTAAAAGTATTGGAAGCAGGTGCCATCTGCCAGTGACCCAAATGAATTTATAATGCAATACATCTTCATTTCTTTTGTTTTCCAAAGGTAGCTGCTCTAAAAGAAAAGTTAGAATTTTTTTTTAGCCATAAATCCTGCCACTTGTAAATTCAGTTAAATTCACAACCTGCTTATTTTAATCAGCTCATCTGCAAAATTAGTCCATCTATTCAAATTAATCACACTGACAACGAACACATCCACAACACAAACTTTGCAAAGACTGGTAATAATTTCTGCACAGTTTTAATATAGTAGTTACCCCAACTTTAGATTCCATTCACTGAAAAACATACTAGTTACTGCCACCACCAGAAAAAAAAAAAAGCACTATTACAATTCTAAGCTGTTGATAGTATGCAGAAATAGTATTTATCAAGGAAAAAGAAATATATTGATATTATGTTACAGCCAGTGAATGGATGACTTCTAAAAATATCAGAACAACAGGATTTCAGAGAGGAGGTGAGAGCAATACTTCATTTGAAAGTCTAAACAGTGCTGACTGTGCTCCGATAGAATTCACAAGTTCAGCTAGTTTGTGCTTCTTTAATCCCTTCCTCTCATTCTTCCCAAATTGTACTTGGCTTTTAGGCAGTATGCGGTACCCACTGGAATTTAGGTAATCAGCAAGAAAACAATTTGAGAGAGTCTAATTTTACATAAGAAATCTCATCAAACCTGCAAACTATATGTTATGAATGCCTAATATATAAGAAGGTGACCATACAAATAGTTCTGTATTATGAACGAGAGAAATTTAGATTGAAAATTTAATCTTCTAAAGATTTTAACCATTTGTAGCCATAAACCAAAAGTTTTGCATTACCCTATAATTTTCAAATTTTGTTTGATAAAGTCAAATTAAGCCCACTGAATTTGCATAACAATGTTAATATATTCTGCTTTGTAGTTTTTCATATATTTAATGAAAAAAATTACCAAAAAAGAAAAATGTAACATTTTGAACGTGTGATTTCTGAAAATACCTTTATAAATCATGATAGTTTTGACATTATTCGAACAATTCCATAGTAGTCATTTAGAGGTGTCAGGTTGTGAGAGCCTGATTTGAAGATAGATTCTGTTATTGCCATGTCTATAGGGCTGTACTTACCTTGATTTCCAAATTTAACTCTCTCTTATACTTTTACAAAAACCATAAGAAATCACTAAATATAGCAGTTTCATAAAATGTTTTTTTTTAACATATGCACATTAGTTTTTTTATATAATTGCTAATTCTATTTTTAAAAAAAAGCCACAAATTGCTGGTTGGAAATAAAGAATGTTGTGCAGAAAGCTTCATGTATCTATCTAGCAAACTGGCAATCTTGTCAGAGATTTTTCATGTTTTTGCTTATAAATTCTTGTTGCCTTTTAAAGGTTAGCTATAGTCAGACATCAAACCTTTGAATCTTTTCGTATAAGGGGGGAAAGAATTATCACTTACTAATTCTACCTTTTTGTTATAGGCAAGCAAACATTTTATTTTGTTGTTTATTATGACCAGCCAAGTAATCTTAAAGTAATTTTCCAAATCTATTTCCAGCATAGATAGCAAGGGTTTGGTTTGTTCTATTAACTAAAAATCTCCTTTAAGCACATCAAAACCCTCCTCTCTCTTTCACACACACAAGAAACATGCTACAATCTCAAAAATTACATAACTATACCTAACAATTCCCACCAAGTCAAACAAACAAACAAATTTTTTAAAGTTATTACCTGTCCCCAATAGTTTCCAAATCTGGTAGAAAATGATGCAAAATCTCAGGTAAAGTTTCTAGATAATTTAATTCTTGATGACGGATTTGTTCTTCACGTAAATGTTTTGTGTGTCTGTAAAAATGCCAACGAGCCTTTTCAGTGCCAAACAGTTCCACATAATGTACATAATCTGATTCTCGTTGAAATCTCTTCTTCCACGAAGTCCAGATAGATTTGGGATCAGTGACCTGACTGTTCAGCAGTTTTTTATATGCATTGGTGGCAACATCTAAAATATCCTTCCGTGCTCTGTTGGCATCTGCAAATGGAACGATCTTAGCACGTGCTTTAGTTTTATCAATGAGATGTGCTAGAGTCATAAAGGCCAACTCAACATTGACATTCTCATGTGCTGAAGTCTCAATGATAGGAATGGCCGCCTTAAAATCTTTTCTAGTGATGAGGCGTTCAGCCTCCTTCACATAACGCTCATCAGCTTCGTCATGTTTAGTTGTTGCCAAAACTACAGGTTTCTTGATCTTTTGCAAGGCATTCAACACTTGCACAACAAACTCCACCTGGCGCTCAATGGGTCGATTCTGAACCACACTGACATCGAAGACAACCATGAATCCATCAATTGACAACTTTCCATCCTGCATTAGCTTCTGCTCATATGCACTGTCTGTCTCCATACCTGAAAGTATGAAGAAAGAGAGACACAACTATACTGGCTTGTAATTAAATATGTTAAGACCATTTTACCATGAAAGGTACAGTACAAAGCAGCAGTGAACACACAGTCAGAGTAGTTATTCTATTTCAGAAGCTAACCACTCATGCTTTGACAAAAAGCAAATTGTTAATATTTTCTTCTTAACACTAGAACACTAAACAATGTCAAATAACAATATTAACTTTATACTCTTTAAATTCTAATTAAAATTAAAACAAATCAGCAGTAAAAGCATTAATATTTTTTTAAAAAAAAAACATATTTTACAAGCTAAATTGAAATTTTGAATTAAAATAAATTCATCCTCATCATAAAAAAAACACAAAAGAGTGTACCATCAATAACAGGAAGAAAATATAAGGTATCAGAAGCGATTGTTAAGAAGAGTGTAAAACATTGATAACTCCTCAATTTAAGGTGTGAAATCTTAAAGAAGTGGCCAGCATTTAACATTATTCAAATCAAACTTATGAGGAGTAAGTTAGGTGGTTGAATTCTCCCATCCAGACATAAGCAGTGTACCTCTCAAGGACAGATATCTGGTGTACTTATCCAAATGGGCAGCATATGATATGTCCAGGAAGGTAATTAGATTCCTAAATTTTAAAAAAATGTATCAATAACTTTAAATAAATATCAAAGTTTTCAATGTGCCTTTAAGATAAAAGAAGTTTGAAAATAATTTAAATGGTGAATGACATAATGAATAGTTATGTAAATTGACTTTTTTGATACACTACACTTAATACTTTTAAAGGCAAATAGAGCTTTGAAAGTAATTTACATATTCTCAGGTATTTGGGGGAAATCATTGGCTTTAAAAAAAAAACTGGGTAAGGAATTACTTGTTTTTATAAAAAATAAACAAAAATGCTGATTTTTATGAACTATACAATAAAATAAAAACCAAAATTAATTAATTTGTACAGACCAAGTGAAAGTTAATTTACAGAGCATATAAACAATAAGTATTAGACTGGTACAAGAGAGTATTGAAAAGGGAGAGAATTTCTCTGGCAAACTGTAAATGTACATCTTATTTAAAACGATTAGCAGAATCAACAGAAAGGGGGGAAAAATCCAAACATTGTTAATGTTCTTACAATAAAATGTTTCAAATTACTCTAACTTTCAACATTTTATTGCAGGTATGTCAACAACCTATTAACAATATTTCTTTCTTTGATGCTGCTAACATAAAACCCAATAAAAAATATGAAAAATTACAAAATGAAAATAAAAAAACCAAAAAAAAACAAACTTAAAAAAAAAAAAAAGTCAGTTATTTTGGGTGGTACAATAATTTTGGCCACCACTGTAAACAAGACTAATATGTCCTTTTCAGGCCTAAAAAAATTCAACCAGAACTCACCTAACTGCTCTTTACATATATACATTAGTTTTTCTGCAGACTGAACTTTTGTAGCTGTGCATCTCTTCAAGTATGGCTCATGCTTGCCTGTCTTGAATGGCTGAAAGGAAACGTCATCCACAAACTCTGTCTGCTCAACCACATGGAATGTGTGATCAATCCCCTCATCTGTCTTTGTGATCTCTCCCCAGTACAGAAAATGGTCGTTATTTATCACACGGCCACCAAAATCACTCTGACTCAAAACTGAAATGTGCTCCACATGATAGTCATCCGCCAAAGGACACATGAATCTGTTACACAGGCAAGACTTCCCCACCCCTGTCACGCCCTTCTCTTTCTCTGTACCGGACAAGCCAACAATGTTAATATTGAAGGTCCGAGCATCTGCTTTTTTGGCCATCTTACTGCTACAGACCCCTGACCACTACATCTTGCTAGGGTACTAGAGTAATTCTCCAAAAAGAGCACAGGTAAACCATGAAGCCAATCCAAAGAGTAACCTCCATTTTGATATAACCCAAAATAGCTTGCTCACATTTGAAAATTTAAAACACCACCCCCTTTTTTTTTCTCTTTCTTTTGGTATCTTAGTTATCCCATACCCTGTTCACAAGGGATCCACATAAAATAATCCTGAAGCAGTAGTTTATTAGATTACCAATGATGACAGAAGAGTTGAATCCATTCTAAATGTCTGGTACCTGGGGGAAAAAAAGAGAAAGAAATCAATCAGCACAACAACAGTTTTTTAAAACAAAGAAATACCGGCTATACTGACCGATTCAAGGTAGCAAAATTGCTATTTTTTTTTTTGTTGTTGTTGCAAGAAACAAACTCCCAGTGCAGCTACCTGTTACACTGATTCCTGCTTATAGTATCACAGCTTTATTTTGGCAGTTAAATAATACCACAATAAAACAGAAGCCCAGTAATGTCAAAAAAGATAGCTAAATTCTTTTGCAACCATTTTCAAGATATCTGATGTTGTCAATTTATTATTCATTTTCCCTAGGATCTCAGAAGATTTTCTTTAAATGTATCAACAGCTAGAAAGTGATAATATCACATAATTTAAGTAAAATAACAAGCCAAGATCTGTATGAACAAGAAGAGAAAGCCAGTCTGGTAACTCAAAACTCAAAATAGTAAATTAAAAATTAAAAAAAAAAAAACAGCAAAAACTGGAACTCGATGTGAAATTTTCTTTAATAATGTTTGATTAATTTAAAGGAAAAAAGTATAGCAACTCCATGTATTTATACTGCCTGGCCAAAAAAAAATTAGAGAATGGCCTTAAATAGTAGGCATAACCCCATCTTTGAGCAAAATGACCGCTTTAGCACATGGCACAGATTCCATAAGATACCTATTGGCACTTATAACCATTTGACCATGCATAATTGGTCTGATGCATCATTCCAAGACATTCCATTGATACCCAATGACTTTAGGCTAAACAGGGAATATATGCAAAATCACATTCATGTTCTACAAATCAATCCTGCACAATACATGCCCAACAGATGGTGGCATTGTTATCCTGAAACATCTCATCCTCATCAAGAAAAAGAACCAGCATTGCAGAACATAAACTTGGTCTGCCATAATCCTACATATTCAGATCATCACCTCACCTCCTGTGAATTGAAAACTACTACCAAGTCAACTAAACATGCCCAATACCATGACACCACCTCCAATAGCTCTAACTGTTGGAAAGATGCACATGGTGTTCATGCATTCATAGGACTTTCTTGTTCTTCACATTAAAGAGTTCCACATAGGTTACCAAAACCCATAATATATAGTTTACAGTGCATTCTGGAGTGAAAACAGTTGTGTCCTGTCCAATGTTGAAGCTTTCTGTCATGTGGGCCACCACAATTCTCTTGTCACAATATGTTAAATCTGCAGAAGTTGCTTATGACCAGAGCTGTGGTTGACAATGCAAGAAAACCTAGGGGACTGTTGACACAAGAGCTGGATATACAAGCACCTATTATTGTGCCCCATGTGGAGACACTGATAGCCTTTTACTATGATTATTTTTAGATAGTGACATGCAACTCAAACAGCTTATACATAGGTCTCATCCCAACTTTGGCTAAACTACAGCTCGCAAAGCACAAAGCATTTGTGATAACGGGGGCTACTGAATTAACCTTTAACAGCACCCCAGTTGACAATGCAATTTTTCTCTTCAGTGTCCCTACTGATAGCAGTCAACAAGTAAGGTTGCTTTAAACTTCATAAAGATGTGAACCAATAGATGCATCATACATCACTACTTAAGTGTTGGCATTGCTTGCTGGTTTCTGAGCTATGTTTTTTACGCAGGCAGGAATGGAAGCAGTGGCTGGCAAAGTCATGTGGATTGCTTTACAGCAGCAAGTTCTAATTCTTCGAATGAAATTGGTAGACTGTAGGGATTAATTAGCCCTCAAATTTGGAAAGATGAAAGTTTAGTTAGTTTATTGAGAACTTACATACATGTATTTAGTAAACATGTTGAATTTATTATAAATTTCTGTGAATATTTGTACTAAAGAAAGTGAAAATTAGACAGTGAATGCGGATTTTTTATTAAGACTGAAAAATACTTTTTTTACAGACCGTGACTCCAAAGGTATTTTTTATTTGTCATGCTACAATTGCTGTATTCAAGAATTGCAACTCTGAAGCGCCACTTTATTTCAAAGCATGGAAGTTACTCTATTAACTTGTTTCCAGATCCAAGAGCCAAAAAAGCTTAAGAACTGATATTGCTGTTACAAAGACAACAAAGTATATTTACTTCTCAGATCAAGGTACAAGATACTGCAACATGAGCAAGTTTGTGGCAGCATCTAATATCATTAAGCACAATAAACCATTCTCAGACAGTGAATTTATTTTAAAATGTATGGTGCATGTTGCTGAAGTAGCGTGCCCAGCAAACAAGACAACATCTGAAAACAAGTTTATCCAGAATAACTACTGTGCATCGCGTAGAAGAATTGAACAATGGTTTTGATAAACAAAGTGCACAAGTCATTCACCCAGTTTTCTAAAGCACTGGATGACAGTACTAATGAAAATGACAGCTCAATTATTAATATCTATGCAAGAAGTAAACATGTTTGGAATTATCACTGAATTACTTTCCATGGAACCAATGAAAGCTACAACAGGTGCAGACCTATATGACAGGGTATCACTATCATAAACTCTCAAGCAATATAAATTACCTAGAGAAAAGTTGGTTAGTGTAACCACAGATGGAGAGATGGAGAGCCTAATATAATTAGTAAAAACTCAAGTCTTTTGAAAAGAATTCAAGATACAGTAAAGGAATAGTTTTTTCACTGCATAATTTATCAGGCGGCTCTCTGTAAAAATGTCTTGAACATAAATCATGTGGTAAGCATGGCTGTAAAACTTGTTAGTTTCACACAAGCAAGAGATTTGAATCATCGACAATTTGTCTTTATTTGAAGATGTGGAAGCAAATCACACCGATGTGCCATACCATTCCAGTAAGTGATCGTGCGTTCATAGTTGACGCCATTAAACATCTAAATAACTGAAATGTTATTCTTCAGGGGAAAAACATCCTTATTCACAAGATGTAGTGTACAGTACACTCTTTTAAGGCAAAACTATCCATAGTTTCAAAACAAATAGGAAAAAAGATTTACACACTTTCCTTTACTTCAAATTAATGAACTGAGTTTATAACAGCCAAGTAGTACAGTAAAACTTATCAATTTATATAAAGTGTTCTGTCAATGTTTTAAAGTATTTTTAAAAAACTGAAAACAAAATTAACTTGACTTGTCCTTTCAGTTATGATGTCAAAAAGATTCCAGAAAACCTTTAAACAGAACTCAGACTTGCAGAATGATATACTAAAAAAGATGACTAAGTGAATTATCAAATGATTCAAAGTTCTGCAACTTGAAAGACTTTGGAAGATGTTGGGAATATTTTGCTCTACATAGAAACTCTCTTATTAATAAGGAGAAACAAGACAGACTTGAGTCCAGATGACAGATGAGCCTGCATGTCTGAATTTACTCCAAATATTGAGAAACTTGTCAATTATTACAAGCAGTGCCATCTTTTCCATTAATATTGATGATTGCTGATAATATATGATTTCTATGTTGTACTTTTATACTTGTTTGCTTTTTAAAAATGAAATGATGAATTTTTCACTTCAAAATTTCTGCACTGATGATATGTAGACCCTAATTCAAAGCACCAAAGCACTCAGAACCTCTGATGAGACTCACTTTATAAAACGAGTGCCCCCACACCTAATCTAGCAGATACAAAACATGCAACATGATCACAGATTTGCATACATTGCAGATTAGGAAAGATGTTCTAATTTTTTGGATAGGCAGTGATTTAAACAAATCAAGGTGCTAGCAATCACTTAGTAAAGCATGATTTCATTAACTTGAGAAATGCAAAATAAAAAAATATCCTTTATTTAAAAATACAGATATTAATTAAAATTATACTTTGTTCTATCCATTGTTGCTTTATTGTATTTGATCCACAGATGACTTGCTTGGCATGGTATTCTCCAAGGCAAACCAGAAGTGAGTGTTTAAAAATGCCTTTTACACAATTAAATTCATAAAAAAGAACATATTTTTTCGTTTCATAGTCCTAAAATTTGACAACTCCAGACCTCACAAGTAATCCACACCAAACAGGATGATACGGCAAACATGCGTGAAATAGTTTTCGGTATCAGAAAAATTATCTACAAGCAAATATCCAATGATTGCCTTTTAAATGTGATAAAGTAGACTTCATTTTCAAATTATGATAGTCCACCTTTCTGGTGAACTGTGATTAAATATGAAATATGAAAATGTAAAGGAAGGAAACAAGAGAACTGTTGCTGGATTACATATATATATATACAGGGTGAGTCAAAATTATGTTAACACTAGTATGAGGTGTGCCGTGACCGCTACTGGCTTAATTGGCCCCTATTTCTTTGAAACTCCAACAGTGAATGCAAATGCCTACTTACAAATGCTGCAAGAGTTTGCCATTGATAACATACCCCTACAAAAATCAGACAGGCAGGGTATTTCCAACAGGATGGTGCACCGCCTCATTTTGCCCGTACTGTTCGTGCTTTTCTCGATCAAACATTTCCAAATTGTTGGATAGGTTGCGGTGGACCATTGGCATGGTCTCCACACTCCCATGATCTGACACCCTGTGACTTCTGGTTATGGGGCATGATAAAGGACCGCGTGTATAGCAAAAAAGTTAGAGACATCGATGAACTCAAGGACAGAATAAAAGGTGTTATATCAAGTATTCTCCGTGAAATGTGTGTCAAGGCACTAAATTGTACTGTTGATCGCTGGTTTTTGTGCATCGATCATGCTGGTGACCAGGTTGAGACTGTTCAGTAAATTCTGAATAAATGATTCCTCCCATACTAGTGTTAACATAATTTTGACTCGAGGTTTCAGGTTTTTAAATAAAAGAAATTACGCCATGAACAGCATCAATGATTTTCAATGCACAATATAACTTTGATAATAGGTCTATAAATATCACAAATAATTTATAAAATACTGTTTTATGTAAATGGAAAATAGTTTTTCACACAAACACAAATAAATAAATAAAAATGAAAGCATACCATGAGATGACAAAAGTGCAATTTTTAGTTTGAATATTCATTTTTTTAACAAGATGGCAAACAAAAATCTAATATATATGAAGTGTTTGCACATTTGTCTGTTACTCCTTCATGGCCAAACCGTAGCACCCGGAGGCCCCAAATTTTGGGTGTATGTTCTTCAGAATCTGGGCAAGTTTTAAGCTACCACACACTGGCCTTGAAGGCTGCTTTTCAAAATCCTTATAGATTACAAGGCAACTTAGCAGCCTCAAATTATAATGAAGGTACCTCAGGATCAAAGGCAGGGTCCAGGGGTACCAGAGCCTGGGCCTCATTCCCTTTGAATTCAAGAGAATCCAGTTCCCTATAAAACTCAGTTTTGCTACGACCACCAGTAAAGCACAGGGACAAATTGTTGGCCTCAAATTGGATACTCCATGCTGTTCCCAAGAACAACTGTGTTTTGGATGCTCAAGAGTTTGGAAAAACAAAATCTGTCTTGCTTTTCACCCAAAGTAAAAACTAAAAACATTGTCTATAGAGAGGCTCATGTAAGTTTACAGTTTATAGAATGCTAGGAAATGAATCATTAACATCAATTCAATGATGATTCATGATTGTAGGTTTAAACAAATAAAATTTCTGTTTTTCAAATTGATATTAAACCTTTTTTTGTAAATGCTATTTTCCCCCATGCAGCACCAAGTTCCCCAACTGGCAGGATGACATAATTAGCAATTCTACTCATGTGAGACGTGAGCATACAAATGAAAAGAAAGTCACATGCTGACCAAAACCCTGTGCTTCTCCTCTATGTAGATGCATAAGATAGTGGTAAGTATAAGAAAAAAAGGAACCATGAAGCTGTTTCTCTTTGATAGGATGCTGTGCACCAAATCAACCCTCTGATGATCTGCTCCTTGGTCAAAATAGTAGTCAGCTAAACATGGAGATAACAACAACAACAACAAAATTTCAGGTGAGATGACAGCATCTAATCAATTGTACAGAACTGAAAAATTAAACCTGTACCAGTGTTATTTGACTATAAAGCCATATCAAATCTCTATTTATTATTTCAGTAATAAAAAACAAACCTGTTAATTAGAAATGTAATTACAATCCTCGATGGTTGTAAAAGCGACAGACAGCTAGAATCCATAACTGAACAAAAGCCACGCCACAGCATTTGTCTGACAAGAAAAATAGTAATGGTGCAAATGATTTTTATAGTACTTAAGAAGGAAATAATACTGATTTGTTTGTTTGTTTGTTCTAGAGTGGAAATCGTTACCAGCCTTTCTAATACCGTTGTACTTCTAAAAGTTTAAAAGGTTGATAAAATTTTTTTTAAAATTTAATTAGTCATACTTACAAACAAATTTCTTCTTCTTTGTTTTTTTTTTCTATTTCCTTAACCTGTTAACTTGGTATGCCTTATTCTTCACTGTGAAACAGCTATGAAAAAAATTCATGGAATATTTATACCACATCTAATGAACAGTAGATAGTGAAACAACCCTTATTAACCCATTCCAGTTGGCCAATCTGCCTGAAAATGGCCAAGCACTAATGCATCATTTAATGACCACTTCCATCTATACTATAGATAGTGAAAGTTGAAGAATGCTGGTACATTCTCTCTTTTTCTGGCTATTTATATAACTGCATTTTCTCACAAAAATGATTTTTCTAGTAAAGTTATTAGCTAGCATGAGCAACAAAATTATTTGTTTATTTACTTGATATATGACTAAATCCAATAGTGAATCCATTCCTCTGGCAATGTGGAAGTCACAAGTGTTCATACATTAGATTTCTCATCATCAATGAAGAAACATAAAAGAATCCATCGGTGGAGAGCAACAATGATGGCAAGAAGAATGAGAATGTCAAGCAGAGTTTGAGTCATCTTCAGCCAATCTAAGTGCCAGTGTTTCCAGTCTGTCAGTAAAATAGCTGATATTCATGATGATGCAAGGCCATGGAATTTATTTTCTATGCGCTGGCACCAGAGGATTTCAACCACCATGTAGTTAAGGAATCTAACAACTAGGCCATGCAGACTCAGAAGACGACAGGGGCTGACAAAACCTGGATGAACACAATTAGGAAAGAGATGAAAGCATCTGTAGCAGTAAGCATAATTATAATTCTGTACCACTTATTAATTCTCCTGATTTAAAAAAAGTGAATCCATATTGGCACCTGTCTGCTTTATTAAATTAAATTTTTCCTTCAGTTTTCTGAACATATTTCCTTTCAATTTGAATTTCTGAACAGTGTGCTCTGCCATGTGCCATTTGAATCATTCCATGACTTTTTAATGTTTTTTTTAAATGATTTTAATCAGGTATATGCATTTTGTGCAGCCATCTTGGAAATTATCTGAACATTTGTGCACATTAAATATTGCATTTCCTGAACAGGAGAGAGCTAAAAAGCTCTAGATTCATTAATCAGGAAATTCTAGATATTTACTCAATATGCACAAATAGCCCAGACAAGACTTATTTTTTACAAAAGACATTCTTTTGCTATTATTCCATTGTTCTCTGTTTTCAACTGGCATATAATCAAAACTGAGTAAAATTTTCAAAATGGCAGCAAATGAAAGATAAAAATATACAGTAGTTTTATATCAAAATTTTTTTTTTTTTAAAAGATAAGACATAGAAAGAATCTGCTTAGGGGGTAAACCGCATAGAAAATAAACATTACAGAGAACTCCAAGATAAAAAATCATTAGTGAAATTTTTCTGCACCCATTTAGTCTTGTGGGAAATTACTATAATCTCTATACCCTACCTGATGTACACAAGTTAAAACATCAACATCTATGTTATCTAATGCTGTCTATCACTCAATTTAAAATTAGCAAATGGGTATCTAAAGCAAAATCTGTCTTGTTCTTAGTTCTTAATTTTTTTCATATTCATATATATATACTGGTTCACTGCACATAGTCTATACTTAAAGTAGACATATTTTTTAACTGTAAATGAAAAAAAGGAGAGCTAACCGTCTTTGGGACCTTATTTGTATGCAACTCTCTGCCACTCATAAAAGTAAGTTTCAGATATTGTTGAGCAATCTAAATTTTTACAAGACATAGTTCATTCAACTGCTAAAAGAAAAATCTTCCTCCAAACAGAAAATCAGGAAAGATTTTGATAAAAGTTAGTTCCTTTCAATCAGCAAAAGCCATCATGAGAGATCACGTGTAATAAATGGACATCGTCATTCTATGCTAATTTTTTTTCTTCTTTTAACATTGAATCTAGCGACAGTCACTTAATTTAATAAATCACATAATTATTACACAAAATATATAAACAGATAGACCAAAAAGCTATACCTGCAATCCATCTTGTTAAATGCAATAAAATCATAATTTAATAAACACAATTTATGCAGAACTGTGATCAAAATTTTATTTAGTCAGATTATTTTTAGGAAAACTAATGTATACTGACTATTATATTAAAAAGAACATAGTTATTTTCATAGCTGTTTCAAGGATAACATTAAATAAGAACAATACAACAAACTTTTCAGAATCTAGGAAAGCTAAAAAGCATGAGTTTTATCCACTGAAGTATTTAAGCATTTATATTTTTTTATTATTACCATCATTATTTAGGAATAAGATAACTCTCGAGTAGTTTTTTCTTGTACTGTTAGGAAAAAACTAGCCAACATTATGTACAGTCCGTTCTCATAGTAGAATATTTTGAACTATTCTTGCCGTTCAAATTGTTTTTATAAAGACCGTGAGAGAGAAGGATAATTAGGTTGAATAACCATGGATCTATTATAATTTTAAATGAAAAATCACTAACTTCACAAAATTAAAACTGATTCTAAGTGAAATCATCTACAAACGAACAAAAGAACTTTGTGGCTGGATTTAAAATTGCCCATCCAAAATATGAGCTGATTTGCTATATTTACCACTGGTACATAATTTGCCAAAGAATCCTTCAGTCTGATCAATGTGAGGTAATGGCAGAAAGACCCCAGTGACACTGCTACTTTTGATTGGTTAATCACTAAAGTCAAATCGCTGAAGCACTACAATAAAAATTTACATCGCTTTATCAACTTAGTTATAAAGATACAACAAAAATGTCAAGATATTTCACTACCATTTCAGATTAAAAGTTTAGGTCAGCAAACTCAAGTCAAATATGCTGATGTTTGGAAGCAATCTCATCTTTCCTACAAAACAGTGACAGAAATCAAATGAGAGAGCAGTGAAAACAGTCAAATCCCCCACTCTTTCTGTCTCTCTCAAGGCTGAGATCACCACAGCGTGACAACAGGATTTCAAGGGTCTAAAATGTCATCATGCATGCATACTCAAACATGAAAGCTCCATCTTCCAGCCAGGCAGCATAAAGTACATGTAGCAATAACTTAATAAAGCATATCAGTAGTCATGGTAACTGATGTACTGCATGGTATCAAAGAAAACTGCATTTCAGTACCTTAGGCTATTGAATGCATGCATACCATGGTAAGTAATATTTAGGAAAAGAAAGGAATCATTATTCTGTGCTGAAAATCCCACCAAAAATAGCTTGCTCGCAATTATTTAAATATATGATTTTACTTACATTACAAATCCATGCAGTGAACCGTAGACTCTATGCTAAAAAAAGATCTGTTCTAGATTCATACTCATTATATCATAAACCAAACTATTGGCTAACAAGTGATCTAAAGAAATTGTCGTGCCAGAACTGTCAATAAACAGGAATGGACATGCAGCAATAACTTTATTAAAACTAATTAAGTAACTACCACAATATCCCTTTTGTTTTGTAAACGCAAAGCTGCCAAAAATACTAATTATCTAAAAAAAATTGAGATACACATGCTCTCTCTCTCTCCATTTATATTTGAGAAATGACAGAGCAGTTGGAGAAAAATGGTAAGATGCAAGTTTAATCTCTAGAAATTTATGTGCCTACCATTCAGCTTGAACAAATTAGTATCGTTATTCTAATATGTAGACGTACAACAGAAACCAGGTTTCATTGTGTCAGACAACATAAAACCTGCCCAGATTACACATCATACATTACTTGTATGTACATTTAAGCTGGTCTGTTTGACAAATTATCATCTAGGCAAAATGGAAAAAATTTTTGTTCCTACAGCAGCTGTGACATGTCATTGTGTCTTCAAAAGGCATTCACTGAAACCCATCAAAGTGAGGACACAAAAGATATTGTTGACAGAGTGGTACGATACCCAAAATAGTCTTCTCTCATCCACAGATATTGTATATCGTGAGCACCTTCAAACATTCACATTTTGAAACATTTGTAAGAAACAGTTTATAACCTCGTGGTCAAAACATCTTAAACCATAACTACAAGTTTATGACTAGAAAGCATTAGTTGAAGGAAAAGCCCCAAGCTATTTATCATAATAATTTTCTCCAAGAATCATAACAGCTAACACTACTTTTCAATGTCATGCCTTATGAAAGTTTTGTCTAACTTCTATTCATATCTTCTCATGAACTGCTAGACTGGCTCAGTTTAGCATACCTCTCTAACATAGTTTCTTCTTGCTCTTCATCAGCCGGCATTGAGAGTTTTCTTGGGGCACTCTGGTTTCCCCACATCTGAAATTGAAGATTTCTAGCAGAAACTTTTGGTGGTGGCCTGCCACAATGAGAAGTGGTCTTGCAATCAATCTACTTAATGTGTCAGCACATGACTCCCTAACCAGAGTGTGTACTAGGACAATGTTGTGCTTCTGTTAAATCACATATTATAAAGATATTATTATTAAATTATTTCATCGTTTTATGTTTGGAAACATTTATTAAGCAATCAATGCCTACTACAATTTACAAGATGTATTTTTAACATAATAACCCTGATTAAGTTGCTTTTATATTTACAGGTCCTCTGAACTAAATGTCCTTTAATTCTTATGAAGTAGTGTGGTAAAATAAAGTTCAGTAAAAGCCCACTTTGCAATGCTGTTTTGACTAAAGAAATTCATAAATAATAAATCAAGAGAAAACAAAAACTCAAACACTGCATTAGTCATGGTATATACATTTTTTTCAGCCTTTAGTTCTCCATTGCTGAATATAAGCCTCTCTCTCTCTAAGATTTTCCACAACTTATGAACTTTGACCTCTCCCCCCCCCATGCCTAAGTGTCAAGATATATTGTCCTGCCATCTCTTGTCTGCTGCAGTTTCTTTTACACTTGGAGAGTCCATTCAAAAATTTGTTTGGTCCATCTATAGTTTTTTTTTTTTTATCTTTGCTGCCACCAACTCTGCAAACTTTGCTAACTGTACCCCAAGTAGTCTACAAACAACCAGGTCCCTCATCAAAGTAAACCAGCTCTGATAAATGAAAGCTTGGCCAATTACTGAAATACCAACACTCATTCATAACAGTCTGTGTTTACATTATTCTTAAAAGACCATACTATTTAAACATACAGTTATCTGAAAATGAGATTTCTTTTTTTTAGCAAGATTATGGAGACATTAACTAAACAGTAATTATATATATAATGTTTATATGAAAATCCTCCACATCTCAACGAGTCTATCTGACCCAAGTGGAATGTTTTCCAGTCATCCATAGAATGGATAGAATTTTATCCAATAAACACACAAGGTGCTATACATGGGCTAGGTATCGGGTCAGTCGATCATATTTCCGCAGCTACTACACCATCCAGTGCTGCTGCTGCCTATCCATTTCAATGTCACCTGATAAGTGCCCCAAAAAGCCAGTGTTTTTAAGCATAAATATCAGATGAGTAGGACATTGTTGGTGAATCTGATACTAGTGTTATTAATGAGAATCATTGTTTTAGCATGTTGCATTTTTTTTGTTTTGTTTTTTGCAAGCAAACTATAAACAAGTCTCTAATGGATTGGAGGACAAGAAAGAAAGAATTTGTGAATTCAGAGTTCACAAAAGTCAGTGTTTGCAGGAATTAAAACCCATCAGCTGTAGTTAATATACTTATGTACTGACTCCTTTGGCAAAAGTTCAGAAAAAGTAGGACAGCCCAACCTTACAGTAAAACCAGCAGCTGATGTATTACAGAAGTAGATCTGTGATGTGAGTAAAGTAAAGGTTATGAATGACCAGTTATAATTTCCGGCTGACTAAATGGCAACTCCATAAAAAAATCTAGTTATCTCTATATACTGAAACCAACACAGATAGTGAACAGTGTCTCTTTAGGGATTTCGTTTAAGTCTGGGAACTGAGCATATCCATATACTAAAACACAAGCCAGCCAGTTGAATCAAGCAAGAACTCCAGCAGTAATAAGTTGTTAATATTTAATGTTAACAATTTACCATGAGATTCTTTCATTGGTTAAAATTTAACTCACATGTACACATACATATCTTAGGGGGGGGGAGAAGTTCTATTCTAAGCTGATAATGCCTACTAGAATTTAAGAATCTCAAAGTTGTTACATAGCTTTTGATCTGAGAGGCAGCATAACTTATAGAAGATAAATGTGATGCTGAAAGAAATGGCAGAAAGTAGAGAATGCGCATATAGAAACAGCAAAAGAAGTACTAGGGTATAAATGAAGGACAAAATCCCTGGTGAGTCAAGGTCATAAAGCTCACTTGAAAAAGTCAAAGAATAATGTAAAGGAAACAAAATCAGAAAAAATTAAGAAGAAATTACAAGATGATAACAAAGAAAAGGATAAGGAAGTAAAGAGGAGAGATAGAATAAATTGGACAAAACAAGTGGCAAATGAAGCAGAAATACCAGCAAAAAATGAAAATTATGCAAGAGAGAGAGGAGAGGGGGGGGGGGAGAGAGAGAGAGAAGAGGGAGATGGAGAGGATGGAGGAGAGAGAGAGGAGAGGATGAGAGAGATGGAATGGAGAGATGGAGCGGCGAGAGAGAGGTGGAAAAGAAAACCAAAACCAAGTAACAATAGCAGAATCTGTGAACCAGTGACAGACAAAATGAAAATAATTGCCAAATATATTAGTAGAATAAAGTTATAAAAAACACAAAAATTGAAGATAAAGATGAAATTACAGTAAAGTTGCAACTACATGGAGATGGATAGTATAGGTGGGAAGATAAGTTAGGTTGGATGTCTTCAAAACAAGAGTTATGGCCAAAAGACAAAATAAACAACAACACAAAGCCTGCTGAGAGCACTTAAGTGAGTAAATGACAAAATATTTACAATCTGTCAAAACTCCACATCATTTCATTTATTATTAGCAAGACTAATACCCTATTGCAGCTTGTCAAATTCAGGAATTCTCTGCATAATTTGATAAAATCTAATTATAAAACTGCTTAAAAGCTCTACATCCATTTTTTTTCAACGTCAAGAAACTAACTTCCATACGTACGTTGACCAGACCAAGTAAAAGGAGCCATGCTCCAAGTCAGTAAATCAGCCAACCCAGAATGTGTTACTTCCGATTTCTTCTTACGTCAAAGTCATATAATTTCTCCACAACCCAGGTAATATAAAATGATATTTTATAGGAATAGCATAGTTTTGACCATGTTCGATTACTTAGTAGTTTTTTTTGAGGGGGGGAGTTTGTCTTCAGTGAGCTTCTTATCAATCAGACGTCAGCCAACGATAAAAGAGGGAGAGGAAACTTATATATTCCACGGTAGAGCTGTGCTGGTTTGAACAGTCTTCACTTAAATGTTTAAGTGAATAAAGGACTGAGAACATTCATAGAATATGGTTTTAGAAGTAATAAGGAAGGTCAGTCCCAATGTTCAAATAAAGAGCCCAAACAAGTCTTGAACTTTTTAAAATTATTTTTTGACTTGGTAAAGAATTTTTAAATCCTGCTTTTTAGATGATTCCTCTTCTCAAAATATAGTTTTTGAAATTTTCTTTAAAAAACACATGCTAACACTAAATTTAAATTAAAAACAATGCAAAAGAAAAAACACACAAGCTAATATATATATATATATATATATATATATTGCAATGATATTGATTTCAGAAATCTTCAAAAATTATTATAAACTACCAGCTTTGCAAGCATTTTTCATCTGAAATATTTGTTGGTTTTATAATGGGTGTTTCATTCAGCAAAAGGAGAAACTGATTTTTTAAAAACAAAATTTAGTTCTTTTTCACTAGTAATATAAATTCAAGACTTTAAAATTTTTTTTAAAAATATACAACGAGGTCCAAACTGAGGTTCAGCGATTACTTCTGTGCAACTGCATAAGCCAGGAAAATTTGAGATCATGGGCAACAACGTAGTGTAAACCAGTGAGCTAATTAGTCCATCTTCCACCCCGGGAGGTTACTTTGCAAATATTATACACAGTTATACACCATACTAAGCCTGTCTTTAAAAGATGTAACAAATATTTAAGTCTAATACCACTGTCCACTAAACATAAGTGGTAAACCAGAAGATCAAGTTAAAATCAGTTTTATTCACATGATTACGAACACAGTTTAGACAGACATTGATTACCAAACCACCATGGTGTAGTTAGTCATCATCACCAGTTCTTAATTAACAATTAACACGTGCTCATATAACAACTGTTTGAAGAGAAATTATCTTCATGCCAAAACTTTGTCCAATGTGACAAACAGAAATATTTAATCTTTCTAAGAGTCCCCTTAAGAATTATGGAAGCAACAATAAAATATTTTAATTAGTTCATTGAAAGACAAAATATTACATAGTTTTTCTGCAAATAAATGAATGCAACCTGTCTTATTTTCTATAAATATAATGTGGTATCCAATAGTAGGGGCACTTCCAAACCACTTTCCATAGTGTTTGACACAAAAAATAAATGCAAACTCGGGGTGATGACAATTCCAAAGCTGTTTTAAATTTCGAATTTGATATATTTCATGTGACAATATCAAGGATGATCCACAGAGGCGCAAATCTGGAAATTGCAGTAGCCAGTTAATAGAATTTAAAGCTATAAAGTTTCCTTTAGTTCGTAAAGTTTATTCACACTTTTGATGAATGTTTTGGGTCAGTGTCTGGTTTTAAAAAATCTTTGAGTAACAAAACAACCTCATGCCATGCTTCACAATTAGCTTCAACATTGATCATACATACACCCTTTTGTTTAGAATGAAACATCTGGAGATACATCTGTTTATATGATTGCTTCTATTCATCTGCAGACAAGTCTATGAGGGTTCTAATCAATTACAGCCTTTTAGCTTTATGATTTTGGGTTTACACATGGTTTTCAGGCAGCAAAGTGACCATAAATTCCAACAGTACTTAACAGTGGTAAGCGAAACTGATTCATCTTAAACATTAGCTATTAAGTACTGGTGTGGTCTGAGTTACTGTTTATCACCAATTTCTCAAGCTAGTCACGGCTTTGTAAAAAATTAAGAAATAACTTACTCATGTCCAAACAACTCTCCATTTACAGAATCCACCAGTTTTGAATAACATTGAAGAACATAATGAACACCTTTTGGAGATCCATCAATCTACTTGGCATCTAGTTAACCAAATTCTCCTCTCCAAGTGCAAATCATGCTTCAGGTCTCTAGTGAAATCTCCAACCCCTTGCATGTTCTAGTCACAAAAAATGATGTGGGAGATATCATTTTGTATATGACAGCAGCAACTTGGATTGGCTCACCCAATCTAATAATGCTTTTGTTCACATACAGACAGGTCATTTAATGTAACTATGTATCTTAACTTTTTTTCTTACATTCTTTGAATTCATATAATCTTTTATTTTGATTCATCTGTTAAACTGGTGTAATATAAAATCCATTCAACAAATGTAAATTAGGCAGCTCACAATAAATTTAGGTGGATTAACAAAAAAAAATAGCCTCTAAATATTCAAGTTGCAGTCAATAATACCAGAATGTTATACTTTTTTTTATGTACCAATATATTAGATATCAAATGAAAATAACTTGGGTATAAATAATCAAACTGGCAACTAATATAAGTTATGAATATTTGAGCTGGTAAAAATTTCTTTTGTATACCAGAAATGCATTTTTTGATTGTCATAATTCAATAATTCCAGAAGAAAACCATGTCAATTTTTGTTTAGTCAAAATTCAGTCATTCTAGAAAGAAATTATATGAATGCTTAGTATTCAAGTAGCAAGTCTATGAACAAGGGATAAAAATAATATATTTTATCTAAATTTCAAATTTTCTATAGTGCAAGTGATAAATGGCTATAGTATGACTCAACATAATATCAAATTCCATTTTTGTTTTTAAAAAAGGCATATTTAAATAGTTGTAGATAGCTTAACTGTAACTAGTCTTATCAAGTTAGAATAATTAACTCTAGATGTGTACACACACACATTTTTTAAGTTGCATATATATAAATGATAATCTGAGCATCCATTAAAATAATGGAATAGCCCATGTAACCCACAAGGTCATGTATGGGCTACAAATAGCACCTAGGAGACAAGAGAGTTGATAGTATGTTATATCACTATTTATTTACACAAGGTTGCATGGTTGGACAGCATGGAATCTTGGACTTAAAAAAAATTGGACAATGCAAAGCATTAATTTTCATCAGGCAAATGAAAGAGCTGTTAACCATTGACCAGGAAAGCCATCAATGCTTACAGAATGAACCAAAAGAGCCCTTGTTCACCAGGTAAGATCCAATCCACACAAAACTTGCAGACATAACCAATACTGTAAATGTATCACAACATACAGCTCAACTTTATTTACATAGACTAGACTACAATGGACACATGGCTTAGTGAAAACCCCTGCTTACAGAAGCAAACGTAAAGCATAGACTTGCATTGCATGGGCCCAGGAAATAATACACAAAACAATGAGATTTTGGATACTAGTACTGTTCTGTTCTCTGATGAGTCTCAGCTTCATTAGTTCATGTAAAATGGATGTACACAGGTGTATAGAAAGACTAATCAAACATTTCAAGAGATCTGCTTGCAGCTTATAGTTCAACACAGCAGTTTTAATATAATAGTGTAGGCCACAATTGGAATACTGGAAAGATACTAACCTGGTGTTCACTGAAGGGCATCTAAACTGTTGCCTACATATCCATTTCCAATACTCGTATTATGCCACTTTTCTAAACACATTTGCTACAAGAATGTGCCATTTGTCACACCTCCAAAACATCCACCCCATGGAAGAGGAAAGAGACTAAAAAGGGTACAGGTTCTTCCTAAGATCTCAGGAGCCCTGATTTGAATCTGACTGAACATGTCTGGAAGCACAATGATAGATAGATCTGAAAAAATATTGACTAAACTTTGAACCTTTCATGAGACATGTGAAAAAGCTATTAGATATTAATTTCATGTTTTCTGCTATTTTTTATGACTCTTACAATAAAATTTACTTATGCTTCAAGAGTTCTCATTTTATCGTGGTAGGGCTCTGTATAGAATCAATAACCAATTTTAGAAAAATTTTTAAAGATGAAAAATATGTACTCCTCAGAAAAGAGCTGACCTTTTTGGGGGAAGGATAGAGTAAGTTAGTTTTCAATGTTGCTAGATAGACACAATTCACTTAGCAAAGCACTCAATCATTCAACACCTCAAGGGTGATAACTCTTAAGAGATTAGTGGCATAGCTGATAAATGATCTGGTTGCTTAGATATCAGTAAGCAATCTCCTCTCCACCACTGGAGGAGTCAGAATTCACTATTTTAAATGTAAACAACAGTTTCAAGTTGTGTTTTGGTTTCAAACGATCTTGCTGGTCTAAAATGTGACAGGTAGTAATTTATCTTGAAACATTTTTATAAGCTGTTGCATCATCCAAAATGGCCACTGGTTTTGTGTTTATCAGTTTAAGCTGCAGAATAAATCAATGGCCATAAAGAATTAGATTTAATATTATTGCTATCCCATCTATTCACATTAATTAAATCACAACAAATATTTGATTAATTGGTTCCTTCCATACTAAATAAAAAAAAAAAAGGTTTACAATCTTTATCCACAAATATACCCCCAGGCAACTCAGTAAACAACTTTCCCAGCATGTATTCTCCAAGAGTGGTAGTGTGCGTAAGAGAAGCAATCTGCTCACAGTAATATCTGTTATAAAATCTGTCAAATTCATTTTAAAAAATACATATAGTTTAATCCGTAAAGCAGGTCAAAACAATGACAACACGATAATTACATACAAAGATGTTCACGATCACAGATATAGCTAGTAACAAATAGAGCAGCCACTGTTTCAGGCAAAAATTGCTTAGAAAAGATGATTAATTATCAATCTTCTGGAAAGCTTATCACATTTGCTACAATTACCTAGTACTTCCTTTAACACAAGTTTTCTATGTCCTAAGCTATGCCAACTATTGTTCTCTGGATACAAACCTTGAACAGACCTGAGGCAATACCACAGATGTCTTTCTAAGCATACATTCCACAGCCAGTTATACTATCTAATAATAATATCTCAAAAGTCCAGCCAATGATGCAACATTAGATATCATATGACAGTATGAGGCCAATAATCATTGATAAAAGCAGGCGGGCAGTGTGCCTTAGTAAAGTACCAGAAACACAATTAGAAGATATTTCCTCCTTTTCCCCCCTGTTCCTTACTTCTCAGTGCTTATAGATTTTGCAACCTATTGTCAAATGTCCAAAAAGCACAAAAGTACAGTTAAAGGCTTTTGATTATTTTGATCTGGAGTTAAAAAACACAATACTACTAAATACTGGAATTAAGAAAACTCCTTGAATTTTCATGCAAAAAAAATGAGACCAGTACACTGTACGAATTGCATGGGAACACCTATTTAGATATTTATTTTCCATACACTTTAGGATTAATCTGGTGTTTTAATACAAAACAATAGCATAAATTATCAATTTCCTTTAATTGGTGTAAGTAGGGCAGCGACAGCCTGACATCAACATCTATATGCACTACTCAAGTACAAACCACTATGACTGCGCGGAAATGCTTCTTTTATAGGCATTGCTCACATGGCTTGTCATGTTAACTCAGACTATTGCCATAGTTGCACAAGCACAGATGAAGATGCTGGTGACCCGACCAAATAGTAATATTTCAAGCATACTCAGAGCCAGGCCAGTCCTACACCGGTTTCAGATATCTAGCGCAAGAAACATAAGCCCAGAGTGTGCAGACTCTCTATTGATTTTTCCTGCCACAGTGAAGCTGGCCAGCCAGAAAACCTGTCTATGATCCAGGCAGCATTGAACCATAACAGTAAACAGCCGTGGCATGATGCTGCCTGTGACGTGGTAGCTAACTGACATGGCCAAAGCAAAGTTGCAGGCATTATAAAACAAACCATGAAGGCAGCTCCAACCAAACATAAGTGAAATACAGATCATTTTTCTTTCAATAATCAGTTATTATTAAAACTGGAGATAAGGTTTATTTTTCTCAGAAAATGTGCTAACCCATTTCTAACACGTAACTTTAAATAAGGACTGTAATAATATGCCAAATGTATTAGTAGTACTTCAAAAAAAAAAAAAGACGTTTTTTATGAATTCATATACCCTGGGAATTTGGAACATCCAGCTACACAAAAATGATTTAGTAAAAAGGGAATGAGGAAGAATTAGATTTTGTAAAACTCTGGCAGATTTTGTTTTTCACAAAATATTTATTTGCTTTCATATACATATATACAGGGACTCCTCCATTTACAAAATAGATGCATTCCTAGAAAACAATTTGAAATCAAAAGATATTTTCCCATACACTTAGTTATAAATCAAGGATGTGTTCCCTAGGCAGTAATTTTTGGTCACCCTAACCTAACCAAACCTTACATAATAACTAAATCAATCAATACAGAACACACATAGATGATTAAATGAATGAGTATTCTACAAAAATAAAGGTGAGAATTTAGTGTCGGGGCCTGGAGATGTCATTGCGACCAAGCGAAAGGACTGTGAAGATATCTGGCTGGTTTCAGGCAATTCTGGCTAGGTCTCTTGACAAGAGTACTTGTTGGTTATTTCCCCACTCACATTGGAGGGTTCTGGAAAAGCTGGATAAAAAGGAAGTGACTTAGCACCACTCAATACCACAGAAGCTGTGCTACTGAAGCTGATAGCAGCAACCTCAACTTGACCTGATCACCTGGGACTTAATGCATGCCTGGTATAACAATTAGGTGGACTGATGCAGTGGAGTAGAGGCAGCAGGTGCAGTGATGCGGCCTGGCTGTTCAAAGTAGTTTGACATGGCATTCGAAATTCATTATACAGAAAATACTCTTCTTAAATAGAAAAGTGTTCCATAATTTATTAATGGTGTTATACCAAAAATGCATAAATTGGTCTTTTGGATAAAAAGGACTGACTGTATTTTATAAATTCTACTAAAAAATTGCTAATGATGTAGAGATACAATGTCTATGTCATGTCATATATAAACTATACTTTAAGGAGATATTAGTGTTGGAAAAATTTTAAAATATCATTAAAGAACATGACATCACAACAGGTCAATAGAGGCAACCCTCAAAAAGAAAAAAAAATTAACTACTGAGAAGCAGAGTGCAAAATCTGACATTTTGCTCCAAAGTGGCAAATCCCTGATCAAAAATGTATTATCTTATGAGAGAACCTCTAGCAAAAATGATAACTTGGCACTGGCATCTCATGCTCCTGATGGAAGTATCACCAAATTCCTGCAAGAGTTAGGACATCTTGCAATAGCACCCTGAAGCATGTTCCAAAATGTCAAAATTCATATGAATGAATTGTCTCCTGCGTCAGGTATTGGTAAACTATCTGGCATTATATGGACAATCATCATCATCCATGAGAATGAAGTTATTCTCAGCAGCACCAGCATGCGGCCTCACATAAACATTAAGGATTTCATTCCTACCTACATTTTAAACTTGTCATGGTACCATTCTGAGAGAAATGAAGTCTTGCCATCCCACACTATTAATGAGCCACATCCATAATGGCCACTGTTCAGCAATTTGGCATTTTGAAACAACTTTCCTGGCCTTCTCCACATTCTGGCATGTCAATCTGTAAATTCAGACTTGCCTGTGAAAACTAAGGACGTCAAGTTTCTCACAATCTACCTTACATGGTATACAGCCCAGTTTTCTATACATTGGCTGGCATTTACATGAAAATTAGGCTTACTATATATTCAAATGCATCTCAAACCTTGATGCAATAGAGAAAATTTATCACAATGCGGGTGAGGGTCCCAAAGAGAGGATTAGGGAGTGAAAGTAAATTATACTAGTATCTGATGTAATATTCATGGATGTTTATAATCATTTGATCCTTAGCAGATTTTTAGTAGTAAAGATGACCCTTGATATATGCAAGCTCTGCATATGTGAATTCGAAGTTCTGCAACTAATCTTTTAATACCATTACTTTGATATCTGCAAGAAAAATTTGCATTTATGCAAGTGTCAAGATTCTTTCTGCACTGATTCACGCTACTCTTCTGCCAGGCAAGATGACTACAAAGATCTGGAACCCCCTGCTGGAGAAAGTTGAGAAAATATTATCACTGTACATAAAGCACAAGATCAAGAAGAAATTGAAGCTTAGTAACACAGTGTTGTGTACGAAAGCACTGAAGTTCTATGGCTGTGTGGTGAGGAAAATATTGCTGATCCAGAGCCTTTCCTTGCTAGCAAGGGTTGGTTTGCCAAGTTTATTTGCAGACATAATTTGCACAACCTTCAAGTTACTTGGGAGTCTGCAATTGCTGACCATGTTGCCACTGCCAAGTTCCCAGAGGGACTGGAAGTCATCATTGAGATGGGATATAGCACTAAGCAGGTTTTCAATGCAGATGAAACCGGGTTATATTGGAAGAAAATACCAAAATGAACTTACAACAGTAGAGAAGAGAACATTGCCCCAGGTTTCAAAGCATCAAAGGACAGGCTTATGCTGCTGCTGTGAAACCTCTCCCAGTGTAACACTCACCTGCTTTGAAAGGAATGAGTAAGGACATGTTACCTGTGCATTGGACCACTAATTAAAAAGGGGGTTGGGTAACAAGCCAAGTTATTGAAGACTGGTTCACCAATAAATTTGCTGTGGAAGCTGAACGTTATTGTGAGGAGGATAGCTTGGATTTTGAAATGCTACTCATCTTTGACAATGCTCAAAAACATCAATCCTAACATCAGTGTTGTTCCTGCCATCCAACACTACCTAACTCATACAGCCTCTAGACTAGGGCATCATTGCTATGTTTAAGGCATGTTTTCTATGCAAGACCATTTCCCAGATGTTTGATGCTACTGACAACTTTGACAACCCCAATAACAAGCCAAAAATTTGTGAGTGGTGGAAGTCTTTCAACATCAAGAATGCTATTGACAACATTGAGGTTTCCTGGGATGAAGTAAAGGCATCATCAATGAATGGCTGCTGGAAAAATTTGTGGAAGGAATGTGTGCACGACTTCAAAGGATTTCCAAAATTCTCTGACAATGTTAAAAACAATATAACTCTTGGACACAAGTTGGGAGGTGAAGGATTCAGTAACATGGAAGAGAATGATGTTATGGAGCTGCTTGAGTCACATGATGACGAACTTCATGTGGAAGACCTCCTACAGATGACTGCGCAGGACAACAAAGAGGATCAAGAACATACCGACTCTGTCATTCAAATCAAGAATTTAACAACAAAGAAACTGGCAGAAATTTTTTTCAGATGCTGAGGCACTGGTACAAAAATTAGAAGATGCAGACCCTAGTTTTGAAAGGAGCTTAAAAGTTTAAACATGGGCTGTAAAGTATTTCTGGCTCCCTACAAGGAACTTCATGCACAAAAGCAACGTTAGCCAGCAAACAAGCATGATGCAGTCCCTCAGATGAATGTCTGCCACCTAAAGTCCTATTCCACCAGCTGAAACATCTGAACCTTCAACATCCACCATGTCCTGGACCATCAACATCCATCCCAGTGTCTGGTGATCAGCATCCAGACCAACAATCCCTATTTTTTTGCATTTGATTAAGTATTCCAGCAACCCTCGCGTATATCAAGGGTCACCTGTATATACAAAATCTTTAACTAGATTTGACATAAGTTTACCAGATCATGAAACAGATTTCAACAGTAAATATACAAGGTGATTGAAAAGTAACTCCCTATTTTAAAATACTTATAATTTATCCTATTATTGTAATATTTTTCTCAATTTTTTTGTGTATGTTCCTTGATGCATGGGAATTAAATCTATGTTCTTGTTGCTTAATTGGCATGCTTGGAAGCCGCACTACTGTCAAGCACTCTCTGCTGAAGACTGCGACATTCGTATGGAGTTTGGGGAGGTGATGATGGCTTGGTATGAATATTGGTCTGATCTCTTTAAAAATATCCTCTAGAGTGATGAAGCAGTATTCCACATCGGTGGGTTTGTGAACCGTCACAACTGCCACTACTGGGCAGAAGATCCTCGTATTACCTCTGAAAAAATGCAAAATCGGCCCGAGGTAACAATGGTATGGTGTGGAATGACCTCGGACAGAATTGTGGGTCCCTTCATCCTTCGCGATACCATGAATTCCGAAAGGTACCTCACCATGCTAAAAGATGAAATCTGGCCAGTTATCAGTACATGGGAGAATACTGAAGATTTGATTTTCATGCAAGATGGCGCTCCTCCACATTTTGCTATTGTTGTTCGTGAATGGCTGAATGCCCACTTCCCTGGGAGATGGATGGGTCGTTGTGGTCCGCACGAGTGGCCAGCCAGAAGTCCTGACTTAACACCCCGCAACTTTTTTCTTTGGGGTTGGTTAAAGGAGCAAGTCTACTCTACCAAACCAACAACTTTGGAAGAACTTGAAGGGCGAATACGAGAAGTTATGTCTTCCATCCCACAAGAGTTCCTTGTGAAATCAGTTGACGCGGTTCCCAGGCGGCTTGAGAAGCTGGTGGCAAATGCTGGCGCCCATATCGAATTTTAAATAAAACTCCATGCTATACACTTTCTTATCATATTCATTTCTTGTAAGAATTGTAGTTCAGCAATAAATTACAAGTACTTAATAATAGGGAGTTACTTTTCAATCACCCTGTATATACAAGAGCTTTTAAACAACAACAAATTAATCCATTTGATAGAGATCCAAATTTTCAAAAGTAAATATATCCCATTTAATCTTAACAGCTAATTTCTCGCATTTTAGCCTTCAAAAGTTTTTAACTTTCAAATTATTCTTACATGGAAGGAATAATGGATTAATCAAAACAATATAGGGATAGTGATGTGAATGTGTACAAATTTAGTGTAAATAAAACATCTGCACAAAATTCAAAATATACCATAGAATTTTGCAGACTGTTCATTTTGCACAATATCTGGGCATTTTTTAATAGAATAAGTTGTTATAATGATAATGAACATTCACTATCTAACCTCTGGCTTATAGCACAACACTGCAATTGTATCTCATATTATTCACTGGACACTGATGCAGTCCTGAGGTAATGTGTTTCACTTTTCTGTTATCAGTTATGGCTTGATGCAGCTCCAGAAAGATGAAAACAGCAAGTGATCGCTGACCAATGAACCTGGAGACCTTATCCAAGACATGTTCTAAGAGTTGTGTGTGTGTGTGTTTTCTGTATCTCAAGATACTGTATACAGCTAATGCCAGTAGGTAGCACACATGGGTTAGGAACTGGATATTCCTGGTACAAATCTGTATCACCATTAGCTGTCTACAGTATCTTGAGATACTGAAAACAAATATATACACCACATGATTTTACTTGTGACAATAAGTACTAATTCAGTTACAGATATTAGTGAGTTCTGAAGCAAAACATCTATGTTCTAAGGGGTTTAGGTTAAGAAAACAAGCCAGCCATGTGAGATGTTAGATATTTTCTTGTGATTTATTACTACTCTTGCATGATGGGCCTTTGAATTATCATGCATGAAAATGGACAACTGTGACTTCATACAAAAGGCATAACAACAAATCTAATGACTTTATCCAAAAAGTGCTGATCTGAGTTCCATCAGAAAGAATCAGTTCACTTTTGAAGTCATGTGACACAGCACCCGAGACCAGAATACTACTACCCCCAAAATGATCTCTAACACATAAAGGTCTGCTTTATGTTGGTTTGGTTTCCTAAACATGTAAACTACTATTAACAAAGTGAAGATTGAATTAAGTCACATCAAAGAGCCAGTCTAGCCCAAATAGCCCATTCCAATCTCTCAAAACAGTGTAGCATTGTTAGACAGTAAGACCTACTGGATGTCTAACGTATAGCTGATTTCCTACTATCAACTTGTAGATACAGGTCCCATGAACTTGCTGCAATTTATTCTGAATGAAAAATGCCAAGTTATTGTGGTTATTTTAAACCAGACAGGTGATGTAAAAGTTATTCTGAGTTAGTACTGATGTGAAACCCCATGCCAGGTCTTTCTTGAACTTGACTGATCTCTGCTGTACTGCCACTGAAGTCAACTGATAGCATTGTGTTACACTAATTTCAACAGACATACTTCTCTGTCTAATCCTGGTCCGAAACCTAGCTATCACTAAGGCTTAAAATAATGGTCAGATTTTGAGCAATGCTCAACCAAAGTTTAGGGCACTGACATTTTGTCCAACAAACTTTCAAAGCAAACAACAAAAACAGTTCAAAGTTTTTTTTTTTTCACCATTTATTTTTAAGCAAAATACATATTGCTCAAAAATGCTCTCAATGCATAACCCCTCTCTTAGATATTTATTTTTACTTTGAAGAACTTTCCCACTTTACAACCCGCCAATGAGGCGGTCACCATACTGAATTTGACTCTCCTATGCATGTAACTCAGTTTTTCAAAAAACTCAATCTCAGAAGTTCATCAAGTTTAGCTGAGTTAGATCTTCCAAAGATGATGAATTATCCAGAATGAGCTTTCATTTATGAAAACTTGGCATATAAGTAAAGAAATATCAAAAACAAACATAATTTTTTATTCCTTGTAGTTTTAAAAAAAATTGATCCTTTTCAGCTATGTATGAAAAATACAATCAGAATTGTTTTTTTAAACTTTCCTAGCTCTTATGTACTACAGAAAATATAAATCTGGCTGCTTTGTGAAAGCAATTAAATACTCAATGAAATCTCGTTGTCATTAATGTAGTTTTTGCGTTTACATCTTGGGCTTTTCCAGAAGATTGATGTCCACCAATTGTAGAATGAGTGATATACAACCAGTGTAGTATTGGAATAATAGTTGTTTTACCCTGACTGGTCCTGTAATCAAGTTATCTACATAATAAATTTATATAATAATGTATTAGCTATCTTACATTTCCTTTTTTAAATAGTAACTAAAAGCTTCACTTTATTAATTTATCTTCTTGTAAAATGGACAAAAGTCTTAACTATGAAAGTGAGACTAAGTCACTTTATCTTTATTAGTATAGGCAGACAGTTTTCCTCTATTCTGGTGTGTTTTTTCTTTAAATCATATTCACTAATCATCAATAAGTCCTCATCAAAACACCATACTTTCAATATCTCATAAACACCTGAAATAGCTTTTATGCAGTATTTAAAGTAACAGAACTGTCGCACAACTTAAGCCTTGTGCTAACGGAGCTAAAGGATGCTATGAAACCTGGTGACTCTTCTCTTCTCTATATACAATCCTACTGAATCTGAACTTCATCATTCACGAGTTGTCATACGGACTCCCTTGCATGCCCATGAGCAAAGACTCCTAACTCTTTTTAAGATGTGGGAGTAAATCAGAGTGCCTAGAGAAAAATGCATGGCCAGCAAAAGAAAAATGGAAAAAAACAAAACATGATGGGGAAATAAGCCAGACTGAGGTAGTCCCGCATGAGAAGTGAAATAATGGTTTTGAAGATCTCATGTTATTTAAATAGATGTTATTTAAAAAAACAGCTAATAATTTTTAAATAAGAAAACTGAAGTTTAAAAAAACAACTAAGTAGAAGATTATCATCTCAATTTAATAAATAATAAGAGAAAACTGTATGAGTTTTTCAATATGGCTGACAAGTTAAAGATGGTAATTTTTTGTTTGTTTGTTTTTTTTTTTAAAATCTCCTACAAAACAAATATCTGATAACAAATATAAATTCATTATATAAAAATTATAATTACAAATCTCATTTTTAGGTTGGTGTCTTCAAAAAATACCACAAAGTGTTATTTTCTGAAACTGCAAAATTGTTCATTTGAAACAGACTACAGAAAATACTGCTTGGAACCTTTGCCTACTGGGTTCTCACTGAAGCATGCAAAATTATCCAATAACAAGGACACACAGCCTAATTACATTATATTAATCTTTTTCAATCCTAGTTATTTGTATAAATAATAAATCCTCTCAGCAATGCTCCATGAGCCATGAACTTAGTACTGTACAGCTGAGATTATAGACCAAACAAATAGCAACTGATGATTGCTGTCTTTATTTCTCTGGCGCAGTGACCTCTGTGTTGACTTAGCTGCGACTGGGTTGAATATGGACTCATGCTATCAAAAATGAAATTGAGTTGAATTTCAAGAATTGAGTTTGCCTAACATCTCAAAATGAAATGAAGTATCAAAAGATGTTTTGGCTTTTTAAAGTAGGTGATTCCAAACACAGCACAAATGAAACAAGATCATGTGACTAAAAACAGACATTAGGCTCTCAATACCAGAACTGATAACAACATTTGTAGTTTGTTTCAAGTATCTTTCCATAAGAAACAATTTCAACACCCCATTTTTCCAGAAGATCATCTCACAAAATCGTTCAACGATATACACAAAACAACTCATTAATAATCGTAAGTGGAAGTATCATAAACAGCAATGCAATGTGACAGTGCTATAAAGGATGTGACATATTGTTCTACTGGTTGACAGTATAGCTAACATCCATAATTCATCTAGTTTTGCCTTATACTCCACATCAACTTATCTATGAATGAAGGAAAAAAAAATATGAAAATTAGTCAATTAACTTATACTCCACATTGGCTTATAAGTAAAAAAAAAATATGGTATTTGAAAACCTTAGAAGTTCACGTACAAATACCATTCATCAAGAATTTTAATAAAACCAAGACAAAATTATGATAGATGGCATGGTAAACTATACATTAACTGATTTCAAGAATTGTGAGAATATTTGAAAGCCCCATCTTGAATGTTAACCTTTGCAAATTATCATTATCACTGAAGCTAATGAAAGATACCTAAATTTAAATATGATAAATGTCAGAGTTTTATGAAAGTAAAATTAGCAGCAATACTTAATCATTTAGCTGATTTCTTGTTAGTGAAACTGAAAGATGTTTAGAATTTTCTAACTCTATAGTTTCATGAGAAACTTGAAGGAAACAAAACACTAAAATTATTGTAGAAAGGAAAGTTATGGGTGATGTATCGATTGCTAAGTGGGTTACGCTCACCAAACCAAAATAGATCAATCATAGCATTAGCAAATCATGCATGTATTCACTGTGTCAGGTGCGCAATGCCCCCTTGTTGATCATGAGCAACCACAAACCTAACAGTGTTGAGGTGGTTTAAATATCCCCAATAGTAATAGTTCATGGTCATGTTTCACTAAGTTCACAAAAGAGCATCAAAAACTTTTTAATGGCATCAAGTTGAAGTAGGACCGAAGATAATGACTTTAGACAATAACAACAAATAAAGAATTTGGCACTTGTGTGGATATGTGTGTTACAGGCAAGCCTTATAATCCAGGAATTGTGTACAATGCCTGACAGTTTTAGGTAAAGTATGATGAAATATACAGGTTTCGATAGTCTCTTTCAAACTTTACCTAGGTATTTTATGTAATTCCCAGGTAGTCTATAGAATGTCAAGACTGAATTAGGTCAAGTGTTATTCTAATCAATTTTTCGACTGTATGGTACAAATAGTGAGTGGTATAAACAAATACTATTGGCAAGACGATTATTAATTATCAGAAATCTTACGATTAATAAAGTGATATAAGTGATTACTAGGAAAGGCAAAACATTTCTACTTACATTTTAGACCGATACAAAACCTTGATTTTTACACTAAAACAATTCTTAGTATGTTTGCAAGAGCATTTCATAAATCCTTCGCGGTTCCAACTGATTGCTGAGTAGCAAAGATCCAAGTGATATTTCTTTATCCTTCTGAACATTGTCTAAGCTCTGGAGTACAACTGCTTTAAAACGCCATCTCTAGTCCCTGAGCAATAGAATCCAAGCCTTTATCAGCTTCAGGAACAGATATTCAAACTGTAGACCCTTGTTCTACTGGCAGCAAGTTTTTGTCAGATGACTTTTATCATTTTTTTTTCTTGTTCTGAGAGATTATCTTCAGCCTCTTCTCGCTGTCTCATTGGACTTCTGTTTTTGCTGCATAATGGACATAAAACCTGTGCTCCATGCCCTTCAGTTTCTTCAAAACGTATGCCACAAACGGCATGAATGTAACATCCACAGTTCTGACAATGATGAACTCCACCACTTTCCTTTAAGCAAACAAAGCACTGAATTTCATTGGATGTTGAACTTTGTTCTTGCTGTTCTATGAAAGAGATTTCTTGGAGGTCATCAGCACCATAATCTCCTTCAATTGCATTATATAATTTCCTCAAGCCATTCTTCTTTTTCGATATTCTTTAAAATATCTTGTAATAAAGTTTCAGCCCAACTTTAACCTTGCAACCAGGTGATCTTTTAATACTAGCATGAAAAACTCAGTTCTTCATTAACTGAACAAATCGTAGACCTTCATTCCAGTGTGGATCTTTTTTCATGCATCCATGTTTAACACATTCTCTATATCCTTTAGCCCGCTTAAAGCTATCCAGGTTTTGACTGTGTCGGGGTTTACCATGCATAATTTTATTTGAATATTCTCAGCCATTGTCAGACTTCTATCAATGTAAATATGTTAATTAAGTTGTAGGCTACCTCTTCTGCTCACTTAGACTCACGGGCTTTAAGAATCACAAACTCTGTAAGGTGATCTCGGTATACTAGTATGAATTTATATTTACCATCTGGGTGAGATTGAAAGTCGACTAAGACAACCTGACAACATGAATTAAACTCAGAGAAAACTAATGGCTTAACTCCTTTTTTTTAGACCCTTTCTATTTATGTTGACAAGGTTTACATAGTTGTAAAAATGCTTCTATACCACAATGAGTAATATTCTTGTACTTGTTTGAAAGTTCCTTGACCATCGGTCTTGTCCACCAATTGATGTGTGTTGCCTGAAGCACATCAAACATTGTACTGTCAAGCACATGGTATAAAAATCACACTGCTTTCACCTTTCACTAAGAATATAAGCTTGTTTTTATGTTGCACAACCAACACATCGTACCTTTTCAGTAACCAGAAGTCACAGGTGTGCTTTTTCTCCAAACATTTAGCATTAATCGCTTCACTTACTAACTGATTGTAATGTTCACCTGTCAGAAAAGTGCTGTTCTTTGCTGCAGCACTTCAACTTTTGTTTAACCCATCATAAAAGTGTTCCTTCATAAGTTCTACACAATCAGTGACTTCTGCTGCTGCCGTCTCAAATGAAAATGAGGGTGGATTACAAACAAACGATGTGAGCAGAACAAGTCCAGACTTGTTTGAAGTTGTTGAGCCTGTCTTTAACATATTGCTGATATCATGTCAGGCATTGTACAGAATGGCTAAGCAGTATATGAAACAATATCACATTTTGCCTGATGCTTTTGGCATTTTACACAATGCCTGATTTCCTTCTTTGGCTGTAACATATACACTAGTCTCCTCATCTCCCCCCACCCACTCACAATCACTTTCCCTCCCTCCCACTGGAAAGCATCTATTTTATCCACCACTTAGCATTGACAATTAACTTGTACTAATGTAAACAGTAAAATAATTAAACATCTTGACAGTTTACAAACATCCATATTTACTTTTTTAAATACTAAAGATGTTAATGACAATTAAAAGAAAAAAGTTAGAGAAATAATCTTCAATTTTTTTTTTTGGTTTTTTTAAATCTAATTTCAAAATCCAGTCAAGTATGAAAATCATGCATGTGCATTTAAAGTTAAAGAAAATAACAGCTGGTAAACAGGATACTACTTAAATACATTTTTACAGAAACTGATATCATACACTTGTCTATGTATCAATTTCAAACTTTTAAAATGTTTTACTTTCTTATTTATCAAGTTGTAGAACCCTTATTCTATTTCATGTCTCTCCTGTAAGTTATTTGTAGAATAATAAATAGAAATATCCACCAATTAACATACAGAAAATATAATGAATTAATAATCAGCAAATGGATAGTCAGTGTTAGAGGTACGCCTGATCACTTTTCAGTCCTAGGGTATCCTGTTGATGATATACGATATCAAACATTATACAATATATGGAGGAAACTGGAAGCAGACTATAAACACTTTTCAGATAATGCATGAGTCAACTTCTGGACACTACCATGAATAGGATTTATTCAAGCCATTACAAACAAAAAAGGCCTTATACTTAAAAAAACCAAACTTGTATTGCCCTGAAGTCAGAATTCCCCAAAGCTTGTAGCAGATTTCAGATGGATTCTGAGTGTAACTACGGACACCAAACATTTTAGTACGTTGCCTACCAGTTGCAGAAGTAAACAAAAAGAAAAACACTACCTTTTCAGAAACCCTTAATAAATGTCAGAAATTTTAACCCCTTTTGACCAAAACCTCACAAGCTCTGGAGCTTCTGTATTTAGCACTTAACATCTTCACAAAATGCTTTAATGTTGCCCTCTGAATATATGACTTCAGATTACCTTTATTTTGCTGTGCCGTACCACCGGCCCTTAAAAATTAAGATAAGTATACCCTAAAGGAAGAGATAAAACAAACAAGTCAAGCCCAAGCAGTATATTAGCTCTGATCAAATCAGAGAGAGAAAAAAAGGAGGTGAATCAACCCAGTTACAGTGAACATAAGCACTATGATGGTAGAAAGAGGCTTTTGTTGTTCTCTACAAGCTAATCTAGTATAAGATCCATGTAATGTTTTTTTTTTTTTAGAAAAGGAGCGCTTACCTTTGTCGACATTTGGGTTTCTCTCACACTTATGCAGATTTCTAATTTTTGTTAACTTAAGTAACCTTCACTAGAAATGTATGGAAAACAGGACTCTGAAGGCAGAAGAGATATGCAAGCATAAGCAGTGGACAGAAATAGAAAATAGTTTTAAAAAAATATATATAAAATACAATAAAAATTCACACCTTAACTAACTGTATTCCCTTTTTTTCTTTTAGTTTTCACTTGTCTCACACAAGGCCTTTGTAAACCCAAAATATATCACCACAAGGAATCTTAAACAAGTGCAGAACCATAGCCTGCTCAGACAAACTATTCCATGCATCAACCATTCTATTACTAAATAAAATCCTCATGGATCCAATCATAGATTTAAATTTGTACTCACATTTTTATCTCCTAATGTGGAAAAACCTTTTGAAACGTACATACTAAAAGCCATTAAATATTTTAAACACTTGTCAGTAATCTAGATATCAAAGTTGACATTACTAATTGCCCAGCTTATGACAAATTCCTCAAACATTCATCAAATCAGGGAACTTGCTCTGAGCTATCAATAAACATTATGCACACCACTAGCAAACAATTTAAATATTTCTAACAATTCACTAGTAATTATTTTTGGAGAAGAGGAGAGAATGGTGTCACGAATAATATAATACACCATGTAGTTTATGGTAAGCACAGAAACAACTAAGCTGATAAATGAAACAAAATCAACAGAAAATTCTTCTCTAGTGAGCCAATAAGAATGGTAACTTTGCTCATCTATGAAGAGAGTAAGATTAACAGGGATCATCTAAAATAATTTTTACCTTGGAAAAACCATCCAGAGAGAAGCAATCTGATATCCATTCACTAAAAGAACTTCAGAATTTATTTTGAAATGTATGTGGATCTGAGCATCTTTCCCTAATAAAAATGTCAAGGAAAAGGAAAACCTGCCTTATCTATATCCATGCAAGCATAATCCATACAGGCGTAAAATATTTATTTCTGAAAAAAGTAGTTTAAATCTACCATTGCTTTTCAAATACAACTCATGTGAATTAAAGATTAATTTTGTATTTTTTCTTTTTCTTTAAAAATAATTAATTACTACATAAAAATTAGTCTCTGGCAGAGAGAAAGTCTAAAGGGTCAAGTACTGTTTAATTCTTCCACTACATGACAGATTAAATTCCAAACTTGTTCTGAAAGTATTTAATTCGTTTTTGTAGCAATGGCTAAAAGTGGATGGTCCACACAAAAGTTGTCCTAGCCTGCTAACATTGTGTGCAGACCAACCATGTTTCTATGGTCTATCAGTCTTGCCACCTCAGTGGTTCATGGCAGCTTTCAGAGCAGCTGCCTGCACATCAGTGCACCAAGATGGAGTTTCTCTCTAAAACTCACTCTCTTTCATATTGTTAGCCATACTAAAAGGTGCATTTTCCTAATATTTTTGTTAAACATATGCAAAAATGAATTAAAGATGGACTCTTGGAAATATACAACATATGTTAAAAGATTCTTTTGCAATCAATGCTACCGCTGTGATCCTGTTTCTCTTAGAGACAATACCTAATGCAGGTACCAATAAGGGACGATCATTGGTAGTGTACTGTGATAAGAGCCACATGGCTTCTGCCTAGAAAAAGTACAATTGTTTTTACTGTAGTTGGGAGTTAATAACCAAAGACTAAAATACTGTTATAGAACTTATATTACGGCTGGCTGATAATTATAAAAATGGATATTTGGGCTTATCAATTTTTTCAGATATTTTTTTTGGGGGGGGAATTATAACTGTACCAAGCTGAACTGCCTAGGCATACATATTCTAAAGGTAGAGACGTCTTCAAAAAGCTTTGTATGGAATTATTTAGTGATTCAGAAAGATTCCAAAGCTAGATTCAAGTTTTGCAATCAAGGAATTTCTTGAGGTAGAAAAACTACAATGACATTTACAACAACCAACATGATGAACCATTTAAAAGGTGAAACATGTCACTGTATTATGCTTCAGCAACAAAAACTTTCAGAATCCAGGTTAGGCTGTAGTGAAGAAACAATTAAGGTGGAATGCTCTGACAAGAAAGCCGTACACCAAAGAATAGGAGAGATGACTAGTGTTGATTTAAAACATTACTCAGTTGTAGCAGACACTAGATTTAGAAAGATACTCAGTTACTTGTCACTTAAATATAATATACTGCATTGTAAGTTTTTCAGTCAAACGGATATGTACAATACTGTTTTCCAAAAACTCAAAAAGATGCTATAAGAGAAAATGACAACAGACATGCAGACAGCTAGTGCCGCTGAAACACCATTTCTTAGTATGACTGGGCATTGACTAACAGCTGATTTTCAAGGGCATGAAGCCATGCTAAATGTGGTTCCATTTTTCAGAATCATATACCACATAGGTAAGCAAATTTTGGCAGTTTTGAAAAAAAAAACTGAAATAACAATGGATAAAGACTATTTGGTTCTTAGGGACAATGTTGCTGACATGGTTACTGGACCCCTCAAAAACTGCACTATCATCACTATCTTGTTTTATCCATACTCTAAAATTATGCCTTAATGATGCTATATTTATCCAACAAACAGTAAAAATATCATTTCTATTAATTGAGATATAGTTGACCATTCTCCTGCTGTTTCACAAAAGCTAAGTAGTGACCTTTAAGAACCACCAAAGGTCTCCACGGGGTGTATCCACCCATTTGAAGAGTTCATATTATTAATACTAGAATGTAATACTGAACAAAGATGCCAAATTGTGCAATATACACAGAGGACCATAATATTCCAAATCTAACCCAGTATCGATAAAGCTTAGCTGTAAAAAAAAGTTTGCTTTTTAAAGCCCTTCATCACACGGGTCAGAAGAATGCAGCAACTTCTGTCAAAATTGTCAAGTTTAGCTACAGAACTCTTCCTAGACAAACTCACCACTAATAATACTTTTGAAAGAATCTTGTCAACTATGGATCAGCTGAAAGTAACTGTGCAAAGGCATTTACATAACTACATCTCAAATAAGAAACCCTATATCTCCACATACTTAATGTTCCTGCATTACTTTTCATACTTTGGCTTTACACAGTTATGTATTAATTAAAGTTTTTAAATACCTGCACTGATTAGCTGACATTAAGCATCATTAAGCCTGGGCGTCGTCAATCTTGAGTTGGGGGTAGGGCGTCTGAGAGAGCAATTGCCTCATCAAAACATTTGTTCTAAAAAACATGTATGTATATAGGCTATACATGTGTAGAGATGGTGAATGAACAAATGCCTATGAGATTTACTACCTTAGCCCCCCCCCCACCTACTTCTCTAGCTTTAAGCCAAAATCAATGCTTCTGGTTGTGTGTTAATCTGGATAAATGGATTTGTAGATAAAACTCGGTGTAATATAAAAAGCACAAAGGAGGAATATTTCAGTTCTTTCTGACTTAAAAGTTTTTTTTTCCATTCACTATTATGAAGCCTAATAACTGGCTGATTAATTTGCATATCCCTAGTTAGGATGTTATGAACATATATATATATATATATATACGCACATTAAATTTCTATAATACAGCTGTTGTTAATTAGAGTGCGATATGAAAAACTATAGCCAACCTGAATTATTTTTCTGTGCACTTGTGAATTTGGACTTCACTGCAGTTAGTCATAAAGTAAATACAGATAGTTCATGGCTTCTCAGATGGACAATAAATCTAGCATCCAAGCCTCATTAGTCCATATCTAAGGTTAGCTAGAGCAAAATCAAAATTCTAACATGCACTAGAAGCTGGAGAACCAACCTAAAAAACTTTAATCAAATTTATTTATAATGGAAACGTGACTACAACCTTTGATTCAACAAATTTAAAAATAAATAAATAAATAGCTGGATTTTCTTCTAATGACAAAATTACTATCTCAAAGGACACTTTAAAATAAAGTTTTGGCCATATACATAAATCTCAATGAACAAATACTGATCACATACCAAATACATGCATAGATTGCAGTGATCACTTACACAAATCACACAAAAATTGCATACTGATTGTATACACAGAATAGTCAACATTTAATATGAAATTAAATTCAGTAGTGACAAGTAAATCAGAAATAAATAAAACCCAAGAGTATGGGAATTTTGAATTCAGAGATATACTTTTCTTTTATTAATGTAATTTACCAGTGTTCAAGCATAATTATCTGATGGTTTCTTATTGTAAATGTTAAGAAATTGAGGTAAACATTGTAGTTAGGAACCACAAAACATGTTCTTTATGAGATCAAACTAAAGGAGATAGTTTTTGTATGCAGAAATTTGCTAGTTCTACCTCTTTTTTTTAATTATCAAATGAATATTGTTCAAAAATAGCTGCTGTTCTCTCCTCCTAAAATACATATTTTTTTAAAAATCAGTAAAGTAAAAGCTGAGAGAGAGAGAGATGGAGGGAGGAGAGATGAGAAAGATAGAGATGAGAGAGATGAGAGAGGGGGAGAGGAGGGAGAGAGAGATGGAGAGAGAGATGGAGATGGAGAGAGAGAGAGAGAGATGAGAGAGAGGGAGGAGAGATGGAGAGAGAGAGCTGGAGATGGAGAGAGAGAGAGAGAGATGGAGAGAGAGGGGGGGAGAGATGGAGAGACGGGGAGAGCGAGAGAGAGAGGAGATGGAGGAGAGGGGGAGAGAGAGCGAAAGAGAGATGGATGGAGACTAAGTTTATGAAAATACCATATATTTACTAAAAGAAAAAATTGGAATTTTCTCAACTGTCACATTATAAAAATACAAGAGGGCAGTACTGTCAGGTTTGCAAAGAATGTAGCCAATAAAATATTAATTTGCTCAGCTCAACAATTTCTCATCACGTAATTGATTTGAAGTACAGTAATCAGAACTACTAATGCCATAATGTCTCATTTCAGCCTCACTACCTGTTTTTTTTTTATAATATCAAGCAATTCAACAACATAGATGATAGAATGGATTAAGCTGCATGAGAACTTACGAATTTATCTCACCATTTAAAGGTCAAACTTTCCCAAAAAAGACATTTAAAAAAACTCAAAAGCATTGTTCTAAGTTAATCTAAAGCACACTAGATCCTAAAATTAGATGTATATTTTCAACTGATTTATTCTTTAAACTAACATCACAAACTCAATTCTAATCTTATCACATTTATAATTATTTTCACAATATTTACCATTAGCATGAGGTCATTTTAGAATTTATTACTTTTCTCAAGACTATCCATTCTTTCAGCCTCATAAAAGGCCAAGAAAGTATTGTCTTTATTTTAAAATTGTTAAAATGCTATCTACGGAGTGAGTTTAGACTGCTATCTAAAATTCATTTAATTGTTTAACTATGATTCTGCTTTTCATTTATTCAACTCTTGCAAACAACTCACATCTAGTGTCAGATTTTAACACATTTAAACAGATCATGCTTGAATTTTAAGAAATAAGTCGCAGAGTTAAGCTCTTAGATCAACATAGATTATCAACCTCCCAGACAAAACACCTCCCAAGTTATCAAAAAGTAGGTAGAACAAAGAGAATGTCAGTGGCCAGAAAGAGCCAGAGAAAAAGAGAGAGAGAGAGAGAGGGGGGGGGGAGAAAGTTCAGAGCCTAACACATTTATCTTCACTAAGCCAATTTACAATCCATTCCTAAAATAGTTATCTGGAAACCCAGAAGTTCCAAGCAGAGCACTGACGCCATCAGACTTCATAGCTGACTGCTGAGGTCAAATAGCTCCTCACAATGTCATCTACTACACACAGGATTCTTAGTTTAGAAAATATTTACCAAGCCACATGTAGTAGGTTGGTTCTCCATCAGAAAGTCAGTCAAGTTAGCAATCACCATGTAATCCCCCTCTCTCTCTCTCTCTCATTAATGCTAATCCAATTCAAAAATTCAGCAAATAAAAATTCCTTCAATAAAAATGGACACCTAAATGTACTGTTCATTCATCAAATCAACTTTTTTTTGCTCTGGTGGACAAGTTTTGGAAGAGGGCCATCCATTTTGGATGTCTAGGATGCTGTTATTTCAATGTTCTGATAATGAGTTTAAAGAATACAGCTTAGAAAGATATCAGAGTTCTACACACAAGATCATGGCCATTTATTTTACTTATTGTTTAGAAAATAAAATTTTGTATGCAAAAGATACTTTAGACAAGCTAAAAGTGTAGCTTTAAGAATGCATTCTAATTTAACTAATATATATATATATATATATATATATGATTGTTATTATTAAAAATCTTTCCACCATTAACAATTTTTTAAAGAAACATCATTTGGTCTTCAAATGCATACAATAATTGTTGACCACAATGTAGCCTTAAGCACCAACCAAGCTGCTCAAAATCAGGTGTCTCTATAAGAGACTACTTTGAATCAATATTGGACTTGTTTCCCTACTGTATGAAGTCTGAAGTTGCAGTGAGCACAAGAACACCTAATAAATGTGTATCTAAAGCTATATTTGATTCTATAAACAAAATCATTAAATAAAATAATATTAACTTTCTAAACTACCATGCAGACAATCTCTAACAATAAAAAAGAAAAATTATATTATAAAAATTTATTTAAAAAATTAGGAACAGACAGATTAATTTAATTCTGAAGTCATTGCAATTCAAAAATATTTTTTTGATACAGAAGCATTTTTCATTTACTTTCACTTTGCATTCTGGATACTAATAAAAAATTGTATCTGCATTACATCTCTGCAATACTGGCACTGGCAGGCATACATAACTCTGCCTAATGAACTTCCTGTCTTGTTTTACAAAAATGAATAAAGCAGGCTCATGTTACATATTAACAATTGTGGAGATTACCATAACAGGGCTCAAAACTATATTATTATTATTATTTATTATTATAGCCAGACGAAGATGTCCAACATGCTGGTAGTTGTCATCATCAGTCAAGACCAACCAACCAAAAGCATTTTTTTAAACCTACAAATTTTCAGCTTTACCAGAAGTCGCTTGTGTATTGCTTTGGCTTTGAATAAATAAAGATTAATAATGGCCAACCTTTAACAATAAAGCAAATTTGAACAGGCATAGACAAGCTAAGCTATATACAATCAAACCTATATACAACACCCATCAAAGGGAAAAAGCTAATTGTGGCCTTTCTGTGCAGATTAAATGGTGACCATTTTGTCTTCTTCATAATTAGTGAATTTTAAGGTGTAACTGCACAATGTAGGTGGGGTATACACACTTAATGGCTTATTTACTGTGCATTATTACCTGTGCAACTGTTTTCTTTTCCCAAAATATATGACAAGCACATTCTAACATGTAGTTTTAAAAGCATACAGTAATAGATTAGACTGAATGGCATTGATGTACTTATTTCCCATCTTCCGGATCTTTTTTTTTTTAATCCAGAGCAGCAATGGTCTCAAACTCATCCTGCCAGACAGTCCTGTTTGTGCTAGAGGATCTAAGTTTGAGTCTTCAAACAGCAATGTCATGCAAGAAAAGCCTTGCTGCTCATACATTCTTATCTCTTCATCTTTTTTCTCAAGAGTAATTAACATCAAGCAAGCTCCTGGGATTGACTTTCAATCAAAAATTCTTTTATCTGCAATTTATTCATTGATACACCAACCAAAAGTCAAAACAAACATTTGTTGATATGATTGCTATGCAACCAAGTCAATCTTTGCATTACATCATACATCAGCAATCTGAATGGCAGACTTATTGAAAGAATAGTGTGTGTGGACTGCGTACATATGCATACACTGTTTATATTGAGCTGACTGACTGTTTTATAAAATATCTATAAAATTGATAAATTTTGACTGTCTAAAGTGTCATTTTGACGATTGATTCCGCGAAGGCCATATTTTTTTACAGCAACTGAGATTGCTAGGGAAGCAGTTCATGCGGTCGCTGGCCATGTTGGATGGATATTTTCAGTATGGGGTTGCAGGAATTGAGTGGCCCTTTTTCAGAGGTGGCTGCTAAGACAGTGTACAATCAGACCTATCTGGTGGTTAAAGGATTTTCTCAGTTCAAAAATATTTTTTTAGAAAAGAAATAAATACAATGTTTGGAATAGTCAGGATTGATGTAACCAGTATTTGAAAACAAATCTGTTAATTCAAACAACAATACTTTGAAACTATCAGAATTGTAGTTAAAGATGGCGGAAGATGCCATGAGGCACAACTCATGAGACAATGTCAGGAATTTCACTTTTCTCTTCAATTTAAATTTCAAAACAATGAATAAATGAGAAAAATACTTTTATTTTTGTGACAAATCCATATGAATTTTCTATCAGAGTTAAATGTCTATTTTATCTCTCTCCAGGAAACAATGCCAGAAATTGTCTTCCTATACAGTAATACTATTGTTGGTCATTATAATATAAATACTGCTATTTTAAGTCCTGCATAAGTTGATAATGTCACAGTCTACTTGATATTATATTTGACAATCAGTTTAGTGTTAAAAGTTAATTTTATAAAGCAAAATCTGTTGCCATGGTTTTATTATTGTATAATGCTAATATTATCCTTTAGAAAGAGCTAAAGGCATGACCTGCAATAAAACAAACGTCTAATAAATTTTAGATAACTCCATAAAATATTATCTAAAACTAATATGCATCATAGAATCTTATAAACAAAAAATATTTTTACTTTTTAAATAATAAAAAAATGTAATTTAGTGACTTAAAGTTTGTTTTGAGGGAAAACTGGTTATATCCAAAAGATTATGGAAATTCCGAAGCATTTGGTAATGAAAAAAAGTACAACTGAAACATCATGACTTATCACAAGTTCTTAGGAACACTCTTCTATTAATGGCAATCCAAACTATTTACATTTCTGAAGAAAACAAATTTTAATCAATCAACCCATCTTTTACACCAGCATCACATCCTCCTGTGTGTTAAATTCTGGAGGAACTGTCAATCTGTTCAGTGTCTTTACAGGTTTTCACAAGAAAAGGAGAAACCAAACAAGAACCAGATTTTACTCATCCCAAGATTAAAACTTACATCAGACCTCTCTCAAAACAAACTATCTTTTATTAAATACCACATTCCAAATATTGAGGCCTAAAAATGAATCTTGTTCTAATATCACCTATGATAGGCACCAATGTGAACTGATTAGATCCAGTTTCTCAAGTGTTAAAGGCTACCTTTATAATGAGTCTTACAAAACAGGTGGTCTTTTCTTAGAAATACTGTCTGAAGGTTATCCTTAAGCATAGTCAGTCTTAGAAAACTAACTCATTACAGGAATATCCCCAGTGCAGATTTAAATTTAATTTACATTCATTTTCTACTGACACAATCCATATTATTCTCCACAGAAACTTTAAAAGAGAGAAAAAATATATTTATAAAAATTTTGTTTTGTTTAAAAAAATTTATTCAGTAAAACTATTATTGCTTCTTAATCGTTAAATTCATCATCGAGACCATAAATAATCTGAGGATCACAAAGAATTTGTAAAATGCAGCGCGTGAAATCTGTGCTGACAAATTTAATGTGCAGATAGAATGTTTAAAACAAGTACAGAATGTGCTAAAATCTTAAATTGTTAATCAACAGAGAAGTAAATTCAAGCAGCAGCAATACTCCCAATTAATCTCCTATGGGGATCTAGCTTGAACTCTTTAGCAATGTGATGTAGTATGAATTAACAAAAGCTCTACAATCATTCTGAATACTAATAATGCTGTGTTATTTCTTAACCTTACCAAAAATTTTATTTGGCCACCTTCAATAATAATAAATAATAATAATAATAATAATAATTAAATATAACAAAAATAATCAATCCGAATCGGACTACAAAAGCTGTAACTTACGTAAATAACATGTGTTGTTATCGGTGAAAAAGATCCCCTCAAACGAAAAGCCTATTACTGACAGAAAATCAAATAAGTCGATTAAATCTAATTCGCCATCACAAAGCCGGGAGGAGATGAGTGGACCCCTTATTCAATGAAAGGCAGCAAATGATTTCGTTTGTCCCCCCCTCTCTCTCTCTCTCCCTGCACCACTCACTCAGTCGCTGGCTGGCAGAGCAGCCAGGGATCGAGAAATCGAAAACAGGACTTATAAATGCATCATCACCCCTGGCTGGTTAAATCTCCTCATCTCACAGAGAGGATGGGGGGGGGAATGATTTAGAAAATCAGGGTTAGACATAATTACAAATTTCACGAAGCTCTTGTTGCAGTTTTCAACCATTAACAAAACAAAACAAAAAGGAGAGAACTATAACAAGGGTGGGTGGGTGGGTGGGAACCGAACAACAGCAACAAAACTGCCACAGGGAAGACGGTAAATAGTAATACTATCTTCTAGAAAGCGTGTTTGTTATAAAACCTGATGATTTAAATCAAAGTAGGTAAATCCTACATTATTAAAAAAAATATATATATATTTTAACAAAGCAAAGAAACAGTGAATGTTAAGCAATCGAATGGCAGCAGTCAGAGAGAGAGACAACAACACAACAACAACAACAATAATAATAATAATAATAATAATAATAATAATAATAATAATAATAATATAACAGGAATCCTTAGATCCAAAAATACAAAAAAAACAAACAAAGAGGGAAAACAATGTTTGGTAACCGATGATCCTCCAGCCAAACATAACTATATAATGTATTCCTCCTTTTCCGAGGGTGAACCGCGGCAGGGAGACGGTGGAATTTATTAACTAACACTGGCATATTCAGAAAAGGGAGGGAGGGAGGCCCGGTTGTTGTTACATACTAATCTCTGACGTCCACAAAATTATGCGATGATTGTTTATAATAATAATAGAAGACTGTTGCTGCCCGTAACCCTTTCTCTGGAAAGTAAGATCCCGTCTCCAGCGGTGAAGGCTACACAGACCGTCCGCCTCTCGCCCGTGGGGGGGGGGGGGGATTCGATCAGGGGTTTTGGTGGTGGCGGTGGTGGTTATCCGTCCCCGCTGACGTGTGAGCCGGAGAGAGAGAGAGAGAGCTAATGTATGAATATCGATGCTGACTCGCAGTTAGCGGATCCAGGAGTCGGCGATGAAGTTGTTGTTGTTGTGCCACCACCACCATCGTCGATATCACCGCCGCCTGTTGCCGGCCGTGCAGTTATTTCCTCCCTCCCCCCCCCCCCTCTCTCCCCGGGGAGGGAGGACCAGCCACTACTGTCCCCCGCCGACCCGGCCCTCGCCGAACACCCTGTCCCCTCTCCCACACATCTACACCACATTACAATGTCTGTCGTCGCCCGGGTTTCTCTACAGAAATGTTTCTCGTCGAGCGGAGGGGAGGGGAGGGGAGGAGGAGGAGGGGGGAGGGGGTGCGTCCAGGCTCCCCGGCCCTTCAACCAGCGCCGGAACGCTAGAAAAAATCAGCAGAATGCGAAACAACCACCGTCTCATCCAAACCCCCGGCCCCTAAGCTCATCCCCGCGAGCGCCGCGAACCCCACAACAAGGAATGGCACTCTACTTACCATCGAGCACTGCGAAGCCACGCCATATTGAATGTTAAACCACTACCATATATGGAAGCGACGGAGCCGTCTCCTTTAGTTTCGTATTTCCCTCTCCACCCGTCGGGTTTTCGGGAAAGGAATCCGAGAAGTGGGGGGGGGAGAGAAAAAAAAGGGGGAAGATTTTTAACTACACACCGGGCCCCCCCCCCCCCCGCGAAAACAAGAATAAATGGCGAGGGGTTGCGCTTCGTTGGCGTTCCGCGGAGCAACAGCGTCACTAATGCGAGAGGCATCGGATGTTGGTGGGTGTGTCCCCGGCGTGATTCAGGGACCCACTCGGCAGTAACAGGGGGCCGGGCAAGGGACGATCGCTTGATAAAATGTTATCCCTCCTCCCCCCCCCCAGCCAACTTAAGGGGACGTCGTTGACAACAGACTCTACTGTACCTCATCGTTGTCCGCCCTCTTAAACCTCCACATCGGTAACCAACATCAGGTGCCCTTTAACTCGTGTGTGTGTGTGTGTGTGTGTGTACACAGATGGGACCTTTATTTCCCCTTTTCTCTTAATGTTTTCACCCTCTTTTTTAATAAATAAAAAAAAAAACAAACAAAAAACCCCCCGGAGAGAAAACGAACATCTTTAATTAACCCTTCACCGTATAACCTCGGTTGTGATGATAATTATAAAATCCAAAATAAGTTTACGAAATGAATTAGAATCCGGGGGAGGAAGGGGTTTAGTTTAAAATATCTTAATCAAGTAAATGATATTATTATTATTATTATTATTATTATTATATTATTATTATTTTATTATTATTCCAATAAGGGCGAGGCCCCTTTAATGCGATCTCAGATAAGACCGTTTTAACTTATTTCGCACGAGTTGTAACTGCACATGTAAACTAAACAGATGGATCCATAAAGATAATAATAATCAATTCCAATTATTTTGTAGAACCGAACTCCCAGACCTTATTGATTTAGTGCCCAGCTATTAGGACAGATAAGATACCAGCCAACAGATACACACACACACACACATACATAACACACACATACACACATATCTGTCTTTTCACTTTTTAAAATAGGGAAGTTTCGCTTGTTTTGACGGAGTTTTTACAGAAGACCAATATTTCCCACAAGGCGGTCTGCAGCCACCGTCTTGGTGGTAAAGAGTTAATGCCTGTACAAAACTGTTCTTATTCTATTGTCTTTAAATTTCTACAAAAGCAAGGTTTTCGGGAGATTTGTTATGACATCAGATGCGGCAGTGAAGGCCAGATACTGGGAGAAACTACTTGACCCAAAGGCATTATCGTCAAGAACGGATGTGCTACTTGGATGATATTTTTAACTTTGGTTTTCAATCTTAGTTTTTGCCGTCTAAAGCTTAGATTGATGTTTACCTACAGCCAGCATAGCATGTGAAGCCACTTTATTCATGTCATGACCCATTGGTACAGCCAGCATAGTATGTGAGCTACTTAATCCATGTCATGCCTTGTTGGTGTACATTTGTAACAATAGCAATAAACAACTTTATCTACATTAGGAAGAAAGAAACATTTTACAAATCTTGAACTCTTGTCATGATAATTTCTTTGCACTGCTGCATTTCTTATTACAAACAAAACTAGCTCATAGAACATCCTTCATGACATTATTGCTCTGTTAATTCACTTTTGGGTATCAGTAATGCAGTATGCGATGGTTGAACATTCCACAAGTTATCCCTTTTTCTCTCTCCCCTAATCTCAAAATCTCCAATGAATTTTATCGCATATTTGTGAGGATGTTTTCTTCATTCAAATTTTTGTAAAAAAAAAAAAAAAGTTAGGTCCCATTTTTATAGAAAATTCTAATTTTGTTAAATATTTTTGCATTTTCCTCCACTTTTTTTTATTGAAGTTTTGGTGATCTTATTATACATGCATATGCGCACAATATATACTTTTCTTCATCTTCTCTTGCATGCAGCAACACTATTTGACAACATTTATACTAATCACTTGTAGTTAAAGATAAGTTATCTTTTTTTTCCTTGTTTTATCTTTGCTAGTTTTTAGATATAAACAGCAACATTTTTCCATACCATAGAATATTTTCTTACATCCAAAAAATGCATTCTTTTAAAACATTATATTTACTGCATATTTTCCTGCTCTGGTTGGAACCTTTGTTACACTTTGCATTATACTGTAGTATAATGGTATCAGTTTACCACGTTGTATTGTGTCGGAGTGTCAAACACCATATCCAGCAATTGGCTTTTCAAAACAAAGTACTTTATTGTTGTACTGTTTTCAGCAGCCGAGGGTAACATCTAAAGATTCTGCCTAGAACTCAACAAAATCACTTGACACCTTTATTTCACATACTTATCATATACCAAGGTCTTTTTTGCTATATATATATCAACATACTGTATTGATGCATGGCTTAACGTACCAGTGAAAAGTATTGTACCTTTCTTGTAGGTTGATTAAACAAATGATTCAAATGTCCCAGCCACAGAGTAGAAAAAACTACTCAACAGCTAAGGACGACAACAGGAACACTGGTAAAAAAAAAACAAAAAGCAAATCTATATTATTTCAAACTTTAAAATGGCGGAAAGTATGTGCCTGAAACCCAAACGGTATCCATCCTGTTCATGGTCATTAAACTGCATCTGTAGACAGTGATGCTTGGATAGGAAGAGTAAGAGCCCTCAAATATTCTTGTATATTATAAACCTGAGTATGCATCGTTCAGACGTGAAGATCATACTCCAAGTTTACTAGAATGGTTGGTAATATATGAAGATGCACTGAAAATTTTTGTTTAGTCTGGCATACAGCAGCTTTCTCGGTGACAAGATTGAAATGTTTAGCATATTTTCTCCAAATAAAGCAGGCAAGTTTTTTTTCTATATACTAGTAGTGCATCATGCGTGTAACGACTCATCCTCCTTCTTGATTAGATATTAGAAAATGTTGTTTTCTATCCACTTGGCTCGCTCCAGCCAAGCAGACTGTGGAAAGTGGAGAGCATAAATATTATAGATTACATGCATGCTTTTTGGTAAGAAGGGGGGACCATATATAAAATTAGAACATCCTACTTCCTTTCCTCTATTGACTCATTTCTCCTCAAGTACAGGAGAGTTATCATGATTTTTTTTTACTATTTCTGTTGCTGATCTTCAAGGTATATTTGTAATGCTAAAAAAACAAACCGACTTTAGCCTGATAATTAAAAACTTCAGGTAATGGAAATTCATTTTGAAGCAATAAACATTAAGTAAATGGAAATTTAAAACTTAGCACAATTTTAAACAAAAGTGTGTACCTTACACACAATAGTTTACACCTTTCAAATCCAGTCAACAAATCATTGACACAAAGATCAATCATTTTTACCATTCTAAACAGTCAAGACAGACTATTCCCTCATTGATAGCAGAGAAAGTTCAATAATAATAAAAAAAAAATTTTTAAAGCATAAAACTTAAAATTTTTTTGGAAATGTAAACAAAATCTTTGAACACGAAAGCTCTCAGATTTGTATTTCCCAGCTTAAAACTAAGAATAAATAAATAGTAGTTTTGTCACATTCATGCAGGAATAATGTAAGCAGGACCAAGTTCCTGCCTCTAGTGAATGAAGTGGAGAGAAATTGATGAGGGTATCAAATTTGGGACTGCCTGCAATAGAGGGTGTGGGGTGTGCTTCACTAGGCTAATTCTTGGCCATAACAATAACAGTTAAAAAAAAAAAAAATACAAGTAATTCAGCAAGCCATGTAATATATTTTGTTTCTTTATACAAGCTGCTTTGTAATTCAGTATGCCTGTAGAACAATGCTTGACTGTTCAGAAAAAAAAAAAGAGCACAGCATGAGTGGATTCTCTGTTTCCCTTGATCCTTGCACTCCAAGTGCGTGCGCCTTTCCTGACTCTGAGCCTGCGTGATTAATGGACACGTAATTCAGACTACATTAGCTTTGTGTTCTAAACTTGATACGGAAGATCAAGATTGACTAGCCATTTCTCAGCAGCTATTAAACACTCATTCCCAGCATTTTAGGAGATTAAAATTTAAAGAAAAGAAAAAAAAAGAAACTGTTGGTGAAGAAAATTTGAGTTTTACAGAAAAAATGTTTCATAAACAACAAACCCTGTGCAGAAAAATTAGCAGACTACAAATAATTAGGAACATTTCTTGGTCTGCCTGGTTCTCATCTTTCTTTTGTCGTCAAAACCTCTCTGACGAAAAAAGGGGTGAGAAATGGAAAATTTGTTTGGATATATTAAACTGGTTTATGCAAACTTAAGTTTTTCTTCCATATTTTCTTCAGGGTCACAAGGTCACGTGACAGTCATTAAGGTGATAGGCCAATTCGCAAAAGCACATGCAGTTTAGTTTAATTAACCAGCATTGTTTACAATTTTCTTACTAAAAACCTCTCTGTTTTTCCTAACACTAAGCCGTGATAGTACTTGATCTAATTTATAATTGTCCCATAGTATTAGACACAAATACCTTTTGGTTGTCTGAAGATTTTGAAAACTGCCTTTCAAATGTTTAAAATTGAAATTAGACAAACATAATGAAGATCTCTCTGCATAGTCTTGTTGTTTGTTTGAAACCTGGAAACACAATATCTTATCCTTTTAAAAAAAAAAAAAATACAGACTGCATTTCTGCACTGCATATGCAAGATGTGAGGAATTAAGAATTTGTATGATGGCACAAAATTTTTTTGTTTACTAGTTTAGTTAATTATTCCTAGTATTCTACTTTACTAACAATGGATTGGTCTCCTTGTTTAAGATTTCTCTGTTAATAATCAACCCAAAATCTTTTGAACCTATATCTCTCACCTTAGTGCCTCCTATGCGATCATGTATATAATCTTCCTTATTTGAATGGCTGCTTTGTTAGCATCAACTATTTTCTATTCAATCGACAATTTAGGTTCATCTGAAGTTTTTCTCCATAGCTCTTGGTGTTAACCCTGGGGAAAATGTTAGTATCAGCTGCAAACTTCATCATTCCAGTGCACTAACATTTATTTAAATCAGAACTGCACAATGTAAAGTTATACATTACCTCCAACTTAACCACATTACTACAGTAAAGTTTTTGACTCTCAGAAGCTCAGACTTCCTGTATCACTTCGTGATTCTAACCCTGTACTCAGAATAAATCTTTTAAAAAGCATCATTAAAACACTTATTACAGTTGGTATGAAATAATCAGAGAACAGAAATACATCATAAAAACCATCTATTGAAAGACCAAATAAAGCATCAAGCAGAATGTTCTACAATAAATAAAACTTGTCTACTTTATCAAATTAAAGACTTAACTTACAGATACAATTTTAATTCCACAAACCAGTTCCAAATTTTCCTCATATGGCCTTTGATCAGATAAAATTTACACATTTGGAGGACAAAAAATTGTTTTAAGATGAGAATAAATGCTCCTCATTGACTAAGACCACAGGAACAAATTCGAAATTATTAAGTTTGTGGATCCCATGGAAATGTTGACAAAATTTCCTTTTAGAATTTGTATGTATTTCTCAAGAATGTGGTAATCTGGGTTTTTTTCTCTAAAGAGCCTAGAGTTTTGATTTGTATGGCTGTCTTGCTGCTATTACAAATTTCAGCTATACACCCAGAGCTTCTACAAGAAATGCATGGCTTTCCAATGGCAGTCATCAAACTTTAAAAACTTCCTGTAATGAAGGTGAGACTTTGTGGCAATATTTTGCATTTTAATCTTTCCTGAACATCTATAATTACTTGAAATTTTGGTTAAAGTGATTTAATAAATGTCTTAACCTTCTCAAAATTGTGTGTAGTAAAAACAAAGCATTTATCCGAGTTGACCAACTGGCTCGGCGGGCAGTGTAAGATTGGTTTCCTCAACAAATTGATGCCCTTGGTGGCAGCTTTCAGAAAGGTCTGCTTCATTCCAGAGAAAAAGTCGACAACCAGCTCGGCTGCCTGTATAAGACCACGGGCAAGATGGGCAGTTTGGATACAAACTCTTAGTTGATGCTCAATATTTAAGCATGCACAGTCAAGTTATATATCTTTAGGGCATCATTGATGAAATTACAGATGTTGTTACTGTGTATGTACTCAATATTATATGAATCCATGATGTATAGTTTCTGGGGTTTCTCCATCCAAAATTCCAAATAAATTTACACAACACCACAACCCATAATATCTAGTGTCTCATCCACACTTGCATATATTTGCTTGGCCTGGAGGACATAACAGATCTTCTCAAAATGATTTCTGCTTTCCAAAATAATGACACTACAAACCATATTTGTGCAAGAAACAACCGTCTAGGCGCATAAAAGAACGTTCTTGAAGTTGGGATGAGCAAGCTTATTAATGGAATATTTTTCAAAAACGATGCATTGGTTAAACTCCAAATAATGGTGTTCCATCTGTTTGTTTAGATCACCACCATCCTCCTGGAGGGAACACTGTTATTCAGGATTTACCTTGTTTGGGCTCTGCACTTCGGTCAACAGGAAACAAGACCCTCAAGAACAGCATCGAGGTTTGTGCTTGGTACTTATTTGTAATGCAGGCTGAGTCAACCCAATAGCCTCATCCTCACACAGAAATTAAACTCAACCTGCTGAAATCAAATGCATCTGTATCTACATTAAAAGAATTTATGCAAAACCTGATGTTTTTTTGGATTAAACTTGTTTACTAATAAAAATGAACCAAACCTTAAAAACAAGACATTTTAATGGTCGAACAGGTTCTGACCAACGTTGTTGTAGAGGTATTTCCAGGAAAGACTTTAGCAAATTAACATTTCTTGGTAGTTTTCCTTGTATAGTTTTATGACTGAATATGAAGTGATGATTAGACCATATAAACAATTGTCAGTAATGAGATTTGTGTCCACAGTTCAGTATCCATTAGTTCTAGGCTATTTGGTGTCTAGCTTACTAATAGGTTCTTGCCAAGCTTTTAAAACCTTGCACAAGGGTGTGACATCTTGATCATTTGCAGTTATTTCTGTCCATACAAAAAAAAAAAAAAAGCATAATATTTTGAATTCCCAGAAATAACAAATGACAAATTCCCTCAATTCATTAAAAAAAAAAAACATTTTTATTTGTGAACAGTTTAGCTTAAATATCATTCAAAAACCAGGTACAAATGGGGAATATGAATGAATTCAATTCCAAAGCAAAACAAGCTAAAGCTAGGAAACATGGCAATAAAGTCCATGATGGATGAAGTTTGCAGGTGACTGATGCTGAAATAAATATTGCAATTTAGTTTTTTGTATGACTTCAAAAGTTTCTATTCTTTAATTAAAAACAAAACAAAAAACAAGGCTCTACTTTTTCGTACTGCCAAGTTCTTGTTTTAGCAAAGAGAGTCTTAAAGAACCCATCAAGACTGTTTTTTCCTTTTCTTCATGCGATTCTGAGTGCAACATTCTCTAACGAATTTACCAACTAGACTAAGAAAACCATTTGGTAATGAGTAAATTCAGAATCCTATTATGAAGATGGCCCAGTGATCAAGTCAGGCGTGAAATCCAGAAGATATGCTGTAACTAAAGGAGAAATGCAAAAGTCCCAAGGCAACTGGTTTTAAGTTGTTGATATTAGATGGTATTTTCATTTTGGCCAAGAAATATTAGTGAAATATCAGAGGCCTTGACCGCTGGCACGCACAAACGTCTATGGATTTAATGTCACAATAGTATAAAAGGATGGACTTTACAGGAATGACAACCTTCTGAAGAACACAACAAAATGAAGTTAACAAAACACAAACATGAAAAAAAAAAAAATCGATGTGCAAATTCTCCTTGTTACTAGCCACCTCTAGCAAGAATTTCCTTTCAAGAGAATGTTTAAACAAAAAAATGAAAAGTGAAATAGTTAAAATTATTGAGCAAAAAACAGGTAGTTTTGTAAAGTAATAGTCAATGTACATACATTTTAAATCCAAATACTGATGAGAGTCTTGTTTTTACATAGCTACATAAGAATTATCTTCATCGCGTGCAAAATAAACTTGGTTTCGCATCTTTAATCACATGCATTTTAAAATGATTGAGCAGATACATGCAGTAACAAATTTCACCAATGCTGTTCATCAAGAAATTTTTTTTAAGTTACTGCAAACATTGATAGCATATTTAGAATTTCTGTAATGATAACTAAACACTAATTTACATCCTTTAAATTCTTAGTTCATCAGTAATTTGACCAACTAAAACTTAAGTCTATAAATGTAAAAATGGAAGACTTTGCAACATCATCAAGCCACTTCACAAGGAATGTAGCACATTTCTCTTATAAACCTTTTATTAAGCCAGCACATCAAATTTAATAATGGATAGAATTCTTCACAAAATTGGATTGATTTTGTTATTGCAGCCAACAATTGTGCAGTTGCTCTCTCATATGATATAAATTCAACTGTTACAGCTGATGTTAATTCAGTTTGCACACAAGCACCTTGTGAAGCACTGATGCATTGTGAAATAGATGAAATATTCTTAAACTCTACTATAATGAATACTGTATAATGCCATACTATGAAAATCCCATGAGCTATATATGTAAAGATTCCAATACATGCAACTGCATCCATGTCTCCCATTCTACACACAAATACAATCAAGAATGAAGATCAGTCAGCCAATGCAGCATTTGTCTCTACTACGAGCTGAACCACGTCAATGTAATTTGTCCTAATTTCTATAAACAAATGATCACATTGTTATTACATGCACAGATCCCCAAATACAAACTGGATACAAGCAAAAAACAAAACTAAAATGAAGGGGAAGTAATTAGAAGAAATTCAAATGTCATGATGGGACTAATATGAACCAAATTTCAACTGGCACTTCAGAAAAGAAAAGTATGTTAAATATTTAACAAAAATATTTTTCTACATTTCTTTAGATGAATTAATTTTATTAATGTATTAAAATTGAAACAAAATACTTATGACAAAATAAATTATAAAAGCACAATAAAATTGTGTGAGTGAGATGACGAAATTTACAGAATGATTACTTAATCTATCTCAGGGAAGGTGGACCTTTGCTCATTCATAAGTCTACTCAGATCATGTTAAAAAAGGGGACGGACTGCTGTTAGTACTATTGTTGACCTCCCGCGTAATCACAGTTCGGCATTCGCGGCCCCGGTTATTCGCGGAATGTTCCTTAGACCCTAACTAATAATTGTTCGTGGAAACCCCCGCATATTCGCGGAATCGCAAATATCTTCCGCGATTTTTTATGGCTTTTTTCGTGGCAATATATATTTTTTCACGCTTTTTAACACTAAATTATTAATAACAATATAATTTACTAATTTTGTAATATAAATACTAATGTAAATTCAGTCAAAAAATCAATATAAAATAAATGCTATTGGCTGGAGGTTTGAAAGTAGCCAATCCGAGAGCGTTATTCATTTCTCCTCGTTGCTGATTGGCTGCTGCCCACGAGGCGCTGTTCAGGCAGATGCAGCCCCGCATCATCCCAGTTTACTACGTGTAGCTATCTCGAGTGTTTCGCTGAGTGTTGTATTTTTTATTAAATTATTATTATATATTTACTTATATTTCACGTTATATTTTACGTTATATTTTGACGTTTATAGGCATTTATATGGACCACGTCCAATATTCGCAGTTTTTCACTCTTCACAGGTGCTCAAGGAACATAACCCCCGCGAATACCGGGGGACAACTGTATACATAATTATTTTTTGTTTGAAATTCAAATCTTACTCTAAATGACAGGTAAATTTCTTCAACAGTTTTGCCACCTGGAAATAAAAAAACTTGTATCCAATGACATCTGTTTCGCTGTTACTACAAGCTACCAAAGTAGCAGAAAAAGCATTATGATGGCCAGATCTAGATCAATATCTATAAAGATTATCAGAGAGAGCTGCTTCTAGTATTTCTGTATTTTATGAACTAAAATGCTATCAACAGAAACAAAGAAACTTTAATAATTCTGTTGATGTGAGAAAATGAAAATGCTTTAAATACTGAAAAATTTTGCCATACACTCAGGTGTTTATTAATTTTTCTCTAAAAGTTTTGCTCTAGTGGAAAAGTTCCTCCATTTTTTCCCCACGCCTTTTTTGTAGAGATACTGCAACCATCGAAATGTTTTCATTGCACGAAACTTCTGAAAAATTGTTTTCTGTTATAACTCCAATGAAAATACTGACCACTCACTACAAATTGTTTTCCCTGGTGCCAGAGACAGTTTAACTGGCAATGAACCATGAAGAATTTTCAAGGAAAAAACCAAAACAAAGCTGGAAAAACAATCAACAAACCAACAGCTTGGCTTCCTGATCTGTGTGCAATCAAACTTCTAAGATATTTAATCAGTTTTCTCATCTTGATTAGATGACATGTTAATACTAACTATTCAAAACTTAAAATGAGTGTGGACTCGGAGAATGACAGTAGGGAAATTTGCCTTTCTTTATGGATCTAGCTGTGTATTTGGTGTTCAGGAACTGTGCAACAACACAAAAACAAACATACAATGGGATTTTCATTCTCTTGAAAAGAACTCCATGCAAAGAGAACAATTTTTGCTTGACGTTAGCTGATTATCTTTTGATGAATCTCATGAAAGCTTGCATCGTTGTCGTTGTTAAACTGAGGTTCAATCTGAGTTATGAAACTATAAAAGAAAGATAGCATTCTATAGCCATGTAATGATATATAACAGTAGCTTACTGGATAGAATCTGAACTTGCACCAATCATTTAGCAACTCGCATTGCAGCCACAAGTTCATACTATAGAAAATCTATGTAGTTACATATGCATAGAAATAAAGACAAAAATATCTTTAGCCTGTTAGATGTTCTCTACAATACTGGAGTGATTACACCTAATAGAGTTATAAGCTTAATATTTAGTAACCAGCATTGAATGGAAGAGTCTTGATACCAGAATGTGTTTTAAGTAACAGTGCAAATAATAAAACAAACTTTTGACTCACCTATAGCAAAGCACAATGCATGATTCCAGTTTGTCCCTGGCTAACAGGGCAATGTTATAACACTCAGAGATGAGGATAAACCTAATCTCTTTTGTCATTGCATTAATCTAAGGAAATATTAAGTCTTTTATTGTGATGTAAAATTGGAAAAAATATACTCTGTAATAATTGTTCAAAACAATACTGCATGCCAGTTGAATAAAAAAACAAAAATACTTATTTTCTATAAATTACAATTTTCAAAAAATGGTAAAAAGAGAACGAAGACAGGATGTATAAACTGCTTCATTCATTACAAGTTTTGGTGGTTCTCCCATGGAAATGAGACAATAAAATATGAAGGCACAATGACAGCAGTAGAGAGGTACTAGGACTAAATTTTCTCTCTCTCATGGTGCAAAACAGTACCATTTTTTTTTGTTGAAAAATTGTACCTTCGAGTCCAGATATATTACATAGCTGACGCACGTCATGCTTTCGGCAGAATGTAAAACTGGCAATGTTTCAACCAAGATTTGATCATTCATAGTTTAATGGCTTTAAAGTCCAATTTTATACACACACACACACACACAGAGACAGAATCCCTCAACTGTGGAATTCATGATGGAGTTGCTTCATTGACTTTCAGCAGATAAGATGCAGGAACATAACCTTGGTTGCCATCAGCATCCACCATCCACCATTCAGGATTCCCATCCAGGTCTTGCTTGGCAAGAATACTCACAAGCTGACCTTCAAACAGGGATACTTCATTTGGGCCACTTGATTCAAAGGGATACTCAGCAACATAGAACTAAAGAAAAAAATAACACAGTAAGTGATACAAAGTCAAAAGTTTTGAGCATAACAAAAACTGTTATTTAACCAAAAAAAAAAAAGAAGTGATATCTTGAGTTCTAAACTAAAGAGAGTTGCCTAAGAAGCTCCTCCATAATGAAAAACTCCCTTTATTGAAGTGTCATGCTGGCCCTGACAAGATAGCCTATTTAAATGTATTATTTCTACTTTTGAATAACAAATGTTTCTGCAGTTATAATGTATAATGATGTATTATTCTGTTCTTGGATCAAACAACTGTATACTTTAAATTAAATCAACAAAACAAAGTCCAGTTTAATGTTTACTGCTCAACTCCACCGAACAATGAACTGCTGATGTCATAATACATTATTTTACTGGGTGTGTTTACCATGTATTTCATAATAGGTATTATAAGACACTATGTGTGTGACTACAACATCCACTTGAAGGGGCTTGCAGCAAAGAATACATAAGTAAACCACTGCTAAAGTACCACTTTTCCCAAACATTTGTTTTCCCTGTATTTGTCAGCTAGCATTGAAGCAGACAAGAAAACAGAAGCGGTAATACAGTGTACATAAAGGTAAGCAGTGAAATGCTCTATTGCACATTTTCACTCATCTAATGTTTTAGTTTTATTTCATTTTCAGAAAAAATTTAATTTTTCCCAATGTTCTGACACTGCTTTATAGTATTGACCATTTAACATGAACACTGTAGTAACCAGATAGCGCCATGTAGCAGAGTTCTACGTGTCAGCAAAGGATGCTGCAGTGTGTTTGGGGCTTAAAGTAACCTCAGTTTGTCATGAGTGTTATTTACAAATATCAGATGCTCCTTAGGCCCTAACAAGAAACAATCCCAAACATGTAAAAATAAGGAACTGGATAAGAAAATGTTTGAATAGCTTACTCAAGCAAGGGTAGCAAATATACCTGTATCAGAGCCAATATTACAACAAAAAGCATGATAGGAATCACTAAAAATGGGTATTGACAATTTTCAAGCATTTGCAGTTGACTACATCAGTTTGAGGAATGATGGAATCTATTAACACTGAAAATGGCAGGAGGAGGCAGCTAATGTTCAAGATGACTGGATTTTGACAAGAAGATACGATTGAAATGACATATTCACTGCAAATGAGGCTGGACCTTTTTTTTACAGTCTGCTCCCAGACAAAACATTAGCTATAAAAGGAAAATTGTGCCATAGTAGCAAGCACAGCAAATAATAATTCAGTTCTTTTCTACAGCAACCTTGATGGTTCTTTAAAATTAACATCTTTCGTGATTGGCAAATATGCTGAATCAAGATGCTTCAGAAATATGAAAAAGTTGCCTGGCTCCTACAATATTCCATGAATTTGTAGATGACATCTCTGTTCAGGGAATGGTTGTGCAGTATGGATGTAGACATGGAATTAAAGAGGAGAAAAATTCTTAATTTTCCTGGATCAATGTCTTGCACATAATATTAAGGGCCCGCAACTAAGAAGTGTGAAAGGTGAAAGTAGTCTTCCCTTTGAACTGCTCAAGCAAGTTGCAGCCAATGGACTAGGGAGTGATTTCTCAAGTCGAGGAGGAAGACAACCCATTCAGTACTTGTTGTGAAGAACGGAGTGTTTCTCTGATGTACTGGAGCTAAAATGGGACATTCGCCAGGAAATGTAAAGACATTTTATAACTTGGAAAGAGGTAGAGTCAACTGTGATTAAAAGTAGCTTCAGAAAAGCAGGATTTCAGCCTAATGTTGGAGAAATTGCTGCCACCCCACAAAAAAGATGTTCCAGGAAAGAGCAGTGCAAATGAGGGAGAAGTTTATTTTGTGGCTGAAGGAAGGCAAGAAGTTACCAAAAAAAAACAAGTCAAGTGTCTCTCAATAGAGTGAAGGGAACTACAGAAACCTCTGAAGGGCCATTAGACAGAGTTAAATGTTTTTCTTAACATCAGATATGTCAAACTACACATGATAACGTAGTCCTGACAAACACTATAAAGGAATAATCAAAAAAAAACTATAATGCTGCTGCCACTGATCGTTCTGACTAAACTTTTAAATGTTACTGTGACATTAATCCAGCTAGTTAATAAACAAATAACAATCTGCAGTTGCGTTTTATTTTCAAAAGAATCAAAAAGCATATGCTGGATAACTTTCTGAAAACTCCTTTTACAAGAACTCCCATAAAACAGAGTTAAAAAATTTTGGTCCATTCAGTTGTGCTATATGTGGGTTTTACTGCACAGTAAAGCTTCGATTTAACTAGCTAATGGGAGGTGGGAAGTGTCCATTAACGGTGGGAGTCTGTTAAGCCTGGACATTTACATACGCATGCACAAAAGGTGCCCAAGCAACAAAAAAATTTTGCGCAGCTCATGCAGACTTTTGCTGGGAGAGCAGACAGCATCCATTAAATCAAGATTTTATTGAATATATATTTATCCAAGGTAGGTTACAAAATTCTGAAAACCATCCTTATTACATATATGTATGTTAAACATTATCTTTAAAACAATACATTAGTCTTGGCATAAGTACACTATTTATTTCCAACACTACTGCAGACCTTTAAATATACTAGTACTATTTTATAATAATCAACAAGCAATAAATATTACATCAAATACCAGTAATATTTAATTATGGTTCCTAACCCCCTCTTTGGGATCTTCACAAGGTGTGGCCAAATTTCCTCCAGTATGTTACGGTTTAAGACTTTTATAAATGTTAATGTGCCACATGCTGTCATTTTGGAATCTAAGTGCTTCATTGTCAGACTAACCCCCTTTTTGATTGATAGTCGCTACAGAATGGCAGAGTGACGAAGACGACAACGATGTTTGGCAGACAGAACTTTTCAGATAGATTATCATGCTGGAGACTAGAGCAACCCAATGAGTTATGGCAGGTGAACTTAGCATAAGCCAGAACATCATTTCTAGAGCTTGGACTTGGCTTCAAGCATTTTGGTTTTACTGCTGGACAACGCAGTGAGTGGGAGCCGTCAATGGCACCAGGGTTGCTTTTCATCTTGTAAGCAAAAATAAACCATTTCTGGACAGCAACTCAGTTGAAATCTGACCTTCAATGAAAAGTTCCTGTCTCAACACAAATTGTGTGTAATTAGCTATGGGCTGTTGGTATGCAGTCAAGGCTGCATTTTTATACCACTAACCAAGGGTCACTGCAGGATATGGCAGAATTGGGTTATAAACCATGTAAGGTGGACCACAAGAGATTGAGCTGTTGTACTTTTCATGGATGAGTCCAGAGATCAATGTACCATAGAGTGAGAAGGAAAAGCCAGGGGAGATGTTTCAAGATGCCAACACTGCTGAACACAACCACTATGGAGTTAGTTCAGCAATAGTGTGGGAAGGGAATAGCTGGGATAGCAAGACTGCCCTCCATGTTTTCCAAAATGGCAACAATCACAGGTTTAAGGTGTAGGAATGAGATCTGATGTAAGGCCAAATTATGGTGTTATGTAAGATAACTTTATTCTCATAGATAACACCTGTCCATATCATGCCAGGATAGTTGACCAGTACTTGGTGCAGAAAACAATTTATCTATATGGAGTGGACACCTCATTCTTTCATGTTTGGAACATGCTTCAGGCTGCCACAAACCTTGCAAGAACTTGATGTCCACTCAGAAGTATGGAATAATCTGGCCAAGATCAGTATTCAAAGACTCACCAGGAGCATTGCCAAGCTATCATTTATGCTGGAGGCTCTCACACATGCTGCTGAATGAATTTCTAAACAGGAATATTTAAATTTTGTCTTTTTAACTAAAAAATGTGTACACTTTCCAACTTTGCTTTTCTTAAGGTGCCTAACAACATTATGACATTGATGTTGCAATACCCTTAATCTAAGAATTTTTTTTAGTATAATATAAACACATACAGTGCCCTACCATAATAAACACTTGCTTTTATTACAATATATTGATTTGTTGTGGAAAATGGCAAATAAAGGCAAGTAATAAAGTGAAATCCCTTCTGTTAGTGCTTGGTCAAGCTACCTGTTTGCAGCACAGAGAGCCTTTATGGTCTTTGGTATTGAACCAAGATTTTCTTATCATGATCTGGTCTAGTTTTTTTCCATATCTATGAGGGTGATTTCTTTAATTCCATCATACTGGTGGGATGTCAACAGGTTGCTCTTAGCTGATGATACAGGTGCTTCACCAGTTTCATATGAGGGTGTTGAGAAAACCAGGGAAGTTGTTAGGTCATCTCTGCAGCCTCTAGATATAAAGTGCCAAAATCTGAACTCACCGGAGAAGAGCACAGACCATCAATACTTACAGGTCTTGACAGACATTTCATCCACCAAATGTAAACAGCATAAATGTTCTCCACTATTAATTAAAATCCCCAGCAACTGAATCGTTTGCTTTGTTAGATACTAGCTTTGATTTCTGCCTTACCTCTTCTTCCTCCTCAGAAAACTGTTTAGTTATGCCAGTTGTATCGACATTGATACTAGGGATTTCATCAGAGCCCAGAAGGTAGGTGGAAATCTCATTTAGTGAAGGGTCCGGCAAAGTCAGATGGGTTTTGGGAAGGAATCCCTTGGTAGCTAAAAATAAACAAACAAACAAAACAATAATATAATATGAGTAGAACAGGAACAATAGAGAGAGAGAGAGGTTTTAAAAGAAAACGGTACTGAAAGTGGGACCAATCAGGGCCACCAAATTAAAAATGACTTAACTTCAGAACCATTCATTATCGTGTTTGTTGACTGATAAATGCTGAGAAGTTGCATCACAATTTGTGTACTGCCAGTTCTGTCCTGTGAAAAGTAGATTATTAAACTTTTCATTTTCATGAAAACATTCTTTTAGAAGAAAAGGAGGTCCAACTCTTGTAGATTTCCCAGAAAGTATTGTGCAAATGCTCCACAAACACTGAAGAAAATACTGCTGAGTGAGTCAAACAACTGAGCACCAACGATATCTTTTCTCCATTTTAATGGGGTAACAGCAAAGTTCACTCTAAGTGGAAAGAATCTCTAAAGGCCTCAAAAGTTGAATAATAATATCAACCATAAATGACAGTTACATTTTTAATAAATATCAATCAGAGCTTTGATCCTATTCTATTAAATATTAACAAATCATATTTTTATTGTGTTGAGACCAAGTTAACATAATCACAGAGAGAGAGAGGATAGATAGAGAAACAAAGACTGACCTCCATTGTCAACCAACCACCTGTCCTTATTGCCCATAGGGTCCTGCTCTTTGATGACAGCTACAATGTCATTCTCACTTGCAGACAACTCCATGATGTCTGCACAGGTGTAGTTCTGATTAACAAGATAGATTCTGTCCTGGGGATATTTCTGTCTGAGCTTGTTGCGATGGCTGTCATTCTGCTGTATGCTGATGGGGTCCTGAAGGATGAGGAAACAAACTTCAGATACTGCCATAAGGATTAAAGATTGTCCTCCTCTTTAGAAGATCATTTTAAAAGCAAACAATGAGACTCTGTTTCCACCACACTCTGCTAACTTTTGATGAAGCTGAAATGTGTGAAATTCCTACAAGTGTGATATAAAAAAATAAAAAAAAAAACTATGTATAATAGTTTTATTTGATTACAGATAAAAGAATCTCTGGTCTTCTAAGAAAAAAAAAAAAAAGGAACAATTCAACATTACAATGTTCTTTATTGCGTCATTGGTTACCTGCAAAGTCAGCCACATATCTCATCTCAATCTTTTATTTTGGAAACAATCTTCATCAAGTTGGATAATGATGTCCATTTGTTGGTCTCCTTTAGAGTAACCATCATTAATGTGCTCAACTAGCCTATCTCAACATTGTTGGACAAAGCTCCAAGGGCAGTAATATTTCTGATTTTGAAAATCTTATGGTATAGGGTAGAGACATTGTTGCTGCCACTTTTGTTAGCACAATTGTTAAGATGGGGAAAATGTAATGGTGTGGAGAAGCAGCATGGGTTCTAGAAAGACTTCACTAGTTATTGTTTAAAGTCACCTGTCTCTTTAAAAACAACTGGTATTAGGTCAGAGAAGGCTAGAGCCATCAGGGTGTTCCTTGAAACCAACAGCATCGTTATAGTAGACTAGCCAGCTATGTTCCAGATCTCTTATCTATTAAGCATCTCTGGAACAACCTTGGTAAAAGAACGAGCTTCAGAAATATGCACTTGGGAGTTGCAGTTCTTGGCCATCTCTTATCCAACTATAGAGGAATGGTAATAAATAATTATAAATTCAAAATATCATATAGAAACCATTACTTAGATAAACAGTCACCTAACATTGCGCTATATTAAGTGTGGTAACTGTAAAAAAAGAAACTGTCAATAAAATTCTCATAAAACCAGAGACATGAAACATTAACTTGAAAAGTCAGTTTTCTCTCGGTAATATGCAAGCTCATCCCCTAGTTTTAAAGATGCAGATCTTTAGATAAACAGTTTATGTCATTGTTAGAATCTTAACACCAGCTATAGATAATTACAAAGTTTTCTCTATCTGGATGAAACTGCTGAAAGAGTGGGTGTGAGTGGTTTGAAGCAGAGAGATGCTCGAATGATGACTTCATGTAAACTAGAGAACTTTCTCTTCTTCGCATGACTCCAAACTTACTTGTGTTGGTTGCTTTTCTAATGCCTGTCGTTTCACTCTCCTGTTGGGTTTTTCTATTACCACCACCTTGGAGCCAAACCCTCGGGGAATGAAATCAAGCAAGCTGAGCATGTCAACTGTTGTCTTGTGCCGGGCATCAAAAAACTCAAGCATGTCATCTGACAGTGACAAAAGGAATGGAAGCTGGAAGGAAATAGCTAAACACTTCAGTTCATGCTACAAACTCTTAAGAGAAGACAATTCAAACTAGGTCTCTACAACATCCTGATCATTATGCTTAAATACAGAAAGTTTTTAAAATTGACATGAGCCAGTTTGGTAAAGTATTTCAGGCAGATACATCAAAATTTCCAAAAAACATTTCCAGGATTTCTTAGCTATCTTATAAACAGTGATATGCACTATCCACCACTACTAAAGAACCCTCTATGTATTCATTTCCAGGAAAAATCTCTAAACCTTTAATTATATCACCATGAAAATGTTTGTCCGTAGGTCAGTTAGGGAATGAAACTAATTAATTCTTCATAACTAAGATTACTTTCAATAAATCCCCTATAAAGCTTTCCAAAATCCATATCTGATCATATGCTCCAAACAAGGTTTAACTAAAGATATAAAAAATATAATGACTGAAGTTTTACATTTTGGAGTACCTGAGACTACTACCAGCTTTAAACAAGTTTGGTTTTAATAATTACTGTCAGAAGTAACAGGTTGGAATGTCAACTGAAACAAACTGGTAAACACATGACTTTGTGTCGTGCTATGAAAATTCTGTTTAATTAATGAACCACAAGAAAAATATAACAATCTCATACACAGACACATACACACAGTAAATCTGTGAAAATAAAATCAGATTTACGCTGGTTCCATCTAGAGCTCATTTCATAATGACCATGAATGGCAGACTTGAAGGTAAACTGCAAAATAGTAGGTTGCCCATTATCAGATATAGTGCGTGCATGCTCACATCAAACAAGGTGTACATTTCCTTCACCACTTTGTTGTAGAAATCTCGCTGAGCTTTTGTGAAGCTGTTGATGCATTCTTTCAGCAACTCATAGGATAGCTGGCACATCTTTGGAAGTTCATCCAACAACTGAGCATTGAGGGCAGCATAGTTATTCTGTGCATCTCTCACCACATCACCTGTCTGAAAGAAAACTTGAGAATAAATGCCAAATACAGTAATCCCTGGTATTTATGAAGGACCACACATGTGCACACCTATTTGATAATGCATCCAAATTAACCTCATATCATATAAAAATTATCTATATTCCTTGAAATTGATCAAGAGATGTAGAATATTCTTTTTAATCAGTATCTTCTCTTCTAAACCAGTTTATTTTCAAATATAGTTTTCCATGGCAATGAAATAACTGCAGCTCTTATAGACATCAGATTTAATGTATATACACACACATATGTAGAAACACTTTACCTAAACCTCCACATCAGTTTACTTACTAACTGCGGGTATAAAGATGAAATGTTCCTGATCCATGCTACAGAATTACTTTAATGAATGGTCCATCTTATAAAGATTAACTTCTGTGCAAAAGTTTTTCTGGATAAAAAGTAATCTAGAAATTTTCACTTCATCTGGTAAGTGTCCTACCTTTTCTAGATGTTTGGACTTGCGGAGGAGGCTGTCATAGTCCAGAAGTTTGTCGAACCGCTTCTGTATGACTTTATCCGGCCCACTGAACAAGGGCAGGAGTTTCTTAAGTGGTGATATCACGACTCTCTGCACTACAGACACCTGGAAAACACGTCTGCACCATAAAAACTAAGAAAATGCAAACAATTTTGATTGCAACAAATAAATCTTTAAAAAATAAAATTTTGACAAAGCTTTTTTGATTACAGGTGTGCACACATGCATGTGCATATAACTATATACACTGACAGACTGATTTATACACGCAAAATACGAGATCTTTCACTGGTAAGTCCACAGTTGTAACTGCCAGTGCATATTCTCTGAAAATTACACCAGCATCTTAAAAGTTGATAAAACAAGACAATTTGGCCTTGTTTGTCTTACCTAAGTTCTTATGTACTAACAATTTTGGCTGCTCTTTCTGCTTAAACAATGAAAGTGTAACAGCATAATTTTCTTTTATATAACAATCTTCTGACGAATGTAGCAATACTCTCCTATTTTGACAGATAGAAGTACATCTGGGTTTTTTCAGGATCCTTCAAAATGCCCACAGACTAGATTTTTCAATTTGTTTTTCCTTTGGAATGCATCCTACCCACAGATAAATCTCCTGAAAAGCGAGTAACCACTAGAGAGGAGCAGAGGATATCTGAAAGAATTATGCTTTGCAATGAGAAAGTAAGACAATGCATTCATAGTGACCAGAAGATCTGACTCACAAATTCAATGAAGAACTTGTCACAAATCAACTCATTGACTTCCTTGTACCTGTCCAACTCTGCTGGCTTATGGTCTGCATGCAGCTTCACAACATCTTCAAGAAACATCTCCCAGCTGCTTATATACTCCTAGGGGAGGAGAAAAAGATAACTGACTCTATATATAAAACACAGCCTAATTATATGTATTATACATATATAAAAGAATGAAATACAGAAACTAATAAAAGAACATTTATGGACATTTGAAATGACATCCATGGGCAAAATATTACACTTAAAACAAAAGTAATGACTGAAGCATTTGTACAAAATTGGCTAATCAGCATCAGAGGAGTTTACAAAGACAAATTTTAATTTTCAAGGATCATAAAATTAAGAGGCATACCGAAAAATCTAACCTAAATTTTAGGTGCATTATAATTAAGACATTAGATACAGTCAAACCTGTATATAATAGCCACCCAAGAGAAGCAGTAAGCGTGGCCTTTCTATGCAGGTTAAGTGATGGCCATTTTGTTTTCTTTGAGCCAGAAGAGCATTGGTCTCGAACTCATCATGCCAGCCAGTCCTGTTTGTGCTTAAGAATATTCTGAATTTGAGTTTTCCCACAGTGATGCCCTTTGTATATTTAGCCTCTCAGCAATGGTATGCAAGCTCAACCCACTGCTGCTCGTGTATTATACACCACCTTGGTCTTTTTCTTAACAGAAAGCTGATGTCAAGCTACCTTGCCAAGATTCATATTTGTAGTCATGGCCACAGAGCAGTAAACATGAGTGCATTTACATCATCGAGCAAGTAATCATGAACTGTTTACATATGCAACATCAACAAAGATTGTCACAAAAACCAACCCAACAAGTCGCGATCAGAGTATTTTATCTACAATTTATTTATTTATTGATATGGCTACTAAAAAAAATATGAACATTATTTTTAAAGTCAAAATAAATTTTTGTTGATGTGATTGCAACAGAAATAATTAATGTGAACAAGTCAATTTTGGCATTCGACCACACACCAGCAATCTGATTCGCCAGTTGATTGAAAAAACAATCTGTGCAGGCTTTGTATTGTTTGTGCAGCTACTGGTCTTAAATTGCTTAGAGTCCTTGGTATTGTGCTAACAGACTTTTGTAAAATTCTTATAGGAAAATTACACAAGTTTTTGACTCTCCAAAATGCCATTTTGGCAACTGATTTTGCATTTTGGGAAAACAATGGCCTTTGTGTACAGTAACAGATTTCTAGAAAAGCAATTTATTTGGCCACTGTGTAGAGGCTATTCTACATGGGTTTCAGGTGCAGAAGAGTTTTGTCTGATTGCTATGAATAGTCGTCTTTTTTTTAGAAGTAGTTAAAAAATGTAGTCAAATCTGTCTTAGTGAATTAAATTCCATTTTACTTATACATCATATCCCGTAGTAAAAGCCAACAAGAGTAAGAAATGGGCAAGATTGTCCTTAAATGTATCAGCATGGCCACTATATCTTGTAACAATGTGTACATTGTTCCACCAGAATATGTAATAATCAGACTAAAAAACTATTTTGTCTTTATAACAATTGTTTTATATTGAAGGACTAAGTCACCAAATCCAACCAATAAACAAACTAGCCGTATATCCCTCTCTGACCAGGTTGACTCAGCCAGTTTTTGATTGATGATGCATGTACCTGGCATTATAAAAATCTAATTTTCTTGAACTGGTCTACGACATTGCCGATGCATTGTCCCCAACCCTCTCTCTCCTCTCACATTTAAAGAGAGTTCTAGGTCATGTAGCTGACCAACACTGATGTATGGATCTGTTTAGTTCATGGACAGAAAATTCCACTATTCTATTTCCAGCATTTCTCTCTGCCTCAGTTGCAGACACTTCTCACATTGCAGCATCATAACAAAGCCATGCAATATGAAAAACTAATGGATACCGATGGTGTCTGTGCAAGAATTAAAAAAAAATCTTTATTTATTAAAAGCGATAATTATTGCAGGTATTCACTGAAAAAAAGAAAAATCTGCATAACAGTAGTAGATAAAAAGCATAGATGCTCTGGTCATTTTACTAGCAAAGTTAAAAACAAAAACGTGCAGATTCCTATTTATTTATTTATTTTCAAACTGCTTTCATTTTTGCTGGAGGTTAATGCCGACTTCGTGGACTTTAGATCTACCTCCAAAATTCTATTAAAGAAAAAAAAAAAAATAGCAACCCAGATACGGAAATTACTTACCTCTAGCTGCTCCATATACCTCTCTACATTCCTAAGCAACAACCTTGCTATATTCTCAATGTTTCTGAAGCGAGCTTCTTCCTTTTCAAATTGTTCGTCTCGGGTCTGTAAAGCGAGACAGCAGAAAGTTAAAGAGAACAAACAAAAGTCATTTTACATTCATTACCTGAGTGAATGAACAGGTTTCATCCAGCTACTAATCTGAAGAGTTCTAGCAGCCCACAATGACCCCCCCCCTTGATATGAAACTTCTGCTTGCTAGGGTCCTCAAGAAATAATTAAAAAAAAATGTGGATTCTGACTGGAATGAAGATATGTTTAACTTAATATCTTTTTTTTTTTTTTTACTGTGTGTTGCATTTTGAATAAAGTATTTATGATAATTTTATGATAGAAGGGACATAACTTCGATAATTGTAAAATGTGTTATTAGTTGTACAGTTTTAAAAATGGCCAAACCACCAGTGTAGAATTTTAAAGCTACGTTAGTCAGTTAATACAGACAAGAGAGATTTTCTGGGTTTGAAAAAAGAATTTTTATTGTTAATATTTCTTTATTTTAATATGCATATTTGATTCCTAGGTGGACATTCAGTTCAATTATTGGAATAAATACAGGAAACATGAAAACATAAGTGGAGGATGGATGGATTCAGTGGTATCACCTCTATCGGTATTTTATAGAGCATTTCCTAAATATTATACTTCAAGATATTTACCATTTTCTGGCATGCATAACTTTCTTGTTTTTTCATCCAAATGCCCTCGTATTTGGTAAGCTGTTTGACCACACAGCTTTGCATCAAATGCAATGTCAATGGAAAATGTTGTCGCTATTAGTTTTGTAGGTTTTGAGTGAGTATGACAAGTTTACTATAATTAAGAAAATGCCTTAAAATATTGAAATAGGTGAAAACTGTGCAAAACCACTAAGACATCACATTTGGAGAAAAGCTATCTTCAAACCAAAAAGCTTTGCCTAGAAATTAAAACTTTTAATTATTTTCAAACATGGACATTTCTGGTCAAGAGAGCATAACAGCAGCAATCAGTGCATCACCTAACTTAGTTGTACAGGCAGGGTTAATTAGTTATTTAGGTACAAAAAAAAAAAAAAAAGACAAACCCATTAAAATCCAGGTCATTTCTTAACTCCTATTTAGTCTTACTTGGGGTAAATGAAAAGAAAAACGTATTATCTACCTGTAGACCAATTCCCAGGTTGGAGCTCAGACGACCCTTCATTCTAGTAGACTTCTTCAGGATGGAATGAAAATTCAGCTTGGCAATTTTTGCACCAAAAGTCTCACCAATGTTTCTCTTGTATTTGAAAACTGTAAATCAATTTGCAGTTTGTATGAAGCGATACAAACAAACACAAAGTAAATACACATTTTGATGAGAAGTGTTTCAAACAGAAATCCACCCGAAGTTTAAGAAGAGTTGGCTTCTGCAATTAAACTGTTAGTCATCGCATGGAGAGTTTTTATGATTGGCTGGTGCTTCCAAACAAGTGAGAGGATGACAGTAGTAGTAGTATGCCAGTTGCTGCTTTAGCCAACATAACTTGTAAAGTTGGTTCTGAATGACTTTTGTAGGGTTAGGTAAGTAAAGGAAATGTTTGTTAAATAATGTATGAAATGCTGAATTTCCAAAAAGCATGTGCATGTTGGCTGCCAAAAAAGTTAAGAGAAGACCACAAGGTGACCGTATCAACTAGCTTCTTAAACAAAAGAAATGAATTTCTATCTCCCATCATCAAGAGCAATAAAACCTAGATTCATCATATCATTTAGCCGCTCCTATTAGAGACTGAAACAACTCTACATGGAAGACACTTTGACAGTGTAGAAGCTAATGGTACAATCATTTCCATGCTGCTTGTAGTGGCAGAACAGGACTGCACAAGAGTAAATAGTTCCTGAGAAATAAAATCTCCCTCTTTACATACTGAAACATCATCATCATATACATCATCAACATTTTTTTCTTTCTTTTATCCGTTTTGCTATATTAAAAATAACAATAATGTTACTAATATTAATTTTTTTACAAAAAAAAACAGAAAACACCAAAAACTTTTTTCTGATGTTTGGTGAAATTCCTTGAAATTTTGCAGCTCTTCACAACAAAAGAAAATATTTCTGAGCCTTAAAGAATTTTATCTTAATGTATTTAACAAATATTAGGTTCAAAGTTTGGAATGTGCACTCTACTATCAGTTCACCTTTATTCATTCCCAGGTTAGCACCCGATATGAAAAAAAATCAAAAACAAAAGTGAGGCATTTTGTTGCCTGAGTAAATTGTTTGTTATTTGTTTGCATAGTTCTAATGGATTCCTGCCTTATACTGATTAAACCGGAACTTATACACAAAGTCAATGGTGACTCGGCTGTGGGGCTTAAGTCATTCGCAATGGTAAAAAATTACCACAAAATAAACAGATAGCATAAGCTTGGCAGCAGGGTAGTCCTAATGAGGAAGTACTTACCAAGATCTTTACGTCTCTTGTACTCATTAATAGCCGTAGCTACACCAGTCATGGCATTAATCGCTTTAGGAAGTTCGGTCTTATCAGCATGATCCTGATCGGTAGTCTGCAGCCAGAGATAAAGAGGAGCAGAAACTGTTCAATGTGCATCTAAATGCATCATTTCAAACAAACTCCTCCAAGATCTTTACCACCATTCCTAATGAATATTCTACAATAGTTTCCGAATTTGAACATTGACAACCCCTTTGTAACATCAAATACTGTGACATTATTGGCATTATAAAGAGGCCCCATTCAGAGGTTTAAAAAAAAGGGGGTACAATATTTAGCCCAGTAACTCGTGATAAAAAGTAACTGATGATAAAACAAAATTCTAAATGATAATGGTGGTGTGAAGCTAGCAATGACTAAAGCAGGATTTCTGTACCTTGAGCAGCTCACTGAGTAAAAGCGGATACTTGAGAATCCTCTGGACTGGCTTGATCAAGACTGACCCTAAGTCAAACACATTGGTATGCTGCCGCATGGATGCCACATATGCTTCAAAGTATTCCTTGATTTCATCCACTTCTTCATACTTGAAAAAAAAAAAAACAACAACAAAAAACATGATTTTTGCATTGTCCCTTTATAGTGGCATGGCACCTACATCCATGTGTCATGAAGCCAAGTAATGTCATAGCCCACCCAGGGCCTGCATGAAGGGAACACCAATGCTCCCTCCTTGTAGAGCCTCATCTCTGTAGTGGATCTAAGAAGCACAAGACAATTATGCTTGAAAAAAAACTAGACATTTTAAAGTGATATGAAGGTGGACAAACATTAACAGTGATTGCATATATACTCTCGGAATGGTCATCTCATCTGTAAATATGATTGTAACGGATAAAGATCATATTAAGGAACATGTGAAAGGATCTGTCCCCGTGAAATCCACTAATAACTAAGAGGAGGACTGGTTTAATTTGAGATGGAAAAAATTGTTGACTGCATATATCAAAGATCAAACCCAGCATCATATTCCTTTTAGCCTGGGGTTGATTAGGGAGAAGGCGAGAAGTCCTTATGAACACTTAAAAGCTAAGAGTGGTGAAACAGAGGGGTCATTTATGGCTAGCTATGGGTGGCTTAAGGCTTGTGTTAATCTTCATCATGTGAAAGTGGTGAGGCTGCCAGTCCTGATGTACAGGCAGCAAATGAATTTCCTAAAGTGTTGGCACAAATAATTGAGGGGGAAAGTTACTTGCTGGCACAGGTGTTTAATTGTTATGAAACCAGATTGTACTGGAAGAAAATGCCAGACTGTACATACATAGCAGAGGAGATGATGCCAGGTAGATCGTGCTCTCAACCTACCGCTTAGGTCACTAGGGGTCAACCTTATGTGGGTGGGGAGGCGAGTCAGTCGGAAAGTCCTCTACCCGAAAAGAGTGGAGGTGAGGGGCACTTTTTGCCTCTGGCCTGCCTGACTGGCTAGGAAGGTTAGGCACGTCAAGATCGGTTTTGGACTTGACGTGCTGAGGCCTTTTTTCCAGATTGGTTTTTGGCTGGGGAAGTGGTCACTCTAACCGGGGGCATCCACACCCCCAACCCTGGCCGCCTTGGCGGCCAGTTACACGAGGTGCTTCAGCGCCTCAACCCGGCCTTTTAGGCCTTAACAGGAGCTTGCTCTCCTACATGGCTTCAGCCACCAACCCCAATCCCTTCTCCTCGGAGATACACACGCACCACTCATGCATTCACCACAACAAATAAGAAAAAGAACCATCTTATGTTGTTGCTTGGTGGTAATGTGGCTGGGGACTTGAAGCTGAAGCCCCTCATGATGTTTTACTCCAAGAATCCTCAGGCCTTGAAGGGAATATGCAAAGGCTTTCTTCCCATCATCTGGAAGTCAAACCTGAAGGCCTGGGTTAACCTGGAGATATTTGAGGATTGGTTTTCACACCAACTGGTTCCCAAGCTAAAGGATTATTGCTGGGACAAAGGAATTCCATTCAAGATCCTCCTTGTTCTTCATAATGCCCCTGGCCATCCAACATACCTTGATGACTACCATCCTGACATCAAGGTGACGTACTTGCTGACAAATACCACTCACTGTTGCAGCCAATGGATCAGGGGGTTATTTATGCAGCATTCAAGGCATATTACCTTTGTTGCATGTTTGCCCAGGCTATCAAAGCTACCAAGGGGGAAAACAGAATGATGCTTATGGAGTTTTGAAAGGGATACACCATCCACAATGCCATCAAGAATATTGTAGCATCCTGGCAAGAGATCAAGTCCACCAATATGAATGGTGTGTGGAAGAAACTCTGTCCTCAGTATGTCCATGGCTTCTGGGGATTCATGGAACCCGTCGAGGAAGTGGTCCAGAAAGTCATTAACTTAGCTTGTCAGCTTAACCTGGAGATGGAGGATGACGAGGTGGAACAGTTCCGGAATAGTCATTCGGAGGAGATTTCAAATGAGGACCTCATGCAGATGGAAGCGCAGAAGGTTGCCGAGTTGTAGAGGGAGGAAGAGGATCCACACATTGTTCAACCTCCAAAGATGCTCACCATGAAGGATTTAGCAGAGGCATTCCATCATTTTGATGCTTGGGTGACAGCACTTGAAAATACTGATCCCAATTAAGAAAGATTCAAAAACTTCGACAGGGTGATCCAGGATAACCTTTCCTGCTACAAGCAGCAGCAGCGAGCAACTGTCCAGTCAACCCTTAACCACTTCATAAAAAAGAGCAGCCTTCAGCATCTCATGAATTTGTTCCTCCAACGTCTGCACCTCAAAGCCCTGAAGATGACAATGACCCTACGGAGGAGTTTGCTGTCGTTTCCTCCTCCTCATCCACCACCTCTCCTACTACTACTCCCATAATGTAAATAATGCCATCACCACCAGTAATATCCCCTCAAGAGAGCAAGTCAACACTGGGTAATTAAGATAATGTGCCAGAGAATATTCAAGTAATTGTATATTTAATGCTTATTTCTATACTGTATTTTATTTAAATTCAATACACACAAAATGATAATTATTTATGTTTTAAAAATCGTGTTGATTTACGCTAGGTATTACGCAGATTAAATTCAGCAGGTAGACTACTACTCACTTCAGGTTACTGAGTAAAATCCAACTTACATAATGCCTTCAGGAAAGTAACTCTTACAGAAGTCAAGGAATACCTGTATACATACAAATATTTGAATATAATGAAACATTTGGAAAACTCTGAAACTTGAATTACGAGAATGAGTGTGAAAATTTAAAGAAATTTGTTTGAATTCTCACATTAATCAGGTTATTTTTCTTTGTAATTCAGACATTTAAGCAGGAAAGTTTAATACAGATTTATTCCCAAAGTTCGGCCCATTATGCCTTGGCTGGGCTTCGCCATCGACTGCTAGTCTCAGGCATACTTTCGATATCAGTCTATCTCCTTTAAAATCTGAGAGGAGGTCGTAATTAGCAGCAGTTAGAATGTTTCATTATGTCTTACTGAACAACTTAAAATGTTTGCTAGCATGCTGAATTTCCAAATAGCATTACATAATGCAAGTCATCCAATGGATGAGGGAACTCTAATGATCATTTTAAGAAATTAACACCAGATCCAGAGTTACCTTCTCCAGCAAAGTGATCACATCATCATGATTTTTGCAGTAAGGAGCATACGCCTGTTTCATATCCTCTGACAGGTTGGTGAAACAAGGACCTAAAAATAAAACAATTTACCTGTATTTAGGAAGAATTGAAACAAGGGTTTGCTGGATATAATTCAAGAGAAACTTCGACAATCAGAAGATTTTGCGTGAAACTAAATAAAAGATAACGGTTGTAGAATCCAGAATAAAAACAAGCAGTTGAATATAATTCCCTTAGGTGAAAAGAGCTAAGGGTTCTGAGGTATAATCTCCTTAGCGAACTGAATGGGTTGACAGTTCATTAGGGACCATCTAAAATGTTATTGGCGCGCACTGTAAAATTCCTCAAACCGCAAGGTGAAGCAGCTATTAGTCACATCACAACTAAACAGCTGGAGAATGTGTTCAAGATATTAGCAAATAGAAGATCCTTTATCACTGAAGACAGCAGTTATAAGGGTTTTAAGGACTCACTTCTGCATCACTCAAACATTAGAACCACATGGCTTTGTACTACAATTTAAATATTTGTTCTATCTCATGGAGTTAAGCAGCTATTAAAACGGAAAGCCTTAATGAACTGTTTAGGATTCCTACTACTGCATACAAAGTTAACATTCTAAAATAAAATAACAGTTTGTTTAGGTGAATATAAGACATCTAAATATCAGAGAGAGGAAAGATCATTTAAAAAGATTATATTTTTATTTTAAATTCACCAATTGAAATCAGCAATATCTTGAAACCTTCAGAAAAAATATTTTGAGGCATTGTGTATAGAAGAACATGAAAAGGCCGTTTCCATAAGTGTTTTTATTAGCACATTAACACAGACAAAAAAGATGAGTAAAAAACAACACCACAAATTTACATATCCAATAAAGTAAATGTGTGATATCTTTTAGTATCACAGCATGGAATAAAATGATTTGTCAAATTCTTCTAGATATGGTGTTAAAATGAAAGGATGGCCGGGTCCCCCTTGCGCCGAGCAAGCTCTCTGAGCAGGCTGTGGCAGCGGGTAACAACAATACAATTAGCAAAGTTGCACAACTCGAGGAATCATAGTTCTTACTTCACTCCATCAGGTGACCCGTACGATTTTAGTATCTGTATAATCATCTTAGAGTCAACAAAGATCTTCCAAACCAACGGGTTGAGATTGCAGTTTAAATTCATCTAAGTTATTGCCAAAATGATTCACAGTAAAACTTTAAATCAGATTTTGGTACTTCAGCCTGGTGTGAAGACAACAAAAGTATTTCAATCAGTATTGAACTTTACTTAGCGTGAAAGAGACCAGGACTTGTGTCACACTCCAGCCATGTAAACTCATCGAACCAGGTTTAATAAGTAAACCTCGAAGTTGATCTGGATACTGTTGTCCAGTCTTCATTTTGGTGATACCAATGCAGCTGGATGATTACTTGTAAATCAAGTACAATATGAAGCTGAAGCAACACTAACTGTATCAAATATGTTGTTTTCTTTGTCTGTTTGGATCAATTCATGCAGCTCTTTCTTGAAAAAATCATCAATTTGTTTCACATCTAAATTTTGTGTGTGTGTGTGTGTGTGTGTTTGTGTGTGTTTTGCTATGCTTGGCTATCTAAGCATTTGCAGGTGGGTATGAACTTTCTTCAGTTCCTATAGACTGGACTCGCTGTCTTATGGCCAGCAACAGACTACACTCCATGAACACACACCTGTGAGATATTTTATAGGAAAGTAGCCAATCCCAAATCGCAGTCCTAGCAGGCTGACAGCTGTCACTTGCCAATTAGTGAGTCCTTCTACTAGACAGAGTCACCTACAGGAAGCGGATGGTCAAAGATGTTTATCTAACTGGACACAGCATTATGTAGAAATAATGGCATAATAAGAGCATTTATTTTAACTGTAAAGAGTACATTTTTTTCAGTTGTCGAATTATAATTTCTGCAGTCATGTGACTTAAAACCTGTCCAAAGCTTTGACCGTAATAAGATATTTCAATACTGAATGTACACGTTACTGCGAAATTCAATGATAGATGTCTCTCTCAACGAAATCACTTAAAATGTATGTTCAGTACTGAAATATCGTATTACTTTCATCAAAGCTTTGAACAAGTTTTAAGACATACTTGGTTCAATAAATCTTATTATATAATCGATTCAAAGTATAAACTTAAATATTGCGAAGACTGTTTGAGATATCAACTTTTCTTCTGGTGAAACTCAAATCGTCTACAGCCGAGATGAAGATCAAATATTTGTATTCCAGGATTTTTATAAAGCATTTTTGATATTATATATTAGTAATAATGAATATAAGGTGATAATCAAAAATCCATTTTTTTTAGCATAATGTTAATTTGCAGTTACAGTTTAAAGAACAGTTGCACTAACCCAAGCTTTTATCACTGATAAATTAATTTCCAAGCACTCATCATCTCTGATTAGTTAGTAACTCATAAAACCTGACCTGCGTCTTTAAAATAGTCTGTACGTCAGTCTGGTAACAAAACTGTGAGTTATGCTTCCCTAAAAATTTTTTTTTAAATGGCCAACAGACAGACAAAACTCTCAATTCATGTCAGTTATGTTCCCAAACCTGTCTTAGCTGGTTTGGTTAAGAATGTGCAAAATAGGTCAGTCAATACAACACACTCCCTTCCTATGTTGTGCTACCTTCATTTAACAGCATATTACTGTAAACACCTGAAATGCTGATCCATCACTATTGAACAAGAAATTCTCTCTCCTGGCCATAGTGGAAATACTCACCTATAACTTGGTCTTCAAAATCCTTGTTGAGAATTGCAGCCTCCATGCTGTGAAGGAGCTGCTGGGAAATTTCCATGATCTCTTCAATGTTGCAAAAGAGCAGTTCTATGTCAATGCCACTTATCTGAAAAAGGAATCAAGTTCAATGTTTTGGAATCGATCTCCGACCAATCATTTTAAAGTTTACAAAGTTGTAAAGTAGTCAGCAATGTGCAGTAATGGTTTAGAAGATCGGTCTATTTCCCACATACAGAGGCAGACAAAAGTTTAAGAACAGCAGCACAATAAACAAATTGGTGCATAAGATAAATAAAAGCAGACATTCCAGAATGAACATTACACTGATGGAAAAGCAATTTCTTGTTGTTGTTTTTTATTGACATATACATCAACATGATCGGTAAACTTTTGTCACCATGAAATTTTTGTCAATGTAAGAAAATAATGCATCAAAAATATTTACCGCCAATCATGTTGATGTATATGTCAAACAAACGCAAGAAATTCCTTTTCTATCAGTGTAATGTTCATTGCAGGAACGCTGATTTATTTTTACATATTTTACAAGGCAATTTATGTTTGTTCTGACACCATTCTTAAACTTTTCATCTGCCACTCCATATATTACTCTTAAAATGCTAAATTGCTAAGTTTGCACATTTCTAATGTGTAGTACTTTCAAAAGATGAATTGTTAAAAAATGACTTTGTTGATCAACAAGGCAAATGCACTTCTAGCTCTAATGAGTCAACTGTATAATCTCATCCTACTGTTACATGTTAGTACAGTGGATAATTGTCATTTTTCATTGAAATATTATCTGAAACATCATGGGCTACATGCTTTCTTGTGATGTAATTTGTATTGCATTTATGGAGATATATTGGGAAAACTGAAAATGAGTTAATTCTGCCTGCTGAGAGTCAATGACCTGGCTACACTCGTGGCCCTCACCTTTTCTGTCTCTGGAGAAAGGAAATACTTAAGACAGAGCTGCAGATCACGAAGAAAATCATGTTCTGTCCTCAGCAACTCCTCAATGACATTCACCCTGTTCTCCTTCCTTTTCTGCTTCATCTCTGAGATTCTCTTCTCCTCCTCTTCCTCAGCTTGCCTTTTTGCATCTGCTGCAGCAGTGGCTTTCCCCGTTGTATCCAAACCAGACATCTGATTTAGCGATGCTGAAAAAACAAATATAAAACTGAAGACAAATTAAGTATCTATTTACATACCTGACTGGTTTATCACCACACTTTTAAATTTCTGCTTCTCATTTTTTGATGTTTGTATAATTAGAAACTGAAGTAAGATTGGGTTTGATGCCAGATCAGTGCTGGATGCTATCAAGATCAAAGAAAATCTGGACCAACACGTACTGAGTTATATTTTAGCGGTGAAGGAAAGCCTTAGAGACGACGACAAGAAACTTGGTAACGCTGTGAATCCCAGAACACTATGGAAATGGCTAGAAAAAACCACAACAAGAGACTACCTACACTGAAAAATGCCATCTATCGCTTTTTGGGATGTGGGATGGAGGGGACTCTTGCCATTATCTTGTTTGACTTGCAGTCATCATGTAGGTTGAACAATAACAACAGTACACAGTTCATACAGGGTAATATAATGTAGACTAGCATCAATAGTAGTATAAAAAAAAAACAGTGTGCATCCACTGAGATTTTTTAAATCACTTGGTAGATTTGCCACCCTGCTTGAATTGGGGTGGAACATAAGCTACTTTAGGGTGGAGATGACTATATGGAAAAAAAACAGTATGTCACTGATGAGAAAACGTAGATAAATATTATGGACAGATTAGTCTGTTGCCGTTCAGCAGAAAATCATGAAATAGAACCAGGAGATAAGCACTGGAAACAAAGAAATTTGAAACAAACAAACAATTCTATTATAAAAGTCTTTATATTAGATCACCTTCAAGGTTGACAGGTAAAAACACTGGAAATCTATACCTGCCTATCCAATAAGTATCCTGTGCTGAAGATGAAATTATCTTTATACAGTTTTTGGAATACACAAAAACACAAGCAACCTGTCTTAAAGAAGATGCTACAACTGTTCTTATAAAATGAGACTCTCACTACAATTTGTTCTCATGAAATTAAATTCTATTTAAACTGATCCTGATGTTGTGTGTGTTGCTGGATAATATTTCTGTTACTTTTAAGATGAACAATGGTGCTTGAAGGAAATACTCTCTACAAATGGTCTTGTGTAATCACATGGATTCTCATTCATGGTTTGAATTTCTATTTCCACATGCCATAACATGTGTTTAAATCACATGACATCTGAGAAATAATTTCCAACTATTTGCTTAGTGAAAAAAATTAATTCTTCAGTACCTTTCAATGTTTTCAGTTCTTCCATGAGTCCATGCATTTTCATGCTATAATAGTGAACTGTCTCATGTATTTCATCTTGCTCATCCTCTTCTACATTGCTCATCATCAATTCTAGTTCTTCTCTAGATTTCTGGAACTTCTGTAAATCAAAAAAAAAAAAGAAAAGAGAGGTCTAAGCACAACAATAACACAAATAGCAAGTATTCAAACAGACTGAGTTCTTCTCATGTATTTTCACTCAGGTAACAAATTGTTAATTTCGATATTTCTAAAACCATTAACTGTCTGACAGATGATAATAAATAATAATAATAATCAGCAACTAGGTAAAAGACAAGATGAACAATTTTTCTTAAGACCTTGCACAAGCATACCTGTCACCATCACAGCTACCATCTAGCAACAAACACAGCCTTCTGTCAGCTTACTAAATATATATATATATATAGCCAAAGATTAAAATAATCAACTATTTAATTCTCATCTACAGAGTAACCAGAATCATTGCATCGATACATTTTTCTTAAATGAAATACTGTGGGTCACAATGTGACAAATGCATTTCTAACATAGTAAAGCCAGTGTTTGATATTCATGAACTCACAATACTGTCTGCCTAGAGAACTATTTTAACAAAGGAAACACATAAATAATAAATCAGATGCTTAAATATCACAGAGGCCTCAGCATAATTAAGTTTAAAAATCTATTTTGGAGATGGAATAGTTTGGCCATCACTGTATCTATTCAATGCAAATAAGCTAATTCTTCAGATCTTTACTTAATTAACTGAATGAGAATTTTGCTTCACTTAGTTTTTCTTGTAAACAAAACTTTTTAAAAAATCATCATTCTTAGAGTTTTAGACTATTATATGCCTGTCGGGCTATACTTCAGCCAATATTTTCATTTTCTGTTTGATGAAAGCTTTGCTGGCTATGGCCAATTTGCTGGAAGGGAGGGACTGCCATCAAGAGTTAACGATACTGAATACTACCCTGATGATATTAAACTACTCTTACTTCCTAGGTAAGTATATCCTGATTTACCTTGTAGATTGCCCTAAAATTTCATTTTTACTAAGTACAAACAGGTCAGCTATGGACATTCTGAAATAAGCCACTTCATGATACAATGGGAATGATAAAAAAACAAACAGATAGCACTGTGAAAGTCTCTCTCTTAAACTAAATATCCTTGCTAAATTATACAATAAACCGAAGTCACCCTAAGTAAATAATCTGTTATTGGAATAAAGTTTTCAGTAGTAATCTGTTGTGAAGAAACAGCGAAACTTCGGCTACCTGCTTTGATCTACAGATGTTGTTTTGATGACATGTTTGACATATTAGTAATTTTTCTGGGCAAGGAATGCATTGTTAGAGATTTTTTCTATACATAAAAGGCACAGAATCTGCTGAGCAGGGGATCATGAATCTTAGACAGTCTTAAAAAAATAGATTTAGAAAAATGTTTTGCACAATAAGACAGTGATGCTTTTTTTTATTTTGACAAAAAAATAGTGTGCATAAAGTTTGAAAAACTACCTGTCCACCTGACATACTATCTGGAGAAATCATGATAGAAGTAAACAAAACAACAGGCGGCAAGCAAGATTAAAAAGTTACAAACAACTTAACAATGCAGAAGCAAGAACTACACTATTATTTAAAAAAGCAGTAACAAAGCAACTGTTTTCCACCAGCTGGGTGGTGGTGGTTGTTGCTTGAGATGAACTTTAGTCAAGTGCCATGTTTTTTTTAATGATACTTCCTGTGTTCAGATTACATGATATTTAAAGTTCTGCTGATTCTCAAAACTGTCTAATGTAGTGTGGTTTAGATCACACTTTTTTGGTGCTCATTTAAAAAAAATGTTTTACCATCTCCAGCTAGGTCTATCTATATTTAGGAACTGGAAAATCAATTCCCATCATGATCACCTGGCTCAAAGATATTAATTAAGAGTGAGCATGTGAGAGAGAGAGGAATTTAGTAAAGCAAACATCTAGCACTAAGATGTGTATTCAAAACCAGTGCTACACAGTGTTGTTGCCATTACTAATATTGGATGCTGAAAGATTTCAAAACCTATAGAACAAACTGAGGAAGAGAAAACACAGAGAGAGAAAGCTAACCTCCAAACTTGTTTCTGTGTCTTTGATTTTGTTTTTGAGGTCATTAATCAAGGTGGCACCAAACTCCTCTTCTGCATCTTCATCCAAAAAAATTTTAAAAAAATAAAAAAAAAGATCAATCAAGATGTGTACCACATTATTTTAAACAAGGTAAAAAATAACTTGAAATATTATTCAATGTTGGTTATTGTTTAGTAGTTTTACCTGTTTGGGAAGAGTTTGGACTAAAGGCAATCAGGTCTGATGGTGATGTAACTTCAGCCTGCTTCCGTCTCAGTGGAGTGCTGCGAGGCAGTGGTCTAGGAGGAGCAGGCCTTGATGGTGTCATCACATCAGAGATTTTCTGGTGCTGCACAAACTCCTGCCCATTTCTTGGTGGGGCCGTACACAAAGCAGGACCAGTTGGCCGTGGAGGTGGTGGTTTGCGTAAAGATGGCTTTCGATCAAAGTCAGAAGCAATAGATACTGATGAGTTCTTGTGTGGAAGTGGGGGTCGATGAGGAATTAGTTTTACTGTAGACTGGTCTTTAATCTCTATTTGAGCCTCATCTTGAACTTTGCTGTACTCCACCATCTGGTCACCAATATCTAGCTTCACTACGTTTGGACAAGGCATCTCTACACTGAAAACATGCATGTCAACATCCTTCTCTTGCAAAGATTCCTTCTTGGATCTTGACTTTTTAAAATCCTCATTAGAGATCTCATCAGATACAGATATTCCAGACAATCTCTTGACCTTTTCCATTTCTTCCTTGGCCAGTAAGTTCAAACTGGATGAATCCAGATTTGACCTGCCACCACTGCACAAAGTTTGTGGTCGCATAGTCTTGGATTCTGTGCCATTTTGCCCAGTTTTTAAAATATGTACTGACTTTGGTTTCAAAATTGGCTTTGGTGCCAAGCTTGGCTTTGGTTTTAAAATATCTGCCTTAGCAGTTTTGAAAACCGTATTCTCTGCATTTGTATTGTTTATGGAAATATCAGAACTGTGAGCATCATGAAAATTTGACATGCTCTTGGAAAAACTAGTAGTACAATCCTCTTTGCTTAAAGAATGCTGAGATTGCAGAAGAGTCTTGGAGTCTATTGAGTGGTGTTCTGATTTAGATACATCCAAGATTTTACTTTTATCTGAATCTAAAGGATGTTGTTTCATATCAAAACTTCTCATCAAATCTCTTGTCTGAATATTTTCTGAACTGACCTGAATCGTGTTGTCAGCCTTCTCTTGCAGGTCCTGGGTGGGTTCACTACCAACAACTTCAATAAAATTCACAGGACAGTACCCTATTTCCCCCGTCTCATCCTTAGCAAGAAACCAGTTTTTGTCAATCTGCTTTAAAACCACAACCGTGTCACCTTCTTGAAGGTTTAAGTCATTGCTGGTTTCTGCCTTGAAATTATAGAGTACGAGTCCATAACATTCAGTATCCTGCTCCTTGAAGTAAATTTTTTCTTTGTGATGTAAATTAATATTTTCCCTGATAGGAAAAACAGAATTGTTTTTATGGCCTGGACAATCAACAATGATTTCAATATAACTGGCGGGAAATATACCTACCTGCCCATCCAGCTCACCTTCAATCCATTCATCATCAATATGGCGTTTTAACTTTACAATGTCATTTGCAGCAAAGGTAAGTTCATTTGATGCTTTGGCAACAAATGGAAAGAGCGTTTTTGCATATGGCGCAACTGATGAGTCATGTGAACGGGTGTTCTCACTTGTGTACGATGAACTACGTGCTGTTCTTGGCTGTGAAATAGTGGTGGCTGAATTGCATGACCACACACTGTTTGTGGTTTTCAGCTGGTTCTTCTTGTCTTTGTCGAGGAACTCAACACACTGGGATAAGAACATACCCTGTTTGTTGCAGCATTCTCCAATGTACCAATCATCATCAACCACTTTAATGATAGTAATGATGTCACCAGCTTTGAAACCGAGTTCCTCATCCAGCTGAGGGATGGAGTCAACCAGGGCCCTGACCTGCAATTTATCACAGTGACTGCTATCAGCTTTGAGCTGAGATTGGATGGATTGGCTTTTCAGTTCACGAACATGGGTTAATGGAAAAATCCCCTCAAGACCTGCCAGAGTTCCATACCACCAATTGTGGTCAATGGCATAATAGCCAAGTATCAATTCACCTAGAAAAATAAAAAAAAAGCTTTCTTTTTCAAGCCCAGTCTAGAACAATAAGAGTCATTAAGACAACATAAGATATTTATCAATAGCATTTTAAGTGTCATAGGAATAATAATGGTAATAAACAAAAAACGCACCCTTTCGGAATTCTAAGTCACCATGTTGCTGAGCAGGAAAGTTCTCTGTTGCCATGAAATTCCTCTGCCCATCCTGGGTGTGAGGCAGCTGCAGACGCTCAATGAAATTTACTGGGAAGTTTCCTTCACAGTCACCTAACTTCCCACAGAGCCAATTCTCATTGACAATTGCTGTCACCAAAACAACATCACATTTCCTTAAAGCTATTTCTCCCTTACGGTCTGTATAGAAATCATAGATTGCTTTCACATATTCTCCTACACTTGGCTTCATCTGGAAGATGATAAAAAAAAAAAAAAATACTGCTCTATAAGTTCATACAAATCTGCCACAAATTGGACAAATACTGATTTCCCTAAATTGAAACTCCAAAACTTACATTCCACTATTTTAAAAACTAAAGGAGTACAGCAGTATATCAGTTTTTGGCGCTATAAAAATTATTTCAGGCAAAAGCTAAAATATCCCATTTTCAAGGATGAGCTATGATGTAGTAACAATTTGTATAATTTAAATAACCAAAACTGGTCTATAATTTTTATTCTTTAATATCTATAAATGAATGTTTAGTAACCCACGATATAATTAGTTTGTATCACTTATTAAGGCTTCCGTCAAAGGAAGAAATAGAATCATTGATAATAATGCTGCAATTTGTGGAGTATTTTTTTTAAAATTCAACGGAAAACATGGGTCTTTTTCTCTCAAAAGTAGTCAAAACCAGGCCAGAACTACAACATTTACACAGGGCAATGAAGTTTTCCACTTCTTTACTTACCACCAATCAGTGATGAGGATGGGCTGAGACCTGAAACACTAGCTAGGTGGGTGATACCAATGTTCAGACTTTAACCAACCCAGCTAAAACTCTTCATTTTTTAGATGTGGGCACCAACTGATGATAAAGAGAAAGGAGGAACCATGCCAAACTTAGTAGGTTTCCTGTGGAAATCAAACTTTGGCTCTTGGCCATAGCATTCCAGCTGCCCCTGCCCTACTGTTATGAAAGACATGACACTGTTCTCATTGCAGCAGAGAAAACCATTCAGTGCCATGCTCCTAACCAATCAAAATCTCCACCATGATCTGTCTTTTACTTCAAAGGAAGATAGTCTGAAAACTTGTACTTTATGTGAAATTGTGTCTTAAGAGCACAAATGCTTGTATTCTTTATGCACCAGCAATGTCTACTGAACAACATATTGCAGCAATAGCTGTATATTCAGTCAGTCACTGTAAAAGTCTTGAAGCCAGAAATTCAGAGCTACAGATGAAACCAAAATGTCTGGTATGGTTAACCATAGTAATGATGTCAACAGTGTGATGCATGTTAAATCTTTTAGTAAGTAGACTAGAAAGGTAAATAGTTAATAAAATTTGATATTTCCAACTGCAAATGTCTTAGTCCCATGCATATTAAAATAATCTAACCCCATGAACTTCAATGTACTACATTATAAAAAGTATTCAGGAATTATATCAAATAACAGTAATTTGTCTCAAAAGTAGACTAGCAGTTTCAGCTCTCATGTGTAAACCATCAGTTCATTGAGTAGACACCTCTTCTGAAGTCCCACATAATAAAAGTTTGGAAAATATGTTTATTTTGATATTGTAGGCCAAGTAATCATATGGCAATTGCCTGGAACACTTCATCAAACTACCTCATGAAGGGTTAGGGTAAATAAACATGCTCTTTGACAAAACCTATTTTGTTATTTTTTTCCCAATAGTTTCACTTCTTGTTCGTATCTACATCAAATAATTTACCAACATTCACTCTTCCTCTCACATTTCCTGGGGCTTATGATATTTAGCAGCCCCAAATTTTTTGTAACAATGCTTCAGAAGCAGGTAGTCCCAGTTGAAATGCAAAGCATTTCCACAATTTCTATCTGAAACAAGAAATATAAGAACTAGATTTAGGAACAATCCTGCATTATCCATCAACCAGACATGCTTCCACTGACAGATAGATCTCTGTATGTTTCCTGCAACATGGCCAACAGATGTAGAAAGGGAGGAGGTATACACAAACTGAAAAAAAAAAAACATATGCTGCCTTATTGGTTCCAAAAAAGAAAACAAAGCTTTGATTCATTTGCTTTTTTTAGTTTAGCAATTTAAAGTTTCATCTTCTCAGGGTTAAAATCACTCAAAATAGGGTTTACAAGTTTCCTTATCATCAAAGCCACTGACTTAGTTGAATTATTTCACATTTTTGTTTTCTAAATCTAATTTATTTGCACGAAAGTTTTCTGCTTTAGTTAAAAATTGTAAAAACACTGCCTATAGCATTTTCTTGTAAAGTAGTTGTTCTTATTTTCCTAGCCCTGTCAGATTGGCTAATTCCTCCAAGCCCAGTCAAACAAACAGTGAGCCAATCAAATGACTACAGAACTTCCTGGTACAACTCAGTACTATTCTTGGAACTATGTTACATAACTTCAATACCATTTGAAGCTAAACTATAAGCAAAAATGTTAGCCATAAACTATGGAATTTAGTTTTCACAATTGATGGAAATTTGAACTATGGCATTCATTTTTTTTAAAAAATAAACTAATTGTTTAAGTTTAAAGATTAAAAACAAAGAACAGTATTTAAAAAAATTTTTTTTTAATTATCTAAAATGTATATATATATCCAGATATGCTGTTAAAGTCAAAAGTGGATCTTGGTCTTTAAAAGTATTTCATTTTTAGTTTTTAAGTAGATATTTAATATGAAATGCAAGTGCTTTAAATAAAACATTCATAAGTTCAAGCCTAAGTATAATTTCTAACCTTAAAGTCTCACTTTTGCAAGATTGTAGAACTAAACATCAAATTATTCCACCAGTAAAGATCTCAGAAATGTATATTATCCTTTAATTTACAATGATTCTAGTAATAAATGGGATCAACAATTTTATTCTCCATGGTTGGTCTTTGTCATTACCCATGAAATAATTTTAAAAATTACTTAGATGTGTGATATGAATTACTTGTACTAGTTTACGCTGGTTATCTGCCCTTTAATTCTTAATGGCCAGATCTCATGCTAAATCAGTAACCTTTTAAAAGTGACATCAAGGTAACTCAGATGGCTCAACAGTTTTTCTAGTTTGAATGGTAATCCTTTAATATTTTTCATTCTGAATGCCTTAGATCTAAATCTCAGTGACATAAGCAGAGCTAAACCAGTCAGCATTTCCCTTACAATATCACTGCCTAAGGTATTTTTCATAATGAAAAAAAAAATAATCAGAGAAAAATGTGGAAATACTTCTAAAGTAAATATTATTATAGATTTGTAACTTTACAAATAAATATATAGGTGAATATTATTGACATTTTCTTGTTTAAAAGACTTCTTTAAAGGCAACACCCCCTCTAACTTTGTAACTGATCTCTCTCAACCAACTTTATTAAAATCGTAAAAGAACTGATTAGTACTTCTACCACACCACAAATTATCAATCACAAAACAGGATCTTATATTTTTACTTATGTCATTTATACATAAACTTATTATTTCTGGATAAACTTAAATCTAAAGTGAGAGACTAGTTGACAATTATCTTCACTTATCAATCTGAAATCTTTATTTTGCTGTACATGTTTCTAGAGACCAAACTCTATTTTTCCTACTAGATGCAGTGGCTAATTGGGATAGATTTTTTCTCTCATCTTTTTCTGTCCTGGTCTCTATTTTCAATAAATGTTTCCTGTAACTGACCTAATTATTTCACTCACCAGCATCAGCAACTAGTGGGTGGTGTGTTATATCTAGTTTCTGCAGCCTGACATGCTGCCCAGTCCTCCTGATATCCTGTACCTATGATTAACCTAGTGTACAATTATCATATCATTAAAATGGGAAACACACCCATCTCATAAATATATAACAGGATACTACCTGCAAAAGTCTTTACTGTAAAGGGGAAAGAATTTAAATTACTATAAAAATGCCTTCAGCAGTTTAAAAGGAAAAGTGGATTGCCCAGAAACTTCATATGGCTGCCAATCAGAATTGTATCTTAATAAAGTTTAATATAAACAAAAAAGTAAAACTAATCAGATGGAGAGAGGGGTGGGGGAGAGAGAATAAAGGGTAAAAAAGCAAGTTTAATCAAAATGAGAAAAGAAAAAATAAAACAAAAGGATAGAGGAGAATATAAACAAACCTGTCTCTTACAATAGAACATGACTGGCATTTATAACAGATAACAAACAAAAAAAGGGTTTTTATTTTTCATTTGGAGGGTCACCTAAAGCTCCTTTTGACAATACAAAAATGTTTATGTAATCATTTTAAAAAAGAAGAAAATCTAAACTTCAAAAGCTAATAAACAATTTTGAAAAGCATAGATGTCAAGATTTTTTCCCTCTCCCTACGCATAAACTTGAAATTATTTATTTGCTTAACTTTTGGAAGCCATTATATTTCTAGTAGATGTTTCTGGGATTTCCTTCTTCTAAGATATATTTGTACAACAAGCTACTTAAAGCTAGAGAATCCTAATTGATAGTAATGTGCTAAACCACAAGGTGGACTTCAAAGAACCTTCTCAGACTTGAAGTAAATAGACAAGATTTATCAACTATCGACATCCCCAGGAAGGTCGAGACACACAAACAGGAAGCCTATCTTCAGTTGTCAAACTTAATTAACCATTCATGCTGTCATAAAAGAGCTGCTAGATAAAATACTAATTATTTTAATTTAAAACCCCCCAAAAAAAGAAAAAAATACACTGGAAGTAGAAACTGATGTAGTCATTTGAGGTGAATTTAAACTTAACTTGTTAGATTCTGATAATGCATACTTGGATTAGTAGCTCTGAAGTAGAAATATTAGAAGACATCAGCCAGGTTATCAATTGGTGACCCACTATAATGCTTGTGAATCTTTAAGCAAATATTTAGCATCAGAAGAACAAATCAGATAACAGACACAAGCTACAAAATGTAAAATTTTATTACCTCAGTGACTAGAGCTAAAAAAAATCTCTCTCTCATCCCCCCCCAATGCTCAAAAGTTTGAGGTGTGGCATTGTGTTAACAATCTGTTGATTTCAGCCAATAACCTAAAGTGTCAAGTACTTAACTCATGAGGAGGCATAACAACATTGTCTTGTCCGATCTTGTTAAAGTAGAAACTTAATTTGCATTTTTTATAATTTTAGTTTAGTGTCCAGTGAAGATTCCTGATATTCCTAATAAAACGAGTTTTCTATCAAAATGGTTAGAACTGTAGGAAACATGTGACGTTCAAGTAAAATAAATGCCCAGAAACAGAATTCTATACCAATTCTAGTTAAAACAAGCACCGTACGGCCAATCTTTATTCCTGTCATGTTTGTAGAGATTAATGTGAAACCTGATGGTCATGTAGCATACCTGGGGAAAATGCAATGAATTCCACATCTAATAATCTCTAATAACTAAATGTTCATTTTATAACAGCATGTCAGTGAAGCTAAGACCTTAAAGAAGAAAAAATCTGAATAAAATTTTTGTTGAAAAGGAATCTATTTCAAAAACATTAACTTCATTTCGGTTTAACAAATTTCCCATTTTCATCAGAAATGTAAAAGTTAACTTAGTATAAAGATTAGGTTCAGTTTCATTAGAGTAATTTATATACCACCTGCTAAGTTCGGATAAAAGCTTCTTGAAGAACCTAGTGATATCTAATTTGTGGGCTCCTTATGGAAAATCATCTAGGGAATCAAAGCTACGGCTACGCTTGCAGATTTTTTGTTCCTGTGGTCTAGCTTTTTAAAAAGAATAAATAGGAAAACCCTTGAGTTTCAAGGGTTAAGCTATCTTCGTCTCAATCAGCTCTATTCTGAGAGAACATCAAAGAAATTTTTAGCATCTCTGGTTGCATGTTTCTGATAGATTTTTTTTAGCAACTGTTCACTCTAAGATCACTTTAGAAAGAATGGAAGCAATATGAAGTGTCTGAAACTAATTTTCACTTCTTAGACACCAATCCACTAAATTCAGTTACAGCAACATGTAAGAACAGTAGAAGAATAAAAATGTAGATGGGTTATATAAAAGCACTTGACCAAAATACTTATCAAAATCATTTTTTAACCATTTCATTATTACAAACACAATAATCCCTGTTACTTATGCAGTTTCATTTTTTAAAAAAAGTATCAGTGGCCAGCATGACACATGAACAGATTTTTGGTGACATTTGAAATAAGATCCAAGCCAGAAAGGAAGTAGTCCGTTCATTCTAGAGTTATAGAACAGATCAGAAATTTGTGCAGTACATTAGTAACATCATCCGTGACATTGCTGCGCTCTACGGTAGTGGGAAGATATCAATGGTCTGTCTGCTCTGAGAAATCTAACACACACTTAAAAACAATTTTCTGATTATTCCCCAGTCACTCTTTCTATTAGTTTAGGTGCGTTGTTGATTCAGTATTTTTGTTATTTGATTTAGCTATACGCAATAAAGAATTTTAATGAAAGTTACTCATAAGAAACCAGTCATTAAACAGAATTAAATTATATGAAGGTAAAAAAATAATAAATTTAAAGCAACCTGAAAAAATTTTTTTTAAAATTTCAGATGTCATTAAAGCAACATGGGAATCCAAATTTTCCAATAAAGTTTAAAAATAAATTTGGCTTAGATTTTCAAAATTCCACCAATTTTCTTCTGTAAATAAGCAATGCAAACTTATTCTTTTAAATATTAGTTTACCTGCAGAATTTAAATCAAATAGTCTGAACTAATAATTAGCAATGTAGCGACATCTATTTTTGACATTGTAGGTGAGAGTGAGAGAATGCACCATATTGGTGATTATGCTCAGTCAGATTAATCCCTTCAAGTTATCGTAAGATACTCAGGGTGTTCGATTTATCTTGACACCAGTGAAACATCATTCTATAGGAAAGTGTGTTGCAAAAAATTTTTTTCTATTATCTCAGATTGATATCTGAGAAATGGAAAATGGTTTATCATGGAAGCCTGCAATCTGCAGCATCAGATAAAGACAGTGAAATTTTATTTTCAAAGTGGCTCCATAGTTCAGGCACAACAAGCTTTCAGAAGAGAATCCAGATTTAGGGAAGAATCTGGCTCGAAAGCACAGTGTGAACACCATCAGTACAAACAGCAAATCAGATAATGCCAGGAAATCTGTTTGTTGTTTGTCAGCAATGTAACTCCAACACCCATTCACCAGTGTCCTTAAAGACCCAAGCTTATTACCCTACAAAGTGAAAATTGTGCCAAGCCCTAAAGATGAAGATAAAAAGGAGATTAGAATTCTGTAAAAAGAAAACCTTACTCCTTGTGAAAATGACCCAGCTTGCTTTGACAATGCAGTCTTGGATGATGAAACACTTTAAGTGGATTTATCATTAAACAAAACTACCAATTAATGGCATTGGAAAATCCTCTCAACTTCAAGGTAAACCTATGTATCCTCAGCAAACATGCAGTTTCATTTCAGTGTGTAATTAGTCCTTATGTTTTTTGAGGAATAACATGCTCCAATGATGGTTACTCCAGACCACACTATTTGGACATGCTGAAAGCTTTGAATTTCAAAGACAGAGCAGTGACCATCCACACTACATCACTACATGTATTGTCATGAACTTCTTTAGCCAACACTTTCCCAACAAGTTGATTTCTTAGTGGGCCTGCCACATTCACTTGATCTAACAGTCCCTGATTTCTCCGTGTGGGGTTATCTCAAGAGTGGTGTACTGCAACAGATGTGTGGACCGACTTTAAAAAAATCTGCGCATTCAGGAGATCCAAGTGGATGCACTGAAGCTTCAACGAACACGTTAGTTTAATGTTGCTGTTATTACGTTAACCAAAAAGAAAAAAAAAACAACTAAAAAGGAATAGTTTTTTTTCTTTCCAAGTGAATCTCCATGAATTAATAAATTAAGTTAAACATTTACACGGCCTCAAGATAAATGGAACAATTTGTACCAGTACAGTGACATTTACTTTTTATTTACTAACAGCAGGAAAAAAAAAACAGAATGTCTTTAGTTCTAACTAAATAGGTTGCCAGTGTGGCTTTAATTTCTCAACCTGTTAAAAGTGAATTCAGTGTTCAGTTTTACTCCTGGGTTGGTTGGATCTGGGGCAAAACCTTCAAAGTTTAAAACTAAAAAAAAAAAAAATTTCCAAAGAATTCGTAGCTTATTTTTAATATTGTAGTTCAAACATAACATAACATATAACATAACACAACATATAACATAAACAAACATAACATAAGATAATAACATAACATAACATATAACATAACACATAACATAACACAACATAACATAACATATATAACATAACATATAACATAACATAACATATAACATAACATAACATAACATATAACACCATATAACATAACACACCATACAACACAACAATAACATAAACACCATACAACACAACATAACATACAACACACATATAACATAACACAACATACAACACAACACAACATACAACACAACATAAATACAACACAACAACACATACAACACAACATAACATACAACACAACACAACACAACATACAACACAACATAACATATAACATACAACATAACACACAACATAACATATAACATATAACATAACATAACATAACACAACATAACAGAACCCAGCTACTAAAGAACGATACCATTCGAGGCGAAATAGTATGGATTCTATCTTTATTAATGTACATTAAAACTGATGGGGCTCCATCGGATTAAAAGGCTACTTCAGCGTGAGTTATTACGAGCATTTGTTGATGAAATTAGTGGGTTGGGGAAGAAATTGAGAATGCCGACAGCTCCTACCATCAACCAACAGGTGGTTCTGGAGACTGGCCATATTACCCTCACAAGCATATACTTGTGCCCCTGGAAGCATCCAAGAGGAAACCATGATGATGATGGTGATGGTGAATTAGAAGATTCGAGTTAGGATATGTTTCAATCGCAGGTTGAGGGAGAAAACAAAGGACGAGTTCATCCGACGGCAGGCGGCAAGTCTGACCCAGAACGAGGGATGGGGGATGGATGGATGGATGGATGCACGGCAGCAGCCCAGCGTCTCCTCCTCCCAGCTATCAACAGAAGGCTGCACCGTTGACCCGAGAAGCCAGGCTTACCCCAGTCAACCTGCCCGCCACAAACCTGCTTACGCTCACCAGACAATTTCAATTCGCTAGCACTACGACGATAACCTGCAAAGCTTTCACCTGAGAGGTGTAATAAGGCCCCCCCCACAACACTCACCGTCCTCTTCTTCGTCCTCCTCCTCCTACCTACGTCTTCTGGCCACCGACAGCTGTCCTCGATATTGTCGCCATCACCCGGTGGATGGTGGCACACGGCCAGGGGACGTAACTACGTCTTCTTGTTGTATAATTTCTTTAATAATAATAATAATTATTATTATTATTATTATTATTTTATTATTATTATTATTATTATTATTATTATTATTATTATTAGTATTATACTAATTCTAAAAAAAATATGTTAATATTTAGCACGTTTACAAGTACACAACAAAAAAAAAATATTTAAAAAATGTTCTAAAAGTAACACAAAAAGATGAAATAAGTCAACATTTATCATTTAGGTGATAATTTGAATTATTAATACAGTGATGAAGCATACCACAGTCGTTGACTAAATTCAGTTTTTCGATCGGAAAATAGTCTTTGGAAGGTAAATTGGACAAGCCACAAAGAATTTCTTTTATGTGTACTATTATCATCATTTAAACTTCAAAAGAGTAAAATCAGAGAACAAACCATTTTTGTTCAAGACTGGCACAAATCTAGCTACAATCCATTGGTCAACAAATTCTTTGCAATGTTTGCCTATTTATTTATTTTTTTTAAAATTTATTGTTGGGAAAAATCCAAAGGTAGTTTTTTTTTTTTTAAATGGAATTTATTTACTTAAACCTACATGCCTGTTGTTGTTGTTGAGGCTGATTTTCTCTTGTTAATACTTCTTTTGAGAGTCAATAATAATTATTATCTCCCTTTAAAAAAAACAATAGTTAAAACTAAATAAAAGCAAAATTATTTTATGCATTAATAAGTTATATTTCCACTAAAACAAAATGTATCATCAGCTGACACAAATTAATTTTATTTGTCTTTACTACGTTGATTCTGAATGACTTTTAAAAGAACAGATGAAGTTTCATGCATTATTAGTGTTGTCGTATATAAATTTTCAAATGAGTTTCTATAAAAAAAGCAAATATCAACATTTTTCAAATCAATAATTTGATATCATTGTTAACACTGAAATATCTCATTTGATAAATTATCTATCGCATTTAATACTTACAAATATAAATTTAAGAACGCAGATGTACGTGTAATATTTGATAATACTGGTTATTCTTTTTTTCCCCCCATTTGCATTTGTTATCGCTTCTCGAAAAACTGAACATTTAAAAATCCTTTCCCTTCGTTATTTCTCGCTAGTTTTTAGCTCCCATCTCTGTTATGCCTTCAAATAAAGGCATGAATTCACAAAGCTTTCAGTTTAAACGCCTTTTGTAGACCAGATGTGAGTGGAAAGGGATGCGCTGTCGTTACTTTTGAGAGAATTAAAGATATCGAAAAGCAGTGTTCAACTAATTAATCAGTTAGGAAATAGTATATCCGATAGTTTTGAATGGATAAACTGGGAATTTGAAATAAAAAGTTGTTGATATGTCGGTCCACGTCTGGTCACCAAAACTAAAGAGCAAAGGACTTGGTGGGTTCTTAGATTGAAGATCGCCTGAGAACCACAGGTACTGTGGGCAACATTTATTTAAAGAAGTGAGATATTTTCTCTATTCTTGCTTTTTCGCATGATAATTATAATCTTTCAAAAAATACGTAAAAACCCACATAAATTTTCCTTTATTCGCCCGTCCCGGTTCGAGTTGACCCACCCCCCCCCAGCAATGCTGCACCACATATGTGTACACACTTACAGTTCCCAAGCAGTACCATTCAAGAACTAAACAGTTTTTTTTTTTTTTTTTACGTTACTTATCCTTGTTTTCTGGAGAGAGAAAAACCGTCGCATCCAGAATCTTTTTCTTGTAGTAACCGCACCGTTGTCCCAGATGTCCACATTTTCTTATGGCGGACGAGAAATGACATCATGCAATACACCGCAATCGGTCGGGGACGAAACATACCGCCTTAACTACCAACGACCCTGCGATATTGCCCACCTCTCGACAGAACCGTCACAGCTGCTCGGGTGTTGGTCTCGGCTCATTCTATTCCTTTCAGAAACTGAGCGGTTACGCTGGAAACAGGTGAGGTTTTCTTTTTATTTCATTTTAATTTCCAATTCAATAAACAAAAAACTCAGCTTCTCTGCTCGGAGTTGAGAACCTTGTTGTAAGCAGAAAGTTTGTTCTGTTCTTTCTTTGCTACTCGGGACTTCATTGACGAGGCCCCGAGCGGGAAAAGTCATTGTTGAGACATTTCCAGTGTCAGATATTTGAAAGTTTACAATGTTCTTAAGGTTTCGTTATAGTGCAGTTACAGACCTCCATTCTACATTAAAGATAAGCAGCTCTTTTCGTTTGGGTAATAAAAGAATGTGTGTGTATTTATGTATATTTATGTAAATATGTAGGTATGTGTGTGTGTGTATTTATGTAAATATGTACGTTTGTGTGTGTGTGTGTGTATTTATGTAAATATGTATGTAGGTATGTGTGTGTGTGTGTGTATTTGTGTAAATATGTACGTATGTAAATATGTGCGTATGTGTGTGTATTTATGTAAATATGTACGTTTGTGTGTATTTATGTAAATATGTGCGTATGTATGTGTGTATTTATGTAAATATGTACGTTTGAGTGTGTGTATGTATGTAAATATGTACGTATGTGTATGCATTTATGTAAATATGTGTGGTGTGTGTGTGTGTGTGTAAATGTGTACGTATGTGTATTTATGTGTGTATTTATGTAAATATATACGTTTGTGTGTATTTATGTAAATGTCCGTACGTACTGTGTGTGTGTGTATTTATCTAAATATGTACGTTTGTGTGTATGTGTGTATGCATTTATGTAAATATGTATGTATGTGCGTGCGTGCGTGTGTGTATTTATGTAATATGTACGTATGTGTGGTTGTGTGTGTGTGTGTATTTATGTGTGTATTTATGTAAATATATACGTTGTGTGTGTATTTCTGTAAATATGTACGTTTGTGTGTATTTATGTAATATGTACGTACGTATGTGTGTGTGTGTGTATTTATCTAAATATGTACGTTTGTGTGTATGTGTGTATGCATTTATGTAAATATGTATGTATGTGCGTGCGTGCGTGTGTGTATTTATGTAAATATGTACGTATGTGTGTGTGTGTGTGTATTTATGTGTGTTTATGTAAATATGTACGTTTGTGTGTATTTATGTAAATATGTACGTACGTATTGTGTGTGTGTATTTATCTAAATATGTACGTTTGTGTGTATGTGTGTATGCATTTATGTAAATATGTATGTATTGTGTGTGTGTGTGTGTATTTATGTGTGTATTTAAGTAAATACGGGGACATGGTCCAGTCAGAGTTTTTACGACACACGCTCCATGAGAGAAATCAGTAACGTGAAATAACTACACATTATACGCTCTAATTTGGCCCTATTCCTAAACGGCCAGAAATATAAAGAATATTAACATGACTTGATTTCTACTACAACCAACAAAATTTTGAACACTTTGTAAATGTTAAAATATTTATATACAAACGAATTCGTGTACATGAGTAAATGATGAATATTATGTTAGGTACAACATTGCTGACACATCACTAAGACAGAATAAGAAATTAAAGTGTAGAGAGTTGGATTACTTACACACGTCCGAGAACAGAGAGATCAATCTCAAAACCTGAGGGAGAAGTACCGGGAGTACTAATCCAAAATAACTTTTACAATTTTAAGATAATAGGGAAAAGACAAACGTGTAAACTTTTAAAAATAGCTGACTATTCCTTATAAAGGCGCCATCTTTGATCTCGGTTCTCAAGAGTCCTCCAAGATTAAAAAGTAATGGTAATTCATTAATACTGTGTTTACAGTAAAACTGCTGTCAAGAACAATGTAGACCACCTGAAGCTACACCTTTCTGCTGCTAGGCATTTTAAGAAAAAACCCCTGAAATACAGTGGTTCCCTTCTCTTGTTATATACTATTATAAAAGCTCTTCAAAAATGGTTACTACGGCAACAAAAGAAGGAATGTTTTTATCGCTACTACTTGGAAGAAGGAAAAACAAAATGACCTGCAGAGGACTGAAAATTTCAATACATTCGTTGAATTTGTTCCATGAAAATAATAACTGTGATATTTTATGCTCTGTCGTGTTATTTACTTTAATTCTCTGCATTTCTTCTTCCCAATCGTACAACCAGCGTCTCTGCTGCTGCTGCTGCTGCTACGTGAAGTATGGCGTTTAGACGACAGCCCTGCGGTATTTCTCGATGCAGGCAGACCCAAAGCCGTTCTGATCATGCTATCATCTGTAAGGGTGTCCGAGAGATCTAACGCTTTTAGTAACTTAGGCGTGGGCCTTTCTTTGATCTCGGCCCGGGTGTGTTCTTGGCACGATCTCTCTGACCAGTTGGAGGGATTCCTGCGAAGATCGTCCTCTAACGGAGAAGGTGTGATCCACTTCTATGATTCTATCTATCGCTTTGTTTAGCCGGTTTTCTAAGGCAGGGGTCTCCAAACTTTTCAATGTAAGGGCCACATTATATATTTCCCACATTTATGCGGGCCGAAGGAATAAAAAATGAAAAAAAAAACAAATCAGTGCCAGTAATTTAATTTCCTCAAATATTAGAGTATAAACATGGAAAAATTAAAACATATCTTGTTGGAAAAAATCAGGGTAAACTGAATAGATTCCTGCCTTTAGTTTTATGCAACCAAATTAGTGTGATGAATGATACTGTCGTTTTGACTTCAAAATTTCATTAAAATCAGGTTCCAGATTAGATGAGCAAATTGTAAGAATTGATTTCAAATGATCATCAGACAAATTTGCTCGATAGTTAGATTTCACATACTTCATTTTGGAAAATGTTTGTTCACACAAGTATGTTGTACCAAAAATGGACACAAAACTACAAGCAAACTTTATCAAATTTGGAAACTGATCTGGCTGCAGGCATTTATAAAACTCAATCAGATTTCCTTCTCTATACTTATCTTTCAGTCTGTCATCTGCCTGGAGATCAATAATTTCCATTTGAAATTGAGTTGGAAGATTTTCAGCATTGCAGTCAAATGGATTATGAAAGAGCCTGATTTCATTTGCTTTGGCATCAAGGTCAGCAAATCGCTCCTGAAACTGTTTTTTCAAATCTGAAATTATTTCATTTGCAAATGAAGAAGGAAATTCAACTTTACTTTCTGCATGAAATTTTTCACAACATGGAAAATGAGCAAAATTCTTAACTTTCACCTGGCCTTCAAGTAGCGCAAGTTTTGCTCTGAATGCCTTGACATGAACAAAGTAGTCACTGATCAAATTTGTTTTGTCTTGCAACTTCAGATTCAATTGATTCATATGACCTGTCATATCTGCAAAAAATGCCAATTTCCAAATCCATTCACATTCTGATAATAATGGCTGAGGTTTATTTTTCTCTGTGAGAAATAAATCAATTTCTAATCTGAGCTCAAAGAAATGCAGCAAAACCTTTCCACAACTAAGCCATCTAACTGCTGTATAATAAGGCAAGTCAACAAACTCGGCATCAATTTCTTTCAAGAAATCACGGAACTGGCGATGGTTGAGTGCATGAGATCTAATGAAATTAACCACAGAAACAACAGGTTTCATGACACAAGACATATCAACATATTTTAGGCACAATGCTTGTTGATGGATAAGGCAATGCAGAAAAATGGGTTTTGAGAATCCTCCAACCTCACAAGCTGTTGTAATTTGCCCAACCAAACCCTTCTTTGTCCCAGACATATTCTTTCCTCCATCAATTGTCACACACTGCACTTGTTTCCATTCCAGGTTATATTCTGTCATAGTTTTACTTACTTCATTGAAAATGTCCTCTCCAGTTGTTGTGGTGTGCATGCTGTGAACTGATGCTAATTCTTGGGTCACATTAAATTCACTATCAACACCACGAATGAATACTAAGAGCTGAGAGGTATCACACACATCAGTTGATTCATCCAACGCAAGAGAATACCAACAAAATCTTTTTGTTTTTTTCCTTTATTTGCCGAATTATGTCGCCTCCTAAATCTTCAATTCTACGAGCAACAGTATTTGACCCAAGACTTATCATTTTGAAGAGGTTTACTTTTTCTGGACATACCTCTCCTGCTGCTTCCACTATACACTCTTTTATGATACTACCATCAGTGAAAGGTTTTCCTTTTTTGGCCAACACATAGGCAACTTTGTAACTGGCTCTAGTTGAAGTTTCATTTTCAGATTTTTTCTTACGAAAACAGCTTGTTGAGAATGCAGACTGTGCTGAAATGATTCAAACTTTTTAGTGCGTTCTGCTCCTGTGATGTGAGAATAACTTGAGCCATGTTTAGATTCATATTGCCGACGAATATTGTATTCCTTCAGAACAGCAACACTGTCTCTACATATGAGGCATAAAGCTTTATCATTTGCTTTCACAAAAAAGTACTTTATCTTCCATTCGTCATTGAATTGACGACACTCACTGTCCACTTTTCTTTTCTTTATCTTTTCCATATCTGAAAACATAAGGGTATTAGTCGTATATTAGCAGAAAAATATGAACAAAAATATAGTTGAGTAGAATATCGAAGCAGATTAAGATGACGCTCAAACGAAAAATAATATCAACAAAAAATAACAGCAAAAATATTCCCACAACGCATCAGCAACACTACGCTTAGGGTGCCCGCACACCGCGAGCAGTATAGCAGGAGGGAGAGTGCAGCAGTCCACACGAGGGAGCAAATGCTCCCGTTTTAGGGAACACTTGCTGCCAAACACCAAATTTGCTCCCAAAACGGAGAGCAAGCAGCAAATGCTCCCTGTTTTTACTGGATGCTCCTGCTTTCGATCATGATGGAAAGCAGGAGCACTTGCTCGACGAACAATTTTGCTTAATAATTTATGAAGACGGGTATTTAAAACTCTAAAATATGTAGAAATTTAGCCTTCTAAATTAGTGGAAATAAATTCTACAGGAAAAAAACAGCTTGTATGTGGTGTTAAAAAGTATTATTATAAAGTGGTAAATATTATGGCAACAGCTTTCGTTGATAAACTAAATGGTTACCATTTTAAACATACAATATTTTTGGCTACAATAGTATTATTGCTATTTTGTATAACTAAGATAAAGGCATTGTCAAAGTACAGAGAAAAGAATATTGTGCAGTGTTTGTGCTCCCTCGTGTGGACGGAGCTGTTCTACGTCCATCTCGGAGCGGCCAGCGACAACCACACACCACGCAGTCCATGACAACACTGCCTGCAACACGTCATCAGCGATCAAACCCTATCAACACCTCAGTTCACTCACCCCCGCGCTCTCTCTCACATAACCACACAGAATACAGCGAAGCCCCACTCGCCCTCCATCCCCACAATATACAGTTATACACAACTGATTGGTTGTAATGCACAGCACATACCTACCAGTACTAGTATCTGTGCGTCACACTGTCGAGAGAGAGGGAAACTGACTCCGACTGAGCGCCACCAGTCAGCAGCCCCAGCTTTAAATAATTCAGCGATGCCAGTCGTACGATAATTATTTTTTCAAGGCCACCACACAGGGATTTGTTTGGCGGGCCGGATGAAATTATGTGGCGGGCCGGATGTGGCCCGCGGGCCATAGTTTGGAGACCCCTGTTCTAAGGTGATGATTTTATAGTCATAATTTAATACGCTTAAGGGGCTTCAGTTAAAAAAGCATCCCTGATTTCTCTTCTTGAATGGTATCAAACGCATGGTTCGCGACGTTTAAAAAATTCACCAGCTAATAAATATGCAAACCTTTATAAGGTGACCGGAGTAAAACCGTCGTTCCAGAATGGCTTATTATTATATTATTATTTAATTCCTTAACGGAATTTTGTAAATCTCTTGTAATAATAGGCATCCTTCGCAGAGACTAGTTTCTAGGTTCGCCAGAAAGAGTATCCCAAGCTATCGGACAGGGTTTCTTTGCTTGTGTATGGCCTATGACAGTGACTCTTTCTGTTAGTCTTGCCATTTTCTGTTTGTTTTGGACTTTATCAGTGATCCTGGTCTTCTTTACGCTTCAGCAGACCTTACCACATCTTTCCCCAACCTTTAATGGCTCGCGCCCTCACTCTGGCGCCTCTGCTTTTCTAGTTTGGATTTCTCCAGGTTTTCCTTTGATCGCCTGTGTTGTGTCGGCACGGAGATTTTCGTAGGAGGCCATCCTCTTTATCTCGCCCTATCTGATGCTGACGACTTCCGGCTTCCGTTCATCCGCCCGTCACCATGTCGTTACATCCATCTATACACGTTCTGCGGGGGCGTCAGAGATGTTCTTTCCTTTGGAGGAGCTGAACCACGCTCCCGGTGCGGTTCGTTGTTTGCGTTTGGGATAAGCTAGACCGGTTCCACGTTCAACCGTCGTATCTGGACATCCCACTCCTTGTGAGAATTTCTGTTCTCTAACTGTCAGCCGGCCACCGAACTTCTCTCCGTCGACAGAAGAGGTGCGAGGAATTTACTCTCCTTGTTTCATACTTGGTGGAATTCCTGGCTCTGGAATGTAGCTCCTGCTAGTCCTTTCCCAATAGGCGACTCCCCTACTGATCCCGTTGTCGGCGTATGCCCCTGTCTCTCAGTTAGGCAGGGGTTGGCTGATGAATCTGTACATGCGTGACCAGTTTTGGCGTTAGTCGATGCGGCCCAGCATCGTTTACCATCTCTCTCTCTCTCTCCCTTCTTCTTCTCTCTCTCTCTCCATCTCTCTCCCCCCATCTCTCTCTCTCTCTCTCCAAAGATTGATTAGCCAGTATCTCTACCTTCAGTTTCTTCTGCCTCAATGTTATTATTCTTTTTCTACCTCTATTTCCAATGTTAAAATTTTCTTAATTCCGTTATATTCGCTTTTTTTGGATATCCCGGCTGAACACCTCTGCTTTTGGTTCTTCAAATGTGCTCAGAGGAGGATTGAATGGTGTCCTTCATCTCTCCAAACGTTTTACTTTTTCACCACCTGAGTGAGTATTTAATTGAGATATATTGTTTCTTTCTTCTTGTTTAACTTTACCTCAGAAAAGTCGTGTTTACTAAAGTTATTTTGTACTCTATATATTTAATTAATTAGTGTTATTGTCGATTTTCCATTTCTAATTTCGTATTTCTCACTGGCAATGAAGAACTAATCAAATCGGATATTTGGTATCGATTCTCAGCCTTCTCTGGAAACGGTCTTCTTAGCACACAGCATTTACAACTGATTATTTCTCCACACCCGATGTATCCGACAATGGAGTTGCTACTGCGTCTTCTTTCGATGAAGTGGTGACGCTTCCTGTTTTAATCCTTGGATGGATACTGTGAAGAAGTATATAGGGAAAACTCTTCTTCAGATGTGGAAACGGCAACGTTCTTCCATAAGCAAGCACCTGCTATCTACTGACAGAGACAGACTCTTTGATTTCTTCTTGCTTTATCCTCTTCGCATCTTCACCGTAAATATTCAAGATGTTCTGTTTTCCCGTAAACGATTATTAATTGCAAACTTCATTAGCAATAATCGAATTCAGACTCTCTTTCATGGTGTTTTATGTTGATGATGCTGACCAGCCCTGACCAGAAACTGCTCTGGTACAGGCTCTACCCACTTTTGGCAGTGTCACCAGGCGTCCTGTTACTGTTGTTGAGCGAGATGGACTTCCGAACGAGGTTCTTTCAATGGCATCGCATCCCGTAAAGACAAGTGGCCCGTTCTCTGTCGAGTCCTCCTCGTTACTGAGAGATGCTCGTCGAGCCGACAAACGGCCCGGTCCGCCGACACCGTGGGCCCCCAAGGACCCGGGAGGTCTCTCTCACGTCGGACACCAAGGAGACGTCGTACAGCTGTTTCACGCTATGGCGAACATCAGCGACAACTCTCCTCCGACCCCAGCCTGGGATCGAACCCGGTACAGGAGCAACGGTCCCCTTACGGAGCTAACCCGCTACCACCTGCCCCACTGGGCCGGCTGTTACTGTTGTTGCTTTAACCTGCTAAGGTCAACACAAAGTTTATCAGTTGACGCGAAGACGACATTGAGGCCTTTTTTTAAAAAAAAGAAGTAGGTTTTAGGTAGAAATACGACCATAATGGCAGCAGAAATCAATTGATTTGTTCAATTTTTTAAAATGTTGTTTTTACTTGTACATCAAGACTGCGTCTAGTTTAAGCTCTGGTAAACTCTGTAAAAATTAACGGCAAATAAAAGTCAATTCGACACTTTTGATTAATTAATCTCTTGCTGGTATTTTAATCCAGGTTTAGATAGGCAGTGACAGCATCCAAGTTACAAATACGGTTAGTATTTCATCCCCAGATTAGCAAGAATCCTGCCCTGCTATTGACTCCGTCATCAGCATTTCTTATTATTAACGTAAACACTTTAATCTCCTCTAGCAACAACAGTACGTACACTCGAAAGTTTGGGATGTAAATAACCATCCACCTTAGACGCAGTTTATACATACCGTCTCTTTATCTCACCTGTGTCAGTTTTCATTAGTTTAACTTTAAAAAGAGATTAACAGCTGATGAACCCTCAACCTTTTATAATGTTATCAGAAACAAAAAAGATGAGGCGGTATTTCTTCCACCAAGGACCCTGGCATCATTTAACTGCTTGCGGGTAAAGTTAATTAACTTCTAATTATGTAAGGTTCTGGACAAGGAACTAAGATTACTTTTTATTCATGGGTCTCAAAGTGATTTGAGTTTCTATGGACTCCTCAGCCGCGTGTTCTTTTAGCTTTCTTGGGCACTTCCGCTTCTTAAACGTCTTAAAAATTATTACTAAGGTAAGAACATGGATTACTTAAACGGGATATGCAGAGCGCGTGCACACCCCCCGGCTCCCGTGCCGCAGTATCATAATTCTGTCGCAGACACCTGCAGATCTCTCTCTCTCTCTCTCCATCTCTCTCTTCCCTCCTCCCTCTCCTCTCTCTCCTCTCTTCTCCGCTCTCTCTCTCTCTCTCTCTCTCTCTCTCTCTCTCTCTCTCTCTCTCCCCTCTCTCTCTCTCTCTCCCCTCTCTCTCTCTCTCTCCTCTCTCTCTCCCTCTCCTCTCTCTTCCCCTCTCTCTCTCTCTCTCTCTCTCTCCCTCTCTCTCTCCCTCTCTCTCTCTAGCTCTCTCTCCCCTCGCTCTCTCTCTCCATCTCCCTCTCTCCCCCTCTCTCTCTCATCCCCCGCTCTCTCTCCCATCTCTCTCCCTCTCTCTCTCTCTCTCTCTCTCTCTCTCTATCTCTCTCTCCCTCTCTCTCTCTCTTTCATCTCTCTCTCCCCCCCTCTCTCTCTCCATCTCTCTCTTCCCCTCTCTCCCTCTCTCTCTCTCTCTCTCTCCATCTCTCTCTCTCTCGCTCCATCTCTCTCTCTCGCTCCCTCTCCCTCTCTCTCTCTCTCTCTCTCCTCCTCTCTCATCTCCCCCCTCTCTTCTCTCTCCAACTCTCTCACCTCCCTCTCTCTCGCTCATCTCGCTCTCTCTCATCTCTCTCCTCTCCTCTCTTCTCTCTCTCATCTCAGAGCCTCTCGGTCTCGCTTCTAGGAAGCGAATCCTGCCAAAGAAGCCCATTAAAACTAAAGCAAATGTTAAATTTTTATTGTGTACCGTTTCTTCCTCTCCAATAAAGAAAACACATTGAAACATGCAAATCATTTATAACTAAAAGAGGAAGAAGAAACGAAAAATTTCATTTCATCACTCTGCTGAATAGAGGAGCATGAAGTGAATTATCGAACTTCTACGGGTGCATTTCAACACCCTGCTTTTGAGGGTGTGGTTGTATTTATGTAATAATATGATTAGCTACATATTTACATACATAGAGATTTTATTGTCAAATATAATATAGTCCTTTTGCAATATAGATTCTGCATGATGTGTGAGCTGGGCTCAGATGGAGATGATAAAGTAAATGTTTACTTTATTTAAATCAGAATAATGTGGAGAACACTAGCTTTTTCGACTGGTAATTAAGGATGTTTCCTGGATGAGTCCTTATTTACATCGTGGCGATGAGTTCGCCTGCACTTGTTGCACACAGGCAAGTTATTACCGTCATCATGTATGCACGTTCTCCTTCAACTACTCCACTTGGTTGAGGCTCACTTGCCGAGTGACGGTTTCTGTATGGAAGGTCGTATCTATGGTCATACAGAAACAAGGCCTAGGTTTCATTTTGTTATTACTGAAACAACATTTTATTAATAAGAATGTCAACATTCCTCAAGAGGTGGGGGTTTTTCTGATCAGTTCTCCTCTTCATCCTCCTTTCCCCCCCCAATGGATTATCTGCCCCTTTATCGCTTGTACTCGTAGATGGCGACATAAACGAACCGTCAGCCAATCAGCGGCGGCGAGGGAGAAAGTGGTCGATTCAAACCAACTCGGGGAAAGGTATCGTTGGCTTCCCTCTACTCCGTCGGTAACACAGTTGATTCATTTTCGCATTACAGCGGTGTCGGTAACTACGCAATTTGGGTTCCCTTTTCTATGAGAAGGGTGTGGGTCTCCATTGGTAACGTTACCTACGAAGATGCGGGCGCAATGAGTTCCCGACGACCGTTTTCCTCCAGTCGGGACCTGGGGAAATGTCGGCCGCCTCTCACTCATCGGGAGACCGGTGACTGTACCACACCAGCCATCTGAGGCCTATTCTCAGTGCTCTCTCTCTCTCTCTATATATATAGCCTAAGACCTTCTGTAGTGTGTGGCACACTGGCTGGCTTCCGACACCTGTTCATAGCCAATACTGTTAGTGGTGGAATCATTAGACATCTCTCACGATGCGAGAGGACAGGGATGTCTTCCTGAGTTGGCTGCTGCCCGAGAGGATGGTATTCGGTCTGTTCAGAGAGGAGGAGACAGTGGTTCCGACACCTGTTCATAGCCTGTACTGTTAGTGGTGGAATCAGTAGACGTCTCTCACGATGCGAGAGGACAGGGATGTCTTCCTGAGTTGGCTGCTGCCCGAGAGGATGGTATTCGGTCTGTTCAGCGAGGAGGAGACAGTGGTTCCAACACCTGTTCATAGCCAATACTGTTAGTGATGGAATCATTAGACATCTCTCACGATGTGAGAGGACAGGGATGTCTTCCTGAGTTGGCTGCTGCCCTAGAGGATGGTATTCAGTCTGTTCAGCGAGGAGGAGACAGTGGTTCCAACACCTGTTCATAGCCAATACTGTTAGTGGTGGAATCATTAGACATCTCTCACGATGCGAGAGGACAGGGATGTCTTCCTGAGTTGGCTGCTGCCCTAGAGGATGGTATTCAGTCTGTTCAGCGAGGAGGAGACAGTGGTACTACAAGTAATCTGGCATTGTTTCTGTAAATTAGTCACATTTACAGAATTCGATTCAACTGCTTTTCTTGTACTGTGCTGAGTATGCTAGCAGCCTGGAAGATCTTCCCACACCGCGCTCCAGAATCTCTCGTTAAGGAATACGCAGTTTTGTGATAGTGAGGAGATTGTCCAAAGTTCCACTGATTATTTCACGGGATGAAAAAGAGGAGGCCAGCCAGCCAGCCCTGCATCTTTTATTACAATGATCAACGATCCCCGATATAAATTGTGGAATGTTGCATGCTATATGATGTTAATTTTTTTCAATAATTGAGTATTTATTTTTTCAACATGTAACATTGTTTCTTTTGCAGATAACAACTACAGATAAGGACTGCTTGTTGTACTAACTGTTTATCTGGACGGGAGATGATACTGCCAACATCCTCTCGGTCATCAGATTTAACTGGTGAACAGGGGACAGACAGCAATGTCAAGGTTGTTGTGCGGATTCGACCTGAGAACGAAAGAGAGGTAGCACAACAGCACACTGTTGTTGTGCATGCTGTGAACGAACATGTCCTTGCATTTGATCCAGCTGATGACCACTGCAGTAATGCTGGATCTCACATGGGCAGGAAGTTCAACCGATGGGACATCACCAAAAAACGCAACAAAGACCTGTCATTTGCTTTTGACCACGTTTTTGGTCCAACGGCTAATAATATTGATTTGTATGAACACACTACTAAGACTGTTCTTGATGGACTGTTGAATGGTTATAATTGCTCAGGTAATGGTACTTTAACTGTCTACTCTTTAAGATCAGTTGTTAAAGGGTTAATCTTTCCTAAATCTCTTCAAAAACAAAGAAACAGGATGATAATTTTATTAGTTTTCAAATAATGCACACCACCTACAGTAAACCTAAATTGAGTGTTTAGCATTGTGTACAGAAACTATAAGAGGCTATAAACTTGAAAATTTATAGAAAGCTGCTTTAATCTTAAAGTGACTATTGTGAACTTTTTTCAATGCACTTTTCTAGGTGTGCTTAATGTATCGGATTTAATTAACTGGTGATCCCTTACCAACCAAAATTAGCAGCTACAGTGAAAAATGTTCAAGATTTTTGTTTGCAAGGAAACCGCTTGTGTACATCCCAATCAAGTCCTATCTGAGCTTGGAATTGAACCATAACATTTTATGATTTTATACTCAGTAGTCTACATTAGCGCACAATTTTTATTTGGTAATATAATAACCACTTCCCTAATATATATTCTGACCCTCAGTTATCATGTCCAAAACTTTTGCATTTATATTTCATTGAGTGATTTACTCTACAGTTATCCATCTGTCTCCTTGCCTGTAAAGTTTTCTTTTAGTAGGGATAAGGTGGACATTATTCTGTGATAATCATCTTAACACTATTGTATCTGTGATTCAGTGTTTGCCTATGGGGCCACAGGAGCAGGGAAGACATACACCATGCTAGGCACTAGCAAACAGCCTGGCATCACATTTCTTATGCTCATGGATCTGTACAAGAGGATTGATGCATTGAAGGAGGATAAACTATGCAACATCGCAGTTTCATACCTTGAGGTTAGTTTTTGGAATGTTAAAAAATTTGAGGCACTTGAGCAGGGAAGAGAAGTTAATGCAAGAACAGTAATTGTCTGTTTTTCTCAGATTCATTCAAGCACTGAAAAAGTGTATTTTCAACTAGCACTTAACAGATTTATATTACAATGCTTTAGCTAGCAAATTTGTTGGAGATGATTTAAATAGTTGATGTTTAATTGTCTGGACACAGGTGCCCAGGTAAGCTGTAATATGTCTGTCTTGAGTACTATATTGCATGGCATCTTGTGAGAAGAAATGCCCACTAATTGTAGGTTTTTCAAAAATTTTTCGAAGAATTTAATTAAAGCAGCTACACTGTAACGTTGTTAATAAATATCTATGCTGTATACTTGGGAATGAATATATGTTATTTCTGCCTCCCTTTCTGTCTGTTGTGGTTGTAGTACTTAGGAGAATTCCCAAGTGGAAATGTCTGCCACTTGCTGTGCTAACATTTCCAAGGATGTTGTGCTTCTTAAATGCGCTATCTTTCCTTACTTTGATTGGTTATTCACCCATTGCTTTCTGCAGAATAATTTGGGATTTGATATCATATTTTAATGACATTTGAAAATATTTATGGATCAACTGTGTGCTTGTATTTTCTGTTTTGCTTAGGTATACAATGAACAAATAAGAGATTTGTTGATGAACTCTGGGTCTTTACCAATTCGTGAAGATCCCAAGTCCGGTGCTGTAATTTCAGGACTGACACTACACCAGGTGTGTATTTCTTAAGCTTGCATGTAATAAGTATAGCACACAGCTGGTGATGTTTATGAGTACATAACCAACAACTGAATTCAGTTATCGTGTTGTCTGCTTACATTTCAGAAGCTGGTCAAATTTTTTGATTTTATTTTAGTTTTTCATCTTATATATTTGCTGACATAATATGGCAATTTTTATAGCTAAATATCTATTTTATTGATCACTAATTTTAATGCGGGATTGCCTCTGATCGTAAATAGAAATATGTTTAGAAAATTTGGCTGAGATGTATTAACTTGGTAATGGTGTTTATTATTTTTGTGATTTACTAATTTAAAGTATGTGATGACTAGCCGTGACATAAAAAGAACAGTTTATCTTGTCAGCATTTAGTCCTGGGTTCATTTATGAGGATATTTCTAATGTACCTTTTATAGTGCATCAGCTGAATCCTTGAAACATTTGATCACTTCTAATATAAATAGAGAAATGTGTGTGTGAAGTTTTAGGCCTGGGTCTACAGCATAATGATGTTTCAACATTGGATTAGGATCATCCCCAAATCAGTGATTTCTGCTAATGTAAATAAAACAACTAATCTGGTGGTTTTATTGTCTGAGCCTATTAACATAATAACATCAGCTATCTTTGCTGAAAGAAAATTTGGACAAATTCCCATTCTTCTAGTTGATAATTTGCAGCCTAAAACCCTCGTCTTAATCCACTATAGCTAGTGTCTAGACAAGATACAAGCTGTAGTGGCATTCACTTTATGTAGTAATGTTTTTTGTTCCAGCCTAAGAATGCAGAAGAACTGCTTCAGATGTTACATCATGGCAATCAGAATCGCTCGCAGCATCCAACTGATGCCAATGCTGAATCATCTCGGTCTCACGCTGTCTTTCAGGTGTGTACATATGACATACCATTTAGTTGTCTCATAAATTTTGCATAAGTATTATGGTAGATTGAAATAATGTTAGGTGAAAATTTTTTTGTCTCTGTTTGTAACATGCTCTCTTGTTTGTAAGAACAGCTGTATGTTTGTGGAAAGTGTGTAATTGCTTATAAAATGAATGTTGTTTCACTGCTGTAATACAACATGTTGAAATGCCATGAATAGAACAAGCAGATGGGGACTTTTCCATGGGTCGAATGGAGGCCCTTTTCCAAATATGGATCAGATCACAGCTTTATTAAAATTGTACATGTCCACAAATCAGCTTGTGTTCTGTCAAAAAGCTGTAGGGAGCACCAAATGAATATAGTCTAAATGTTTTATGATGTAGCATCAGGATCAACAGATAGCTACATCATTATAGATTTGATACTTAACAGATTCGGATCATCAGATCACCATGATCTAAGGGATAATCCTGACTAAACAATATCATTGCACACATCACCAATAGGCAAGGGCGTATACTCATCATCATCACAGACTTTGGACTAATGTTGCATTCTCAGAGTTTGTACACTGTTGTGTCACAGTTCTGGTACTGTCTGTCCTTTTAGTGTCTAAATGAAGCATTCTTAGAGTTACCCATGACAATCTTTGAACTAAGTAAGAACATAAGTATGCAAGCTACTGCACTTGTTAGCTTTTAAATGGAAAATCTGTTTTATTTTACTGTACCCAAAACTAGATTTTTAAGTCTTCATACAGCTACCTTACTTGTTTTGCATACATCTTTAGTTTTTTGACATATTATAATTTTTTAATGTAATAACAACTGTATATAGTTCATCGTTATGACAGACATCAACAGTCATCATTATTCTTGCTTACCATAGTTACATTACAGATACACTTTATTTATTAGTTAAGGATGAAAAGGGTTTTTATGGTTTGAATCTATATAGAGGTGTACTTTATAGTCCAAAAAATACATAATGTATGGAATCTTATATTTATTGTAACTGAAGTGAAATCTGAGCCTTGACACTACGAGGAACTGAATCAACCAGGCATTGTAATGGTTAAAGACTTAAATATATTTAACAAGTGCACTATAAAACTGGGCTTGTGGTCAGTTTACATTGGGAAATATGAATTTTCTAAAACAGTTGTATGGATTTCTCAAAGAACCTGATGTAAGAGGGTTAAGTTATTGTGTATTTCATGTGTTTTAATTCTGGCCAAGTGACCATTAAAATGTTCACTTGTTTTTGAGAATGAGAATTTCTTATATTGCTAGATTTTGTAAGAAACATTATCTTCTGTGAATTGTAGGTTACTTAAATACTTTAGTTTTTCTAGTGAAGACCTGCTGCTGTTACGTGTTGTTTGTATTTTCTCTCTCTTACACTATCAGGTCTTTGTGAAGCAGTGTGATCGCACTGCCAACCTCGTCACTAACGTCCGAGTGGCCAAATTGTGTCTCATTGATTTGGCTGGCTCAGAGCGAGCCACAGTCACTTCAAACAAAGGAACAAGATTTCGTGAGGGTGCTAACATCAACCAGTCTCTGTTGGCATTAGGGAATGTGATTAATGCTCTAGCTGACAGAAAGGTAAGACTAGAAATGTTTGAGAGGGAAAGATCTAACTGATAATGTGCTGTGAGTGCACTGATAGACCCTTGTAGCTGATGAGTGCTGAATGAATGGTAAACTAACTTGCTATAATTTCTATTCTATTTCTGGATGTTCTACCAAATTTTAATTTATTAGAGTGTGAAGAAATGGTTTATCAGTTTGCTGACATTGGATAGAAAGTAACTCTTGGAAAGACTTGTTTTAATTTATTTCACTTTAAACTTGTTCTAATTATTTTGTTGGTTTAAAAGTGACTTCTGTTTGTAGAGCAAGGTCCACATCCCATACAGAAACAGCAAACTAACTCGGCTGCTGAAAGACTCTCTTGGTGGAAATTGTCGGACTGTTATGATAGCAACTGTAAGGTACATCTCATTCTTCAGATCTTCTTTGTTCCATCTTTGATTTCTTCACTTAAAAAAGATCAACAAATGCTGTGTATTTGATTTCTGCTGCCTAGCTAATTTCCTGGGTTTGTTTCCATTGTAATTTTTACCTTTTGGTTCTGAAGAGTAAATAAAAGATAGAGAATGAAGCGTTCAAGAAGATGATTTTGACAGTGTTATCAGGCACCTTTCTCTGCTACGGTTCAGTGTTCTTTTTCTGCTTGGTAGGCATTCCCTGCAAGTTAACATTTGGGGTTTGTTAGGACCTGGATGAAATCCAACGGAAATAGGATTTTGCTAACAAAAGTTTCACAATCACAGCAAATGCTATTTGATAAGTCAGATGTGTCCAGCTAAAACACCACCACCTGGTAACTTAACTTGACTAAACAAGCTGTTATTGTCTGTACAGTAAGATCAGCAACCGAAACAAATTGCATCAATATTGAATGATTATTGTCACCATTGGAAAGGCTGCACTCATTGTGATGTTTCATCCTCGGACTCATTCCTAAATAATGCCAGCGGGGTTTTATTCCTTCTTTGTAAATCTGTTATTGGCATGAATCACCAGATTAATTTTCTGGCATTTTGATATTGGTTTGTGCTACAGGAAGCGCACTGTGGAGTAAAGAAGCTGCTGTTTGTATTTTCTTTTTGGTTTTTTGTAGTCCCTCATCTGGCTCATATGAAGACACCTACAACACGCTGAAGTACGCTGACCGAGCAAAAAACATCAAAGCCAACGTAAGTATTTGACTGGTGGTGGAATGGTAATTTAGGGCGGCTTTGCCTATAAAATTGCAAAAACATGACTCGGTTATGATTATTATTTTGTGTGTTTATTGAAAGCTCCTTAGTTTGTAGCCCATCACTTCTTTGATTCTTTGTCTTGGGCATCAGTTTTGTTGGTCACTTCTGCAGTTCACAAGGAGTGGGGATGATCGTTAGCCAGAGGTACGTACCACAAACTCCACTGGGCTGTTGTGTTCAAAGGCCTTCACTTTGGCTGTGCATAAAACTGAAGCTGCTTGAAGACTTGAGTCCACTAAAATAGCTGCATTTAAAAAAAAAATTTTATTTGCTAAATTGTTACATTGCTAAATTAGAAACGATGTAACTAATTTCGTCTCAACATAGTTTTCAATTTTAGATTAATCTTCTATAAACAGTTATTTATCTTTTCCCCTTTAGTTGAAAAGAAATGTACTGAGTGTGAAGTCTCACTTCAGTCGCTATGGCAAAATTGTGGAAGACCTTCGCCTTGAGGTAAGTAAACCAGCTCTGCTCATTGATTCCTTATTTCATCCCTGAAAACAAATTGGACTTCATGTCGGGCTGCTTAGGGTAGTTAATTATCATTTTTTTAAGGTTTAATGTACAAATTGATTTTTAAAAACAATGTAAAAAAGAAAAAGTTAAATTTTACTAACCCTGACAGCCAAATCTTGAATATAAACAAAAACAGTTACTTTTTTTGTTTATATTCATCTCCAAACAATGTCCTTACGGCTCACCGAAGGCTCCAGCTGGTGTACTGATCTAAAACATCCTGAGATTCACGTTTAAGTGACTGCATCAAACTGCTGCTTTTCGAGAAGCTTATATACAATATGGGATGAATTAGCTTTGCTCTATTGGTGTGCCTCATCCCTTTGTACCTTTTTTAGAAGTAGATGTCAGTGTAACTAATGGTGATGTATTATCTTTTTTTTCTCTAGGTTCAAGGTCTAAAGGAAAAGCTACAGCAGTGTGAGTCAGGGGCATTGGTGCCAGGCTGTCATGTTCAGCCAGATGAAGAAGTTATGAGGTGCGTTGTGTAAAAATGTCTGTCAAAACGGTTTCTACCAGCAGCCTGAGAAAATCTAGTTTGTAACACGTTCCCAACTAAATTCTTTTATTGGCACACCAAGGTTTAGCATGAGTGTTTAATAAGCTGTGTTTTTACTTACACATGCAATGGTTGCTATTAAGAATATGTGATTATTGTCACTTTTGACCAGCATCTTTATCTAGAATTGAGAAAGACATTTGTCATTTTCGTTTTATGGTATCCACATGGCAGATAATGGGGTAAGACAAATGATGCAAACACTATGACTAGTCACTATTTTACAGTCCATTGAATAAAGAAAAGCTATTGTGATTTTAAGCTTAAAAGACACTCAGTCACCTTTGCAAAGAGGGTGGTGGGAGACATCTTGTCCAATAAAGCTAAACTAGTTCTTGATTTACAACTATAATCCTGAAAAAAAATATTAACACAAAGAAAAAAAACAACTTTAAAAACGTTTAAGGAAGAAATATAGTTTGAACTCTGATTCAAACCTCTGAGTTTTACGATCTGTAAATCAAAAAATGTAATTTAAAATTGTTTGTTGAAAATAATTGAATTTTCCGTAAACTCTGCTCAGTGATGCTTGTACTTCACTGACTCGTTCGTGGAGCTTAAAAGGAAGACGGACTTTCTGTTAGCTCAACCTTTTTAAGAAAAATTATAAAAATGTGTTTTTGTTGGTTGGTTTCTAAAGAAAACAATTTTAAAAAATAAGTAAAACAAAATGATACTGGATGAGATTTTATTTTTTAAAATTTCTTTGCATAAACTTTAGACATTCTAAATAAAATAGTTTTCCTCTCTGCACTGTTTTTGGTGGTGCTGAGAACATTTGTGAAGTTACCTTGACAGTTAATTCATGGAAGAATTTCAAGAAGAAAGTGAGTTTTAATTTTTTTCTCTAGAAATTAATACTTCACTTTACAAAGTTTTCCAGCTTAGTATGGCTTCAGACGTGCTTGTTTTGCATTCTCAGGTAAGATTTCAGTTTGTACTTTTAGCGCCATGTTGCCACCTTAGCTGTCTGTGTTGGAATGTGTTGTCTTGCACGAGGGTTTAGATTGGAAAGGCTTCAGAATTTCCTGCTACTTACGTTTGGTTTAGAATTTTTTTTTTTTTCATTGTGGAACATTTATTATTTGCATATTTAATCTGTAGAGTTATCTCAATTGTTTCAGGCTCCAGGAAGAACTGCACAACATTTTCATGTCCAGAAGCAGCCTTCGCAAAGAGATACTAGAGTATGAAAGTGCTCAGAGGGGCATGGAGTGGAAGATTCTCTGTAAAAGGAAGCACCTGGCTAGAATTGGGGGCTGCTTTCTGGAACAAGAGAGTGGCGCATCAGTGAGTCATTATATGAATGCTTAAATATAGGGGACTGGGTGCCCTTAAAATAAGTACTGTTTTTTGCTTAAAATTGTATTTTTATTTATTTTTTTGAGGGGAAAAAAAATCAAATTTTTTTATATAGAAAATTTACTGAAGATTTCTGTGCTGCTGCTTTTCTGGAAAGTATTGGATGGCCAGCAGGAAAGTAGATTCATTTACATGACCTTAGGAAAACAAACAAAAAGCCCTATTTTTACTGGCACATGCTTAATCATGTGGCTGATCTACATGTTGAGGTGAGAGGATGAAGCAGATATTATGGAAGTTGTTTCGTGTCAAGTCACCCAGTTAAATGTGCAGGTGAATCTGTCGTCAGTGCTAACTAACCACAACAGTAGGATGCCCACGAGAGATTTTTGTTTTTCATTGCATTGCAATCTATCTTTATTTTGCTTTGAAAGATTCTCTCTCTCTGTTATGCATATCGTATCATATGGCCATTGTTGTAGACCATACCTATTGGCTGCTAGCTGGTTGGTGAATGTATAGTTTTACTGTTATTCCATAACATGCTTTGTCTCATCGATGTAAAACCTGGGACTAGCTTGATTTTTGTTTTTTTACATTCTTCCAGGAAAAGAAACGAGTTTGTGAGGGTATTGAGATGATGTGGAGCAGGATAGCCAGTGTACATCGAAGAAAGGAGGCTTCTCTGCATAGATTTGAGGAAAATGAAAATTGTCTGAAACGATTAAAGTCTGAAATGGTGTTGGCTGGGAACAGTGATGATGGAAAGATGCCTGAGGTAAGTATGTTTGTCATTTGGTTGAACGTTGCTGTACTCTTTTTATTTTCTTTCTCAAACTAAGATAATCCTACATTTAAAACTAATGTTCTTGTTCTCTCTCACAATAAACCAGGATTACAGAGATCTAACCTGTGTGAAAGTGCTAGACAGTTTAGCTCTACCTACATTTGACTTGGCCAATATTTCATTTTTGTTTTCTTCAGCTTTTGGAGATAAGTCTGCACGCACGACACCTGGAGGTGGAGGTGGGGGACTTGCGGCGACACAACAAGCACCTGAAGACAGTGGTGCAGGCACAGGAACGAGAAAACCAAACAAATGACAGGTGTATAATTAAATAAAATCTTTGTTTCTCTGTCAGGTCTTATACCAGTGGTTTGCAGTGTTCGAGCTCTTGTTTTGTTTTACAGTTTTCATTTATATTTCTTTTAAAAAAATTAACAAAACGGTTTTGAAAACTGGCCACTTTATTGAAGTCACATTTTGAGGTAGTTCATACTACCTACCTGGCTCGCTGGAGACTCTTCACTTTCTCCAGGTGTGATGAGCAACAATACCTACCAAACGACAGTCTCGCTACTGGTTCCCTCATGGTGGTCTGATGCTGAAGGAAGCAAGATACAACTAATCTAGATATTTTTTTGCGTGATGTTAACTCAGCACCCTTTCAATCTTTAACTGGGTATGAAATCTGGGAAGATTAGGAATTTACAGACTAAAACGGATGGCAATGCAATACTTTTATAACTCCATATAAAGACTTGGGTAATTGCTTTAGCCAACATAACAATACTATTTTTGATGCAGAAATTGCATATTAACTCTTTTAAGCTATTTTGTATAAAAACCAAAGTGATGTAATAATTTTGCCATCACTATATATCATTCAGAAATTAATACAAAAATTGTTGTGATCAGTTCGAAGAGCCTGAACTAAATGATTACTTTTATCATCAGAATAGTTATTTGTACTAGTAAGCAGTTTTTTTTAGCTTAGCTCTAAGATGTGTATTTTTTGTTGTCTTAAGTAAAACACCCTGACTACAATCTGGGTGGTGAAAGGAAAGTTAAATGCAGAATTCTCTTCACTGTATTTTTGTGTGAAGGAAAGCGAAGATACCAAGTCCCAAGATTTCATATATCACTTAACAAATGATCTGCCCTGTTTTCCTATGTTGAAGAAACAGTAAAGAGTTCATAATTCTATAGTTCAAACACCAGTGCACACTGGTTGGTTCTGTAGCGTTACCCACAGCTAGTTTCTAAATAACGACGACTTAAAAATGTTTGTCAGTTTTTTGTCTGAGGAATGAAGCGGTCAAGTGGTCATAGCACATGGTGGTTTGTTTTCTTCAGACTGGTTTTGGAGGTGCTGTGCACCATGAAGAAGTTCTTCTTTGTCATGAAGGGAAACAATCTGCTGACATCTGACTTAAAGGATGATTGCTTACGAATCCAGAAGCTGGTGCAGGGTCGTAAAGAGGTGATGTGGGCTGACCAGGCAGAGCCACACACAGATCCTGAAGTTGAGGAGAACAAAAAGATTTTGGACAGCATTATCAGCTTTCCGATGCTCAAGAAACTCAACATCACTCGTGAGTTGCTGGCTGGCTAGCTGAATGTAGATTTTTTTTAAAATTGTTTCTTAGCTTATACTGTATATATCGGGTTACCACAAAGTTAGTTTTTGCATTATAACTCCCAAACTGTAATACATGTCAACAAAAGTAAGTATGCATACACAGGGGTTCTTGGGGAATGCACTCAAAGAATCTCTTCTACCCCTGAGCTGCAAACTCTGGAAATATATAGGTACATGGTGCTCAACAAAACTATTTGACTCCTTTTAATTATTAAAAACACATTTCTCTGATATATTAGAAATTTTATTATGTAACAAGTAGGAATTCAGTAATATAATAAATTTGTCTGGAAACTGAAAATATAAGCAACTGGCACGTTGACCATTCTAATGATGGAGTTGGTGTTCTTCCACTTCTCTTGCACCAAGGCCCAATGAGACCCCTTGTTGGTGACAGGTCTTATCTATCTTCATTCTGATGTCTAAATGGTCCCAAACACTTATTAAGGTTCATTGCAGGCAACTACATCACTTAGGATGTGGTTCTTTTTTTTTATTTTAGGTAGCCCGTGTTAAAACTGACTTATTTCAATTTGAATACAATTTTGATTATTATAAAAGTATATTTCCAATTATCTTCTGTCATCTTAATTGCCTTCTAATCTCTTAAAGTGAAAATTAAAAAAAAAATATTATATAATGTTGTATTTATATTTGAAACTCTAAATAAAAGCTTGTTTTAATATTTGGCTATTTTGATTAGGCAATTAATTAAAGTAACCCTACAAATCTTGTTCTTTTTTTTTCTCATGTTGAAACCTGAAACTTTTGAGAGATGTTAACTCATTGCTATCAGTTAATATCTTAATATCCTAAGCTGTGTCACCTGAATGAGCAAAGATGTTTAATCTGATTCACTGTAAGTCTGGTAGAAGTTGGCAATGTCTGCCAGTTAGTTATCTTTTAAGACATTCGAGATTTTTAGAAAATTGTTTGAATTGAATCCTTCTGTAAGTTGTTTGGGTTCTCCTCCCCTCTCTGTTACAAAGCTGTAGCAGCTTGACGTGCGTGAGTTTTATGGTTTGTAATATGTTGTGTGTGTCTTTGATTTCAGCTACCTTGAGCAATTCAGTAAAACATCGTCGAGAATCACTCACTCCACTGCTCAACAGTACAAGGTCCTTGATGGGTAAGTGGTCATGCTGGAGAATGTAGCTTGTTTCCTCTCATGGTAGGGGAGAGTCACACCAGCTGTTCCAGATATGGGGCTGGGTTAAAAGAGATCTATACAATGCCAGAATTTTTTCCTGTTGACTCTTCTCCTGATAGACAACGGAACAAGAAGTTTAAATGCATTTACATAATCTGTTGTTTAATAGATTGTGCTGAACGAAGATAGATAGCTTCTGTTTTTATAAGATCAGGGTTCTGATTTTAATTGATGAAGATTCCATAATTTGGAATCAGAGTAGGATCTGCTTGAATGTCGATAAAATCCTCAATGAACCTCTAGGATCTTGTGAAGACAAATCCTCAGGAGATCCAGTAATGTGTGTGTGTGGGTGCAACAGAAAAACTATTGAGTAATTTCAGAAAATGCATTTATTTTTCTTGATGCTCGGTACTTTTCACGCAACATCACCTAAAAATCTGATTCTACTCATTTTAAAGTTTTTAAACCCAGTAAAGAGGAATGTAAGGTTTGGTAAATAGGTAGGATGGAGTCAGCTGGTCACTTCAGCATTAACCCGTGGAAACTTCATTTTTTTCCAACATTGGCCTGAACATGTAATTCATGTGTACTTACTCTGCTGGTTTTCTGTTTTCTTTGAGGATTGGCTCTTGGAATAAACTGAGAACTGATGCCATCACTTTACTAGCCAAAAGAATTTGTTTGCAGTGGAGAATGAATGTTTCCACACTATATCACAGAAGTGCGTTTACCAACATATTTCTGGTGTGGTTAATTCTTTTGGTTGGTGTCATCTTCAGCATTGGTTCTATCTCTTGCTCAACCCAGCTGTTATTTACTTAGGTGAAGCTTTAAATTACTGCTATTATATCTGATGTGTTAATTAAAGAAATTTGTTAAATCGTGTTATGTGGTGGTTCTGGTCAGATGTCTCATGAATAGTGCACAAATCTTTTCTTGTCAATTACTTTGTGTTAATGCATAGTAATAATGACTTTTCAAAATTTAGAAATGAGTAGTTTTAATGCAGCTTCACTGTATTAATTATCTTCTGGATTTTGTCATTAATATTTGCTTAGAAAGCATACTATCAGCGCTGTATAGACTATTATTTTCATTTCTGAATCCTGTTTATTTCAAAAACATGCAGTAGGATGGTGTTGCGTATTTTCTGTCCCCTTGGGCCCTCTGTGATTGGACAGGCTTTCTATGCACAACAATTAATCTATTTACTTGTAGACAATACATCTTTGGTGAGTTTTAATGATGCTGTTTGTGACAGTTTTCTAATTGGCTGAATTGGCAATATTCCATTTTAAAGTTTTCCACACAACCTGTTGAAGTTGACAATCTTTGGATATATCTGTATACTGGAGATGATGCTGACCATGCCAGTACTGTTGTTCCATGAATGTTTATACATACGCTTCTCCAGCATCAGTTTCTATTAAGAAACTTTGTATGAAACTAATGATTTTTTGGAAAAATGTATTGATACTTGTAGACATTGAATTAGAAAAATTTTAACCTTTCTCATTTCATTTTCAGCAAAATTATTGGAAGAGTGTTCATCAGCGGCTGATCACTTCGGATGCTAGAACCAAACTTTGTTCCTTCATTTTATGTTTTCATTATTGGGATATCTCCCACTTTCCAGAATGTGACACTTCAGCTGATCATCTTTATGATAGTTTTGTGCTTTGACTCTAAGTTAGACAATTGTTCTTTCTTTTCTTTTTAATTAGAGATGGCTGAAGATGAGAAACAAATGATAGAGAGTCCAGAAAATGAGGTTAGACATAAAACGCATCAGCTGACACCATGCATTGCCAGAGGGAGTAAAAGATGGTGCATTGGGTCATTTAATGATAGTTTATTGAAGTCTGCACTGGGCTCCTCATTGGCTGCCTCTGAGGAGTCACCGGGGCCACTGAATAGGTCTGCTGAAAGACTCAAAAGTTTGCCACAGTTGCCTGAAGCTTCAGTGGAAAAACCACCAGGTGTCTGTGAATCATCACTTTCTAGGACTTTTTTGTGTCCATCACATGAAAAACCAGTTGGCAAGATTAATGAGAACTGTGATGAGGCGGTGAAGGGAAATCTGGTTCGAGCAATCCACCTTAACAGTGAGGAGGCGGTGAAGGGAAATCTGGTTCGAGCAATCCACCTTAACAGTGAGGAATCTCCAAAATCAGGTAAAGCATTTTGATCTGTTCACTGTAACCTAAAGTATTTTCGGATAATCAGACCTCTGCCGTCATTAAATGTGTTCTGATATGTGGATGTGTTCAATTAGTGGTAGCCTTAATCAAAACAGTGGGAATCTTAAAATTCCAGTGGCATTTTCTATCATCCATTTGATGATAACAGCTACTACTCCGAATTTGTATGCCCATGTCATCTCCATAAAAACCCCTTTGAATTTTATTAGAGGTGAGGTAATGGGGTCACATTTTTAATTCAAATGAGTGCCGTTTTAAATTAAAATATTGGGTATGTTTTAGGTAGAAATTGGGTTAAAAGTTGATATTTTGCAGAATTGGTCAGTTGCAGCCGTTTTAAAGGTGTTCACCTTATTTAAAAATGGCCAAAAAGAAATTAGTTCTACTTTTTAACTTGAAATGTGTTAGGGTTGTAAATAAATGAGAATATTGAATATTCATTAGTGTGTAACCACCAAGATACATATTTTCAAAATCCATATTCCTTAAAATAAACATGTTATGCTGCATAAACTTGGCTTACCCTCTTTAAATAACTGTAAATGAATAATGGAACTTTGACGACAAAAGACTGTTTGATATGGGGCTTGTTTTGGATGTCATTTTCAGAAGAGGATACAAAATGTAATAAAAAGGAATTAGTGCTAACCATATTATGAGGTACAAGTTGATACATTTTTTATCTTCAGAAGTCTGGGCTTCGACTTAAACTCCAAAACAAGTGATCTATGGAAAGAGTCATTAAAATTGCTTTAATGAAAAAATAAAAAAATGGCAGTGTTATTTTCTGAAACAAACTGTACAGAAAATACTGCCTGGAACCTCTGCCAATTGGATTAGCGGTTAAATGTTAACACGCTCACTGAAGCATGCAAAATTATCCAAATGATAACAAGGCCACACTCACCATTTACATTATATCCATCATTTTCAATACTACTTATATGTATAAATAACCCCCCAACAAATCCTCTACCTTATCTCAGAATGCCTCTCATAAAGTCACACAAGTCGTACACTGCAGCTATTAAGTTTGCTGAAGAGAGAATTGTAGTAATATCATTGTGCATGGGAAATATGGTGTCAGCAAGGAATGTGTTAGGGGCCAATGTATGTAAAGAAAAGGATATATTACAGACTACAAAGAAAACAAATTATGACTGCAGAGCTGGGTGGACTAACATTAAGGATAAGTTAGCAGCAATGGTCTGTGAGTCATGGACTTAGTACTGTACAGCTGAGATTATAAACCAAACAAATTGCATCTGATGATCACTCTTTATATTTCTCTCCATCTTTATTTTTCTGGTGTGCAGTATTTGCCATGGTGGCTTCCTGGAGGTGTGTGCTATATTATCCAATCGAGAACAGCTGAGCGTGTTGACCTCTGCATCTGTCTAGAAGTGAACCCCCGAATATCAGACAACTTGAAACTGAGTTGAATATTGATTCGTTCTATCAAAAATGAAATTGAGTTTGCTGTAACATCTCAAAATCAGATAAGTGTCAAAGGCACACAAAACTGACACATTTGGCTTTTTAAAGTAGGTGATTCAACATGGTGCTGATGATCACTGATGTCATGCAGTGACTAAAAATAGATATCAGACTTTCGATACCAAAACCAATAATATTGTTTGCAGTTTGTTTCAGATATTTCTCCATGATTACAAACATGTTAAAACAAACTATTTCCACACCCCATTTATCCAGAAGATATTGTCTCTCAAAGTAACTCATTAATATTCATGAGTCTGGAAGTACTGTAGACCAGGGGTTCACACCCCCCTAAAATAATACGTAACTCCTGTGATTAAAGCTATTGATTCCATTAGGGTCAGGTAAGAGATGAACAAATCACGTTTACCTTTGTATCCACATATTTGTAAAAAGTTTTGAATTTGATAAGTTTTCTGTTTCACTGAAAAAAAAAAAATAAAATTTAAAGCTGTCAATAATTTTTAATGAGATGGACGCAGTTGCTTGGCACCACTTAGTTTTTCAAACCCATCCTTTATCTTCGAGACCGCCACCCGCATTTCATGCTTCACATGTATTTTTGATCGGTATTTGCTCTTTACAGGGCAACTGCTGAAAACCCTGATTCACACAAGCGGGGTGTTGCGAAGGGAATCGGTATTTTCATAGCTCCCTCGCTTAATTCTCTGTACTCGGCTGGCGCACTGATCCAAAATTCAGGAGGAGATATTGTTGGGGGCTTTATTTTCAGAGGGGTGTCAGAAGAGATATCAATGAATTGCTCTTCTTTGGTAATAGTGAGGCTACCCCCTCTCAGTTCAGCAGTGAAAGGTTCCCTAATCCAGTTATAATTTTCCATTTCCAGATCAGGAAAGTAATTCTTAAATTGGGATTCCAGTTTAGACGGTGACTCGAGATACAGATTTTTACATCTCCACTAATCTGTGTGTCATGGCTCTCAATAAATTGTTTTAAACTAGGAAACATCCGCAATTTCACTTTTCATTTTGTCACTGAGCTGAAGAATGTTACTGTCACCACCTTCCAGCGAGGTGTTAAGTGTTCAGCTTCTCGTGTCACTCAAATGTGCCAACTTCATGATGAAATCACTGTTGCTAAACATGTAAGCACTGCTGCAATTTACTGTGGTTAATTATGGTAAAGTTCATGCCTCAGTCAAAAACCCACGTTTGAACATTCCCACAAGACAGCCATTTTGATTCATAGTATAAAAAGTCAAGAAATATGCTCTGCACCCATTTCTTCACAAAACCTAACAAACATCCTTGCCTCTGATGGTCTTGTTTTTGGCATAGTTCACAATGTTTATGACTGTTTGTAGAACTTCCTCTAATACTGAGCTTGTCTATGAATCATGTAGTGTGTCCACACAGCAGAAGGAGATTTTTGCCGAATTAAAGCTTTAAGTTCTCCATGAATGCCCGATATACATGCCCCGACTGTACACACTCCCACATTTTGACCTCTCTCGGAGACTTGCACTCATAGCTATCAGTAATATTGAAAAGGTTTTCAGCTTTGCTTGGCCCTGTATTTTCTTTACAGAAGAGTAAATCAACTTTTATTTTATCTTCATCAATGAATCTTATGTTATTAAACGAGCATCTTTAGCACTATCCGTTGCCTCATTTATCTGAATGGCAAAAGGTTTGATACTTATCTTTTCAACTAGCTGCTCTTTTAAATCCTCTGCGATTTGGCAGGACACAGTGTCATTAGACAACAGGATGCTTAAAATTTGTCTTGTGCTAAACTCTCTGGTAACCATCTCAATAGCTGCCAGAAGAATTAAATTTTCTCCAATTGTGCAATTCTGTATGCAACTTGATAGCGGGTGAGAAGAGCTTTTGATTTGTTATGTGATATAGAAGAGAAACTAGCAATAATTCATAATTACAACTGAAATTGTTTTTGATTTCCATCAACTGTGATGGGCCTTAAACTAGTATTTTAAATAATTCTTGACAACTTTGAGAGTAGACAATGATGTGATGCAACATGATAGTGTTTTTGACACACTGTTTTGACTTGTTGAAAGTTTGGCTAATTAATTTATCTATGGATGAAGGAAAGAAATATGGGAAATTAGCTAATTCATGTTATGCAGCAAAAAATATGGTTCCTAAAGCATGTAAAACACCATCACAATTACGTTTTAATAAAACTTGAAAATTGTCTGTTAACCAAACCTAACTACTTTTTTCATCTTCCTCTGCTCAAGAATGGGCGCATCATTTGCAAACTCGTGCTCTCTCTCTCTCTCTCTCAAAGTCCTCATCAGTCTCTTTAGTGGAATACCTTTCATGGGCACTCAGTTAAAACAAAACCCTTTCCCAACTTGTTTTTATATCAAACATGACAAACACACACCCCATTTTTTTGATGTTGATACTCTGCAATAGTATTCCAGAAGTTCCTTTCGTATTCTGTTTAATTGTTTTGATCGCTAATACGCACTATTCAGTAAATTCCTTTGCTATATTTCTTCTTGTTTTGCAAGGACCGGTACAACCTATTCTCCATGAGCCGATCTTTCTTTCTTTCATCTGGTGATCTCCTGCAGTTATTTTTGACACTGCATCATAACAGGTTGGAAGTTGATCATCTAGATCAACTTCATAACTACGTCTTTGTCTGTATATATATATATACTTATTTTTCTTCATTAACATTTAGTTCCGACTTCATAGGCATTCCTCTTTGATGGATGGTATTCTAAAGTTATATCCTCCTGTTCTATCATTCTGAGTAGAATGTCCTCTTTTTTTTGCAGTACATTATTTTTTTAGACAAGATGAAAAATGTAAATTATTTGAATTTATGGCCAACGAAAACCTGCAGATGAATACTCAGTATTCTCATCTATTTACGATTGTAGCGCATTTCATGTTAAAAGGCAGAACTCTGAAAAATGGCCAATTTTACTTGAATTTGGAGATATCACCACAAAAAAAAAAAATTGCCTGTGGCCCGCACTTTTAATTAAATTTCTTAATTTCATGTAATGATTAAATAAACACGTTTCTACCTTCCAAACTGTGACATTTATTCCTCCTTCACAGGGAAAACAAAAATCTGTCTGCTTAATAACCAAGCGTTAAATCAGACAATCAGTACAATTGTGACCCGATGTTTGCTAAAAACTTTTAAGCAAAGTTGTATCGTTATTAACTCGCTGATTTTGATGAATTATATGAAACATCTTTGTTGTAAGAATGCATTATACAAGGTGTTTTTCTTTTGTTTTATTGTTAGTTTATACATTTTTAAATGAAACATTAAACGTTTAAAGTCTTACATCATTAGTTTGAGTAAAATCAATGTGTACTGTTGTTTAGTATACTAACTGTTAAATCTAGCAAGACCGGTTTTCTGTCGCTCATTGGGGAGGTTCAGTTCCTCATGCAGTCTACCAAGCAAAAGGTTTTCCTTTCCTATCTGCTTCAGGTCTTTCGTTTGCCGATGTTGTTAAGTCGTCATTTCGCTCTCCACTGCTGACCATCAACAATCACCTCAGTCCCCCCACTCAACCTGTAACCCCACAGGCTGCTCCATCAACAAGGTAAGAATCTTCTCGTTGCTTCACAATCGTGAGAGATGTTTACCGATTAAAAGTACATGCAGCTCTCCCCCCGTATGAATTCAGTGACTACGCTAAGCTGTTTTCTGGGATAACCAACTGATCGGTGAACAGGTTCAGTGCTCGAGTCAAGGACTTATAGCTGAAATAATATCAGGTGTGCATTTAAATCTGCATAAGCTTTCTTAGTAATGTCATAGTCAGGTACATCTGAACCACTGACCAGGTTGTTGGTGATTAAGAAAAACGAGTTAGCCGAGCTAAGTGAAGTTCCAATGGTTGCTCAAATACTATGATAGATTACTGCTGTGGAATTTTCTTTCATCAAAATATTAACTGAAATAAAACGTTATTACAGACTTGATTTTATTTTTATTTTTTAAAAAAAAAAAAAAAGATTTTCACTGTTGGAATTCCAAGTCAGTTATTAAGGGAAGTTGCTCTGATAGTTAATAATTAACACTGCAGCTAAGCATTTTTGTCAATCTTTGGTACAGTTGTGAAGTTATCATTGGCTAATTTCCATTGCCTTTCTTTCAGAGATCTAGCAAGCAAACCCATTTTTATTAGTGGCTCCACTGTTACAAAATCTCAGGTGACTCTTCCCAGAACAAAACCTAGTGAACATTTTCAAACAGCTTCAAACTTTTCGCTGAAGAGCATCCACAAGCTCCGACCTCAGACAATAGATGGAAATGTTACATCTGGTAGGTAGTTGTTTTACAAGTCATGTAGGTCTTTGGACATTTTGAAAGAAAAAAAAAATTATGGTTCACCTGTTTTCAGAAATCAGTGATGACATGAGGGATTTGAACCTCACCAAAATATCTTGTTCATAAAGTCGTCATAAGTTTGTGGGGAGTGGACAGAGAACCTGGAATACCTTGATTTGCTGAGTTGATGGTTAATAATGTCAATGTTTTGTCTAAAGATTCAGGTTGGTGGCCAACCTCTTTACTTCATCAAGCTGGTGATGCAAGCAATAAAGTTTGATTCTGTACCTACTGTCATTTCTTTTTTTGTTTTAGGTTCTAAGAACAGTAGTAAGCTGAACAACAAAACTGGCTACCTGAGGATGACTCATGCAGCTTCGGTACGAAGCCATGACACTGTCAGGTGAGTTAAATTGACTTCAGTTCTTAAAGGTAAATATTAATCGAGTAACAGAGTTTGCATATTATCTTAGTATAGCAACTTTTCTCAGTGGCAGCGAAAAGTATTCAGATTTTCACATTAATTAACGGAGTATATTTGCAGTAGATGGCAAACATTGTTTCTTTTGTGGGATCCACCTATTTAGTTCTGAGCTGCTGGAATTGATGAGAGAGATTCCCGATACTTATGTTGGCGGGTCTTGCTGATATGTTGTAGCTCCATTGCAGTTCACAACAGTTAACTGCAACTTAATGTATGTATCACAGGCTGGTTGTTAACTTACTAAATGTCAAAGTTGAAGTTTTGAGAAGTTAGCATAGTTTAGAAATGTACATATTCCCAGACAGAATTAAGCACTTTTCACATTCTGACTACAGGCACACATACCTCTTATAGAACTCTGGATGCGTTCTTGGTATATGACAGTGCTGCAAGAGGTCATTATAACATGTAGGAATTTTCCTCCAGGATGAGCATTAAAAGGAAACTGCTATAAGTATGCCTGTATACAGATTTTCTTGCAGTGTGTATATTTTATTAATTGGGATTTACCTGGTAGTCAATAAAGCTGTTCTGCTTTTAAAGTGAGAGAGAGAGAGAGATGGGCCATCAGTAAAAAGGTAATAAGCTGAGAAAACTGACCAGTGGTTCCAAGTGAGTCTTATTGCCAATTAATTGGGAGAATCTGTTCTGTTTTCTTTTGAACAGGTCAAAATTTCAAAAACCACTTCTCAAAACAGACAAGAACTCATTTTGCAGGCAACAGAAAACCAAGTAAGTATTGTGCAGTTATCCTAACACCAACACAATATGACAAATATTTTCTGTTGATGAAAATCTTGTGATATCAGCACAAATTCAGCAGGCACTTGCCATATCCCCTAAGACTATAAATATGCTAATGTATGCTAATCTAAATCCTGCTTTAAAAAAATAAAACTAATTATTTTTTTTGTCAAAGTTATCAGCATAAAAACTTGAATAAGTTAAACATTTGATATAATATACATTATATACTAGAGATATTTGAACCTCGACTAAAGTAGCATTACTGTAATGGTATCCATCTAGCCCGAGGGTTTTATTTGAATGACTTCTCTGGTAATTTATTTAACAATTCCACACCCCGCCTCCCTTTTCCATTGATTTACTGCGGTACTGTCATGTGTCTACTGTGTGCTGATGAAATAACAAGCATGTACTTGCAATGTTAATAAAAGGAGTGAGATTCTTCCAAAAGTAAAACTATTTATGAATACAGTCACTTTGTTTCCTAGTTGTACAATTCAGGTAAAAATATATCAGATCTTGTCTTCCTTGCAAACTAAAAGAAAAGCCTGGTTTGTTTGTTTGTTTGTTCTTTCTGATACGTTGAAAGGGTTTCTAGTTATCATTCTTTCCTTCTGTTTTCTCATGTTTTGAAAGTAGTTTCTAGTGATTAAATATCTTAAATTCATTGAATAAAATCCATCCTGACTTTTCTTTGACAAGTACAAAGAAGTTATTGGATGACTGAAAGGTCAATACCAAATAAACTTTTAAGGGCACCGTAATTATCTTCGATAAAAGATCTCTTGTGAGACATCTACGTAAATCTAGTACATGAAGTGTTTGGAAAGCTTTTCTGATACCAAAAAAAGAATCCATGTTTTTACACATGTCTACATGTACAACAAACTTCAGATAACTATACCAAGCTCAGGATTTTTATTTATTACAAGATATTTTTAGTTTGGTAGAAACGTTTTATAGCAGAAAGATTTCCCGTAAATATTAGTTTTTGTCTGTTTCAGAGTTCATTTTCAAAGTAAATCAGCATCTAATCTCAACAAAGTTGTGCGCCTACTCTGATATTGTGCCGGAAACAGCTGCATTTGGGGAAAGAAAGTTTGGATCTACCAGTTAGGTGAGAGAAGACATTCTTGTTTTTTCCTGCTCACAGGTGACAAAAGTTAGGTGAGAGAAGACATTCTTGTTTTGTCCTGCTCACAGGTGACAAAAGTTAGGTGAGAGAAGACATTCTTGTTTTGTCCTGCTCACAGGGGACAAAAGTTAGGTGAGAGAAGACATTCTTGTTTTGTCCTGCTCACAGGGGACAAAAGTTTGGTAACCTAGGCAGAGGTTTTAGGAGGTATGTTGTCAGTAACTATTTATGGAGTGATTATTGTTTGAGGAGGAGGAAAAATTGTTAATGTAAATCAACTTTGGTGAAGAGACTGCAAGTTTGGTTGAGGGGATCTGCGCTGTATTCATCTTTTATAGACAAACTGATTCAGTCTGAAATATTTTAGCTCTAATTTAAATCTGCCTAGAAATTAAGCTATAACAGTTTTCTAAGACCTATTTCATTTATTGAAAAGGTAGACGCACTTTGTGAACTTGTTTTATTCTGTCTTGATCCAACTTTTGGATTAACAGCTGTGTGGGTGAGATGTTTGTTTATTAATTAATTAAGACTCATACAAATTTTTAAAAGGAAATAAAGGTTTATCAAAAAATTAATAGTGTTGGTGCTAATCAGTAATTTAATAAATATGAACTGCTTAGGCAGTGAGATAATACAGAGATTATTTCTATATTTTTTTTAGACATGTTGCTTGTCTGGTTCTCGAATTGAGCAGGAAGTGGATGCATGTTGTCACCTGACATCTTATTTAAACAGAAATACCACCACTGATCCCTAATATGGAGATAGTCAACTATTCATGTGAAACATTTCCTGTTTCAAGGCAAAAAAAAAATATATTTAAACCTATAAACAGCTGAACACACATTTGTCATTAAATATACAGCTCTACCTTGAATAGAAATCAGATACAGGTTGAACCTGTATAGAAAGACCGCTTAAGGGATAACAAAAAAGTGGTCTTTCTGAACAGGTTCACAGTCACAACCTTGGTGGCCATGTCTTTATTTCTTTTTTTTTATGAATATGAATGTCTAGTGTTTGTATATTGCATCTACAGTTATCAAACCTTTCCTTGCAACCTCTGTCATTTGAAATTGAAGTTTTTTTTTCAAGTGGAGTTATTTATCTTGTTTCTTTTTCTGCTTTTATTCTTACTCCAGGAGATCTACATTTTATCTGTATCATGGTAGGGAATAAATAAGGAAACAATTTTTAACGCACTTATTCTGTGCATGCATGTGTGTGTGTGTACTAAAATTAATCATCATGTGAGATTTTGCTACATTACTGACAGGATTGTATCTCACTTGGTGTCATGTTGTTTTTCTGAAAAGGGCTGTTGGGTTAAATGTAAGCATGAGGAAAGCTCACAAATTTATGCTTTTTTGGAGAAGTCTATGATGTAGAAGTGCTGTCTGTCTAGCTGCTTGCTACTACCACCTCAGACTTGGGCATAACCTCCTCCTCCATCTCCATACACACTTCATCCAAAGCTCCATATCCCTTGCTCACTGAAAATGCCTTCATGTCAGCAAGGCAAGCTGCAAACTCGGAAAGACTGCTGATCATCATCTCTGAAGGAGTGGGCTCATCCTCTTCGTTGTCTTGTTCTTCATCGCTCCCCACTGTCTTCATTGTCACTCAGTCAATGCTGCAAATCCTCCAACATTGCAGTTGACTGGTTGTCTGCCATTGCTATGCCAGCATCCACTGCCACGAGCTCACTGAACAACATCTGAAGTGCATTTTGGCATGCTGACTCCATCTCCTCCTCTAACCGGAATCTCCAACTCCACACCTCTAGAAATACTTCTGGATTGTCTCCTCCTCAATATCTCTCCATGACTGATTGATCCAGTAGATCACTTGCAACACATTTGTTGACTTCATCAGTTCCGGTCCCTGTCATGTTCTCTTTTCTCTCCAGTTTCTGTAGAACTGAGCTCTCTTTTTCTCTTTATGTAATTTTTGGGGTATGTGTGTAAAGTTGTTTGTGTGTTGATAGCTGGGTCAGTTCCATGTTCGGCCACTGCAGCTGTTTACGAGTGAGGTCTTATTTCGACCTGTATTTGTGTTAGTGTGCCTATCACTAAGAGAGCAGCGGGCTATCCAAACTCCTCCGTAAATATGGCAGGAGAGGTAGGATTTGTCCATGCTGAACTCTCGAGACAGTTTTCTCTCTGTGTGTCCTTAGCATTTTATGATGGTTGGTTTGGCTCTGTTTATTCTTTATTAAAATCCATCTGGAGAGGGGGTGTGGGTCGGGCTGATTTTGGTTATTGTTGGGAGAATGGATGGAGACATGTTTTGTCTCTTGATGTTTTTGGATCCCTCATTGGGGAACCAGAGGCTTCCCTTTGTGTTGATTGAATGGGAAGTAGCCCGACCAATGCGGTGGTGTTCATCAGACTGGTCTGCACCCAATTCTGCATCACAATTTATTACTCAGGATCAGAGATTTTCAAGCTGGTGTTGCTGCTGTTCTTCGCTCCTGCAATCAAGTATTTTTAGAAGCGAAAACAAAAGTTTGGTTAGTCCATTTTTTGGGGGGGTCTAAAGATTAAGGGGGGATAAGTTATGAATAGCGGGATAGAGCGAGGCTTTTGTAGAATGGATACTGGTAGATTGAGGTTATGAAAGGAAATTAAATAATAGGAATAGCTAAGGGGAGAGGGTTAAAATTTTCTTGCCGTAAATAAAGGCTGATAACTGAGAAAGAAAACAACACATTCATACCTTCATTCATGCTGTAAGAGAGGTTTTTGTTTTGATCGAGTTGACTCGAGGGATTGGCCTAGTGTGTTGAAGTTCTCGGGTCGTTGGTGTTGTTGTTGTGAGTCATCCGAGGCGCCTGAGGATGACCCTCAGAAGCGCTAGACTCGCAATTGGGAGGCTTGTGAGTTCCCCAAAGGAGTTGCCAAGTTGCCGATAGTACCTCTCCGACTGTAGTGCAGGACACCGTAGCCAGAGATGCTCAGCTGACTCTTCTTCCTCACCGCATAGCCGGCAGCGATCGTCCTCACTCTTCCCCATCAGATGAAGCCATCGTCGCAGAGCTGGGTGGTGGCCGGATCGGAAGCGGATCAGGTCGGTGAGTCTTTCTTTTTTGACAGTGTTGACTCCTCCGGGGCGTTCGACTTGTGGGATAGTAGGGAAATAAGACGGGGATGTTGTTGGGGTGGGGGGTGACAGCTCCGGTTGATTATAGCGTGTCGGGTGGAGCGGTCGAGGGTTGTGTCCACCTGCGGGAGAGCTGAGCCGCTTTGGCCTGCTCGTCGGCTAGCTCATTGCCCTCCAGATTACAGTGTCCAGGTACCCAGAGGATGTGCACTAGGGTGTTGATTCTGTCATGACATGTTATGGCCATGGTCCTACAGGATGAGTTTTGGGGTAAAATGAATAAAAACAAGTCTCATTAATATATTTTTTGGAAAAAATGTCCCCCACAAAGTAAATGAAAGTCAGCATATCAAAAACAATTCAGAATATATTTATAATGAAAAGACGTATGTTGTCTACAACTATTGTATGAATAAGTCTTTTATAATAAAATAAAATATGGTAAGAAATTGTTTTATTCCACTGGTAATCATGAAATAACAACTACAGGAATACAAACTGCAATTAGAGAGTACGCAAAAAGTACACATCAATTAGAATTAGAATCAAGAAATCGTAAATTGAGACTGTCAATGGACTTGCAAGTAGACGTGATCTCTTTTAAGTAACTTATAGCTCGTTCAGCACAGATATTTGATCGTTGAACACCTGGAATCACTGAGGCCTGACGGCTCCAGAAATTATTCAAACTGTTTAAAGCTTTTTGGCAGTTTAATGCTTTTACTGCATCCGTAACCTTGGCAGCATCTTCCTCACAGAATTGATGAGCTGAAAACCATATATCCATCCACACGCCAGACAGAAATCACAGATTGCTTTGAGCTGCTCTCTATACTCAGGCAAAAGAATGAAAGACAAAAGAGCAAGAATGCCCCGTGAATTCCATCTAGCATTGCTCATCGCAGGTAGTTTTTTTAAATTTTATGAAGGGAAAAGCTCTGTTCTTACAATAGTACTTGTAGTAACAGCACAGTTCATAGAGATATTGCATATCATCGCTCCACTTGAGGTCCTTCACTTTCAACAGTTCTTCACTCTGAAGAAAATTTTGGCGGAGCTCATTGTAGTTCCGAATTAGATGATCAGCAAATTCATAAGATATTTCAGATGAAGTAGTTCTCCCAGGAAGCTTGTCATTCATGAGGTGCTTGAGAATTGTGTCCAGTATGTGGTGCTGACAACCAACATATTGTGGTAAAGGAAGCCCTCTTCTTGTGAATTCCTGTCCTAACCGCTTTACCACACCACCAAGTCTTCCAGTGTTCACAGCCGTAGTGTCCGTTATTATCATCAGAATTCTTGGCCAAAGTTGAAACTCATCAAGAACTTCAACAAGACCATTGTAGATGCTTATTGCTTTGCCATCATGCAATTGCATTACCTTCAACCGGATTTCTTTTTCAGCATTCTTGAGCAAAACAACTTGGAGTTCTTTTCGCCTATCTTCTTTCCATCAAAGTGCAACACCCAATCTTCATTCTTCAGAGTCTCTTTGTACTTTTTCTGGGTCTGCAACATTTGTCTTTTTCTCTCTCTATAAACAGCAGCATATGATGGAGTTGGCATCTTGTAGCCCTCATCTGACAGCTGTCGACACAAATTAGCAGATTTTCTCAGAGAAATATTTTGTTTTCGTGATAAGCTTGCAGCAGTTCTGGCAGATTCATATCTTCGCTTATTCTTTTGTGGTGACAATTCCCATTCTTCTTCTCTTGGTGGTTGATCCTCAGCAGTGGTGTCAGTAGCATCACTTTCCTGGCCACTGGAGGAAGAACTCAATACTGATGATGATGTTGCTGCTAATGTTAAGGCTCCCACTTCATTTGCCTGAGATTTTAGCAAAGCCATCTTGCTTGGATGGATGGACCCAGTCTTCTCAGTGACATAACCAATAGCCCCCTTAGACTTTACTTGTAGTTGATGTAATTTCTTGTCCTCAGCACTCAGCCATATACCATCTGCTTTGGTGAGGTCAAAAACTCCAGCAAAAAATTCTTTATCATTGGCTTTTGGTTTTTTTTAAGTGCTTGTCATGCTTTACAAGCAGATTCTCAATTTTCCTCCTTACTGATTTCTTTGTGATACATGGAAAGTTCAATTTTGACCAAAGAGTCACCAGTTCTTCTGAAATAATATCAACTCGCTCGCTTCCTTCTCTCCTTCTTTTGCTCAGCAAGATATTTGTATCTGCCAATAATCATGGCTTGTGTTGGCATTCGCACATATTCATGCAAGGCTTTACTAATAATTTTTAAGCCTTTTCTGGAAGAGCAGCTCTTTTTGTAATGGATTAAATTCTTGCTCCATATCACTCCACTTTTGTCAATTTCTTTTTTGCTGCGTTTATAAGACATCATAAAGTATGTAAACTTGTCGAGATAATTGCACAAATGAATAAGTGATATCTGAAAATGTAAACAGATGCAAATATAAAAGTTGCAGTGGTGGGGGAGTTTTTCGTAAAAATAATAAAAATGAAAGTTATTTCCATGACTTTTACCTAAAGACTCATCCTTTCATACACTGGCCTTCATGAATTTCTGAAAAAGCCACAAACAATCAACACCCTAATGTGCACCCTTTTTTCGGCGGTGAGGGCTGAGACAGATTGTTGCAGGGAGATGATGGCGGGGTCAGAGGTGTTAGGATTGCCCAGCGCTTGAACTAGTGACTTGCAGTCGCTGATGATGGAGGCCGAGGACCAGTCTTCATGTTGATGTAGCCAGTCAATGGCGTTTATCATGGCAGTCTTCTCGGAGTGAAATGAACTGCTAAAGGTCCCGGTAGGAGCGTTCCACGAGTGGATGGTGATGTCTTCACAACGGACGACCATTCCGGCTCCTCCATCTTTAGTGCCTTCAACTGTAGACCCATCAGTGTAGATTTGAAGGTTGGTTGGCTCAGTAGAGGCAATTGTCTCTTTGGCTGCTGCAAGTTGCTGGGCGGGGGATGAGGATTTATGAATGGGAGTAAAAATTGTAGTAGGAGGTGTAGGACGGGGCCATGGGATGTTAGAAATATGTACAGGTTCGGCCGGTTCGGTTAAAAGGTTGAGTTGGGATAGTCGGGGGGAAGTAAAATTTCGCCAATCATCTCGTTTTAGTCGCTTTGGAACAGTGTGATGCAACATCTGTCGTCTGTCATCTGTCGGGGGTAGATGAGCCCAGTTGTCCGCCTTTTTGAGGGAGAGAAGTTGGAGGCAGGAGGCTAGTGGGGGGAGATTTGCCTCATGGAGAACTGCTTCAGATGGGGTTGAGCGCACCTGATGGGTGATGGATCGTGCTGCATTGAGTTGAGCGCTTTCGAGGGACTTCATATTGGTGGCTGAGACCCATGGGGCCCAGGCTGGAGCTGCGTACTCTGCCACACTACGCATGGTTGCAATGTAGATGGAGCGGATGCCGTGGGGTTGCCAGCCCATGTCGTGCCAGATAACTTCAGGATGTTGGAGCGCTGTTGGAGGGTCTGTTTGACGTGCCGGACATGATCGTTGAAGGTCAATTGGCGATCATACCTCACCCCAAGGAAGGTGGGGGCCGGGTTTGTCTTCAGTCTCGTTCCCCCTATTGAGATGTCGGGACACCAGGAGGACTCAGCATTATCCATTGTGAAGAAGGCAACTTCTGACTTCGCTGTATTCAGTGTAAGGCGGTTCTGGCTGCTCCATTCTGCAACTTTGTTCACTTCGGGCTGTAGTCTTTCTGCCACTTCGTTCTTGTTACGGCCGCTGCACACAAGCGCGAGATCGTCGGCATATGCTGAGACCAGTGTTGTTGACTCGAAGGAGCTGAGCAGGTTGTTTATGAAGATAGGGAAGAGTAGAGGTGACAGTACTGAGCTCTGGGGGAGGCCCTCTCTATAGGTGCGAGATCGACCGGTCGTTCCATTCACTTGTACCCTAGCCAGCCGGTTGGTCAGCCAGGACTTCACCCATTCTACGAAGCGGAGGGGCACCCCGATCCAAAGCATCTTCTGTAGCAATCTCGTCCGCCACACTTGATCATACGCCTTGCTGAAGTCGAAGAAGGTAGTAATTGAGCGTTCACGGTGCTTTGACTGGAACCCATCCATGATGAACTGGGACAGTCTCAGACTTTGATCAGTGGTGCAGCGGTCTTTCCGGAAACCAGCCTGCCATGGACTGAGCAAACCATGCTCTTCCAGCCACCATGACAGACGGTTTGCAATCATTCTTTCAATCGTCTTTACAATCGTAGAAGTTAAAGCAATGGGTCGGTAGTTCCCCACCTCTTGTGGATCTTTCCCCTTCTTTTGGAACGGCACAATCGTCGCGGCTCTCCAGCTTTGTGGGCACCAGTTCTGGATCCAGCTAGCGTTCAATAATTGGAGAAGGATGGGCAGCGCTTCAGGTGGAAGATATTTCAGCATCTCCGGAGCCACTCCATCTGGACCTGCAGCTTTGCCAGTCTTCAATTGCTTCAGTGCGCGTTGGAGGTCTTCCAGGGTGAATGGGTTTTCAAGTGACTGCCGAGGGGAGCCCTGTAGTCTTAAAGCATCTCTTCGAAGCTCTCGTACGGCCCTCCTACTCGACAAGTCACTCTTCCGCCCACTCACCGTTGCGTAGGCGGCGTTGAAGGCGTTGGCTTTTGCTTCGTCTGACGCGTATTCGTTGCCCTCGTGGATCAAGGTTTTGCCAGTTTCTCGTGAGGGCTGGCCGTTAAGGGATCTGACAAGGGACCAGGCGCGTTGAACGTCTTTGTCTTTCTTGATCTTGTCTAGATGAAGTTGGAATGCAGTTCTTTTCGCCTCCTCCGTCTTCTCTCTTATCTCTCTGCATTTATCCAGATAGGCCTGTCGAGTGGTCGCATTCAGTGATCTCTGTAGTCGGTTTCTTTCTTTCATCAGCTCTTTTATTTCATCATTCATCCACGGAGTCTGGTTCTGTCGGATGACCTGCTGCGGTACAGCCTCGACACACGCTTTCCGGAGAAGCATCAACCAGGCATCAAGGAGATCGTTGGGAGTTGCTGTTGCGTCGAGTTGCGGGAGGCCCTGCTGGATGATGGCTCTATATTTTTTCCAGTCACCTTTGCGGAAGTTGCGGCGGACTCTTCGCTGTGCTTTCTCTATCTTCACTTCAGCCCCCCACTTGATGAGAATAGGAAGGTGATCCGATGAGAGATCGTACATTGGTTGCCAGCTGCAGTGCTCCGCGGTTAGGGGGTCAGCCACCGAGAGATCCGGTGCACTGAGATTGGAAGATTGGTGATTTCTGGAGGTACGGGTTGGGTTGCCATCGTTGAGAATGGTAAGATTATTCTCTTCTATCCAGTCGCCAAGGGCCTGACCCCGGTTGTCGGCGTTGGCATATTCGTCCCACGCTAGATTGTGTGCGTTGAAATCTCCGCAGATAAGGCCTGGGATCTTCGGGAGTTTGTCTAACCAGTCGGGTCGGGGGGTGTTGGGGCCCGCATAGTTTGAGGTCGCGGGGGGAATGTAGACATTGCAGAGAGAGATTTGACTTCGCCGGGCTGTTGGGATAAGGATTTGTTGGATTTCAGCCGGGCTTGTGGGTGGGAGTTGTTTGGGTGAGTAGGGAATGCCGGAGCGAATGTAGAACAGTAATCCTCCACCCCGGTAGGATTTTGTACCACTGCCGTCACGGTCCTTGCGAACCGCATCATAGCCAGGAAGGTTTGGGGTCGGGTCTTCGAGGCCTAATTTCGTCTCTTGTAGGGCAACAATGTCCACTTTGAGCTTCTTGCAGAGGTCTGCCAACTCTACAATTTTGGTGCTGATGGAATCACAGTTCCATTGTAGGATAGTGAGGCTCGATTTGGACAAGGGAGGGAGGAGAGCCCTTCTTGCGTCTGAATTGGGGGCTGTGTTGGGGGTGGTGGTTTTGACGCAAGTTTGGCAGACCCATTTGTTTAGACGGCGAAGTTTTTCGCGAACCGGTCTTGTTTCGGGTGCACAGTGGACATGGAAACCTCGTTTGCAGGAGTTGCAAGTAAGGGGATTGCGGGATGAGGTCAGCCTGTCTTTGCACGTCAGGCACACGAGATTCGGGTGTGTTGGACGGGGGGCATTGGACACTGGGGGGAGGGAGGGTTGAACAGCGTGACTGGACGATGGGTTTTGGGGAGAACAGGTAGGGCATGACCAGATGGGCTGGTCAATGTAGCGGGAAATTGCTGTGCAACTGCGGTGGGCTAGATTGGGGCAGGCCGAGCAGGGGAGGGGTTTATTGTTGCGTTTGATGGTGTCGTTGCACAGACAGCACTTTCTGGTAGGGCGAGTGTTGGGGGAAGGGGAGCTGCGACTCGGCTGCACCGTCTGTGTCGATGTGGATGCACCAGAGCAGAATTTGCACACGAAGCCTTGTAGAAGATCCTTTGAATATCGGGTCAGGCCGGTGTGTTTCTGGTGGTACTCTCGCCGGCAGGACGTGCAGACGACTGGGGTTTGGTCACAGCGGATGGTCTTCGAGCACCCGGCGCAGGTGGGACCCGGGTTTTGCTCGATATTGCCCGCCCGTAGAAGGAGAAGTCGGAGGTGTAGGGCGGGCAGTACAGCTCCAGCTAGTGAAAAGGGGGGTCGAACGTTGGTAGGCGCCTCCCAAGGCGCGAGTCTGGATGTAGTGCCATGGATTCGCAGATCTCTTGTGAGGAGGTCTCCCGAAGGACGCCGCGGGAAGGCTCCATGACTTTGTCCTCCGGTCGTTGGTGTTGTTGTTGTTGCGTCACCTCAGGTGCCTGAGGATAGTCCTCAGTAGCGCTGTGGCTGCACATGGAAGTCGAGAGAGTTCATTGTAGGAGAGACCCAGCTGATGGTGATGACGGTCCACCAGGAAGGCAGGGCAGCGCATCCAAAGGTGTTCGGATGACTCTTCCTCTTCCACGCAGAACTGGCGGTGTTGATCAGCCAGATGGCTGAATAGTTCGCTCTGTTGGTGGTGCTGGAATTCATGGCTCCATGATTTTTTCGTAACAAGGGCGTTATGTATTTTTGGAATGGTTTTTTGGTTGAGGTGGGCTGGCCACTCTCTAAAGCCTTGCGACTACCCCAAGCTATCCGCTGTGCAGTGAAGACCAGGAAGTTCGAGGGGCAGTCCTTTTTACTTTTTGATGGGAATCCAAAAATGCGCCAGTATGAAATAACTTTGTCCTGGGGACTTTTAATTTTGAAGATCAAGTCTCTGACTAGGCACCACAGTTCTAGTGGTGTGCAAAAGTCTGGAACTACTCATGAAAATAAAATAAATTAATATACTTTAAAATAGTACATATGCGCGTCATGTCTCCTCCATATTCATGTAGGTGGCCTTGAAAAAGGCCATTTTGTGTGTCAGTGATGGCTCAGTATTTGGTGGGCCACCCTTTGTTCTTGATCACCTGTCTGCACTGTGTTGGCATTGAGTGAACCAGTTTGATGAGGTGATCATGGGTGACAACGTGGTTCCAGGCTGAAATGAGTGACTCATGCAACTCATGTGTTGATGTTGGATATCTCCAAGGCCACCTTGTACCACAAGTTCTCAAATGGATTCAGATCCGGAGATTGGGCAGGCCAGTCTATTGATTCAGTGTTGTTCTGACGCTTACAGTTGATCACCTGTTTGGAGTGATGGCAAGGTGCATTGTCATCTTGGAACAGGAACTGGCCTGGAAACAGCTGCTGAGCTGATGACACCATGCACTTTTGCAGTATTGTGATGTACTTGGTCCCGTTGACCATTCCATCGACAATGTGCAGACGTCCGACACCACTGGCAGCCATGCAGCCCCAGACCATGACCTTCAAAGGATGCTTCACAGTGAGGTTGAGGCCCCCAGGCTTTAACTCCTCCAGGAAACTTCCTCACGTAGGTGTGGGCCTGGTTACCAAACAGGCAGAAGGTGCTTTCATCGCTGAAAAGCACCTTTTCCAAAATTTCACATGTCCAGCCTGAGTGCTTCTGTGCCCACTCGATCCGGTTGGGCCTTTGGACGTCAGTCATCAGTGGCTTTTTGTGTGCCTTGCAGCCCTGCAGACCAAACCACAGGCACCAGCGATGAGCTGACACTGACATGACACTTGTCTGACCACTCATGCAGTAGCTGAGGTGAGGTCAACTTGAGATGCATCGAAGTGCATGGTCTTGGCGTGTAATGGTGGGGTTCCAGTTCTCTTTCTGCATGTTAAGTACGGTTGTTAGCGGCGAAGATGTCAAAGATTTTTATTTTGTCCACCCATCTGATGTCAAAATCTTGTATAGGTGCTTGGGCACCCCCCAGCCATGTAGCCTCTGAGGCGCACTGGTAGGTGTCGAGGACTTTGAAGGCTTCCTTCATTTCTTTCTCATCCTTTAAAAGTAGAGTCGTATCATCTGTGTACTGTATTATTTTTACGCCTTCAATGCCTTCCATTTTGTTTTGGCGAAAAGTGACCGCCAGGGGTTTGGCTGCGATGATGTAAAGCATGGCACTTAGGGGGCACCCCTGCCTTATGCCTCTTGATGGGTGGAAGGTCGACAAAATGAAACCATTTTGGAGAATTTGGGTCTGTGTGCTATTGTAAATTAAGTTGATGAAATACTCCCCGAAGCCAAGGTTGTTAAGTGTCCTGAGCAGAAAATTCCAGTCTACTCTATCAAATACTTCTTGTTGATCAACAGCTAGCATTATTCCTGTGTCCAGCCTACCTGTTATTTCTCTGATCAGTTTGAGCGTACTTATGATGCTTCTTCCTGGAACTGAACAGGTCTGGTCTGCACTAATAACTTTGGCTAGCCTATTTGCTACCACCTTAGCTATGATTTTATAATCGCTATCTTGGAGACTGATGGGCCGCCAGCTTTCCAAGCACACACTATTGCCCCTCCTCTCCCCCATTTGGTAGCAGGACGACAGTAGCAGTATGTTGTCTTTCTGAGAGCACCCCACCCCACTAGGGTGGTCCATGTCCATAGGGGTGAAAATTAAAAGTATGATTTTTTTTGCTCCCCGGTCTGTTTCTGTTTCCAATTAGGTAGAAAACAATGTGTGCAAAATTTGAAGCCAATCAAATAATATTTAGAGGTGGCTCAAAGTCCCTATCTTGCAGGCTCCTGGATCCCCCCCAGTTTTCGTCAGACAACTGGGTATTATCCGCTCATAGACGGGGGTATCATGGTTGCCAATCACTCAATGTGGTCCAGATGCTAGTAGGGACTTTGAAGATGTGGGAAACATCTTTCGGTGCTGTGATACAACAGCCAGAAGGAACTGTAGTTGGTCTTCTTTGTTGTATGTCGGGCATTGAAATCCTCGATGAGTTTGACCCCTCGCTCAGCCACGTCATTGATTACTGGAAGATTTTTTACTTTTTTCAGACCTTCTTTGAATGAAATATTATCTTTCCAGATGTCTGGGTCTTCATTAAGGAAGTCACTGTTGATTTCCAGGTATTCCAGCAAACGTACTGACTTGCGAGTTGCAAAAGACTCGAGTGGTGGAATCATGGGACCTTGTAATGTGACACGTTTAGGGGGATCTTCATCAGCAGACCCATCACTCTTATCTGATTCTTCAGGGATCATGGCTGACACTATAGCCCGCTTTGTCGGTACTGAAACCGCTTCATCAAACAGAGACAATGCCACAAGCTCCTCTGATACATACCACAGATGGTTTTGCATTTTTTCTCTAGCTGCTCTTCCGACACGGTCATTATGGAAAGACTGTAGTTTCCTTAGCATCTCCAAATCTTTTCGAGGAGCAGCTGCAGCATCAGGGGCAGAAAACCATGCTTCCACATAAATAAGGATGGAGAAAATACTCACATCACAAACGCAAGACCCCTCCCGTTTAGTAAGGTGTTTAAGTTGGCCACGGAACATCCAAATCTTGAGACAATACAACACTTTTGCCATCCATCTGGCATGATGAAAAGCACCAGGTTTCTTGAAATTGAAACCAGGAAGGTTCCCTCCCAGGAAAACAATAGCTAACTCAAGGAATTCCTTGTAATCGTCTCTGTGATTACCCTGTGCTAACTTGGATTCTGAAAATTTAAGGATACGCTCCCTGTCAGGCTGCATCACCTTCAAGTCCTTTCCAGTTCGGTAATTAGACTGGTCAAGGGAGCTCCATTTCTTTTGAAACCGACGAAAAAGTTGGACATCGGGACCCGAGGAATATCCGGAGCATGTAGAGAATACTGCAGCAAGAAGTATTTCATTAATGTGATGGCGGCATGCTAAATTAAGGACTGTGTGTCCAAGTCTCTGTTCCAGAAGGATGCATGCTCCAGCTCGACGTCCTGTATTTGATGCAGTTGTATCAAAGCAGAAGCCTGCAACCTTTCCTTCCAAACACCATTCATATAACAATTCATAAACTGCTTTAGCTTGATTCTCGCCAGTTCCTGAACTCAGTTTTGGAACACCAAGAGCTGTGTTTCTCCAGTAGAGACATCTGTAATCAAAACTGGCAGGCGGTCAACGGATGTAGTTGAACAGAGGAGAGAGGGTAATAACTTGCCATCCCAATGAACAATGCAGGTTTTCCCTTCAGCTTTGAATGCATTGTGTAAATCCGTCCACATTTTCTGACGATGCTTTTCTCTATAGCGCTTGACACTAGAACGGCTGATGTTAATCTTGCTGGGATCATGTCCTAAACTTTTGGCCGTTTCAGCTACAACAAACAGAGCATTCCGATCAGTTGTTCCTGTCCTATCCAGAGCTGCTGTAAGATCTGGGGTCCATACATTCATTTGTCGAAACCTCTTTCTTTGTGGAGTTTCTTCCTTCTGTCTCTGTCTGTTGTATGATTCTGAAGATGACTCTGAAGATTCATCTACCTCTGTTGATGAAGAAGATTCTTCTAGTATAACCTGACTTGTAGATGCCTCGGCTTCAGCAGTGTGTTTTTGTCTGCGTCTCTTTAGCTCTTGTTCTCGCTGTTGTGATCTTGCTTCAGATGCTGCCAGTTTTGTGTCTTTTCCGCTCATTGAGCCTCGGCGGCCGGGGTTCTCGTTGTGCTTTTAAGAAGTCTTTGTCTTCTTGAATGCTAATTAAGGACATCGCATTAGCATGTGCCACATCAAATAAGTTTTTCATTGCGATTTTGAATTCTTTTTCATTTGCCTCTTGTTTTCCTCCTCTCCCTTTATTTTTCTTCAAAAGTTTCCACTGATTGAATAATTTCTCTTACTTTTTCTATAATTTTGTCTTTCCTTTGAAGAGGAAGCCTAGACTTTTTCCAGTAAGCTTCTACTTCCCCAGTTACTATGTCTGCACTTTCACTAACACTTTTGTTTTTTGTAATATGGTGATGCAAAAAAACACTTAGCACTTGTTCCTTGCTGGGGAGTTTAGCACCAAGAATTTCATTAGATGTTTCTTCAATTAGGTAAAAACCACGTGTTTTCGACATCTTGAAGGAATATGGGAAGAAAGACACAAGTGAAACACCTTTCCAACCTCTCACAGACGAATCTAGTGATGAACTGAATGGCTGATAAAAGATGATGCAATATGCGTTATGAAGGAAAATCTCAGAACTTGTTGAGAAATACACAAGGGAAACACCTTAGCAACCTCTCACAGACGAGTCTAGTGATGAACTGAATGGCTGATAAAAGATGATGCAACACTTACATGCTGGCGCATCAGAAGATGATGCAATATGCGCTATGAAGGAAAATCTCAAAACTTGTAGACTGTTGAGCCACCTCTAAATATTATTTGATTGGTTTCAAATTTTGCATACAATGTTTTTTACCTAAATGGAAACAGAATCAGGCCAGGGAGCAAAGAAATTCAGATGTTCGATTTTATGGACCACCCTACACCCCACCCTTACTGTATGTGCTATTCGCAATCATTGTCAGGTCCTTAGCTAGGAGATATTCAAATCTCTTATAGAAATCCAGCATCAGACCATCATTTCCGGGGGTTTTGTCTTTATTTGAAGCCCTAATGGATGGTTAGGGGCCCTTTGCAGAGCTCAGCTTCTAGAGGGTCTAGTTTATTTTCTAGACTTGCCAGGATGCTGTCCTGAGCAGACGGACAAGTGTCTTCTTTTGTGTATAGCTCTTTGTAATACCGAGTCTCTTCCCTAATTATCTCCCCTATATCGGTTAAGATGCGGCCTTATTTATAATTTTATTCATAGTTTTCCTTTCTGTCTTAGCTTTTTCTAAACCACAGAAAGACCTTCTACATCCTTCGCCGTTCATGGCTGGTACTTGGGCCCTAATTCTAGCGCCTTCTGTTTTGTTTAATTGCATTTTGCTTATCTGGGTTTTGATGGCTTCAATTTTCTTGACTCTGTCTAACCCTGCTGCCACTTTGTTTAGTTCTAAATTTAGTTCGTCCTTGAGTCTATTTTCTAAATACTCCCTATACACGCCTGGCAATACTTTATGCTAAATTCTCTTATCTTAGCCTTGCCTATGTCCCACCACTCCAACTTTCCCAGAAACTCTGTACACTCTCAACATATTCTGATTCCGTCAGAATAGTATTATTGAGTTTTCAGACCCCAGGTCCCCTGGTGTTCTCCTGAGCTAGAAAACTGGCCTTAACCTGGTAATGATCACTCCATGCGATAACGTTGTGCGAGATGTCTTGGAGTTGTTTAGCTACATTTTTAGAAATGTATGCTGTCTAATCTAGTCGCTACTTTATATTTCTTACAGTAATGAGTGTACAATTTAACGCATCGGCCAAGCCAAACTGTGAACATATGGTTTGCAGCTGCAACTTTCCGATCAGGTGTGTCCTACTCTTAATGTCCGGTCCCTGTCTATCGAGTTCGTGGGAGGGGGGACAATTAAAATCACCTAATATGTTGATATCTTCTGCAGGGTAGGACCTAAGTTCCTGCTCTAGTCTGTCGTTGAAGTTCTGAAGGAACGCTGCACGCTCCTTCCCGACAGTAGGAATGTACACCGATACAATCATCACTTTTCTTTGGAACTGATTTTGGTAACTGGCTATAACAATTCCTCCTTTATTATCACTGTAAGAGTGTTCTATTTTAATGTTTAAACTATGATGAAATAAAATTCCTACTCCTTTTTTTTTTCCCTACCGTATCTAAGCTTGTTAGCGAAATACCTGTCTATTTCTTGGTTAGTTTGTAAGTGAACTTTTTGCATGCAAATTACCATATTGTGTGCTGAATGTTCTAGGTGATCTAGAAAATCATTCCAATGTTTATCGAATTTTATGCCTCTCAAATTCAGGGATACTAATTCCAGTTGTCATGCCATAATCGCTAAATCTAGCTCACCAGTTACTGAGTTATTATGAAAAAGTCAGTCCAAAAAGGAAGTGACACCTATTCAGGTGATCATAACCGTGTCTTAAACCTCCCTGAGTCTTCTGTGAGATTGTGCGGGGGTGGTCAGGAATGTGGGTGATGTTACTGGCGGGAGCTCCAGGAACCTTGTCCTCCTCAATGTTTTTTTTTTTTTTTTTTTACCTTATTTTTGGGAGGGGAATTAAGGGCTGAGCCTTTATGGCTCCTTTTGGCGCTCCTCCCTCTGGTGTTCTTTCGGTGTAGTTTTGCAGAATTCTATTTCTTCTGCCTCTGTATCGTCAACTGCCGTGTCTTCGACCACTATTTTGTCAGTGGCCACGTCCGTGGCTTCAGGTGGCATTCAAGTTGGACTTGGGGCGGTTTTATCTGCCACCTTGAATTTTTCCACTCTCGTCGTCTCTTCTTCAGTGGCTTCTTGACTGGTTGCCAGAACCATGGGGCAACTTATGATGGTATGCCCCGTCGTCTGGCATGTTCTACAGTACGGTGGCAGATTTGGCTGATCTCTGTATAGGACTGTGATATTGTAAGTCCTACCCGCCACCGTCTCTGTCACTCTTCTGGGAATAGCTTCTTTTAGGATCATTTTCCCACTATGCTGCCCTGATAGAAACGGCATTCCTGGGAGGCAGTCGTACTTAAAGGGAATTAACACCACCTCATACTTTCCTAGAATTCTAGATGGAATCTCTTCCCCAGCGGCCAAAGGAAGTCCGCAAACTTTAACCCAGGCCACTGGGTTTGCTCCCTCAAAACGTGGGACACGCCTTTCATTTTCAGACCTTTGGTGGAGAGTAGTTCTGCACAGCTGTTCAATTTGCAGACCATCTCCATCGTTCTATTGTAACTGCTGAGGATAGTTTGGACTTTGTCAGTTAGGCCGGCCTCCATTATTGCTCTTCTGGTGTCCATGCAGTTGACCTCTCCGCCTGAATGGAGGAAGACAGAGCCTTTCCGGTCGAACTGCATGGTGTTGCTGGCTTTGGGCTTTATGTCCAGTTCGTCGATAAATTTTTTGCTGTATCTGTCATCCAGACCAGTCAGCCCCTCTGGGCTGGTTACTTCAGTGTAGGTTGATTTGCTCATTATGTGCAGATGTCGATGGCCGGGGCTCCATTTTTATTGAGAAACTTAACCACACTACACTACGAAACTCAAAATTTAGCATAAAGAATAGGGTGGAAAGAAAAAGGGTAGCAAAATAAGAGTGAAAACAAAGCAAAACACAGAAAATTCAGATAGCTATGAAAACCAAAAGAAAAACGAGAAGCTCAAGAAAAGTGAAAAAGAAGAGGAAAACGTGAATATAAAGTTCAAAGGATTAGAAAACTAAGAAAAAATTCGAGCTGAAACTAAAAGGAAGAATGCGAAGGGTTCAGAAAAATTAAGAAAAAATTGAGCTAAAATAGAGAAAAATGCGAACAAAAATTCAAACTGAAGTTAAGAAAAACACGAAGGGTTCAAAGAACTTACAAGTTGATAATATTGAAATAAAAACACGAAAAATTCCAAAAATTCCAAACAAAATCGCAAAATACAAAATCACAAACAAAAGACTTACCTTGAAGAATTCTTCTATGATTCGTCTCCAGTACTATCAGAGTCTAATATCCTAGTGGTTGCAGTCACATTCTTGACAGAGAAGGCTGAGAAGCAATCTAGAACTGAGCTTAGCTGCTGCTTCCAGAACTTGAGCTTCAGTGACTGGATGATCCCTTGATCCACTGACTGTGTCACTGATCTTGTGTTTGGGGGCAAGAAGAAGAGTTTGATGTGTGGGTGGCATGTTGTATTGTCAAGAATCAGAATCTTTCCTCACTGATATCTCATCTTCTGATCCAACTTCTTCATGTAGACATCAGATTACTCATCATCCATGCTTGTTTGTGTGGTAGTCCACAGGCAAGTCTCTTCTTTCCAATTTTCTGAAACAACATGGCTTGATGGATCTGACGATGACAAATGGCTTCTCCTTTTCCCCAATGGCATTTGCACAAAGCATGAGTCTTGGAACATTTGCCACCAGAGCAGTCCTGTTCTTTCACATATAGGGTGGAGTCAATGGACACCTTGAAGAAAAGGCCAGTCTCATCCAGGTTTAATATGTCCTGGGGTTCATATCCAGCACAAAGTTCAGGGACCTTCCACTCTTCTACAGAGATGATGTCGACACCAGCACACTCATCATTCATCTTCTCGTACACGACACTACGTCTCTGAAATCTTCAAGCCATCCATTCACTGCTTCAAAGTCGTTGACTCCTAGCTGCCTCACGATTTCACAGGCCTTTTCCTGTAGAAGAGATCCTCAGATTGGGAACATTCTCAGTCAAATCCTTGAACCACTCGTACAGCAACTCATTGATCTCCTCGTTGCCAGTCTCGTGAGCTTTCCTCATACGCACGCGCAAGAGTAACATTCCCCTCAAACTCCTCAATCTGCTTCCTCTTCACGATGATTTGGATTCTTGCCACATTGAAGACTGTGAACACTGAGCTTCTCAACAATCGATTGGCAGCTCATCCCCTGTTGATCATGCATTCGGATCACTTCCATCGGCAGCTCCAATAATGGCTGATTTCGCGAATTCTTCCAAGGATTCACGTTGAGAGCCACAACCTTGGTATAATGATAAGATTCTTAGGTCACGAAAATAGTCGCAAGATTTAAATTTGCAGTGAACACACAGAAATCACGGCAGATGATGAGAAACTCTGTTTGTCATTCGACATCAGGAAAGCCAAGCGTGCTGTTTTAAAACTTCTGAATATTTGTTTTGAAAACAAACTTATCCTTTATAATTTGTAAAATACTTTTTAAAGCATAACTAATTTTTAAGCTGCTATTTGTGGAAAAAGTAAAATTGAACAATATTTTTATTTTCAAAATTAAGACTTGAACGAACTATTGACTGATCGTAGGTCTGTCAGTGCAAGGTGAGCTGTTAGGATTACGGTCGCAGATTCTTTTGTTTGTGATGAGAAGATCCGGTTCTGCGTCAATTGGCTGTGGCAGTGTTTTGATTGTGTTAAACCAGTGATAGCCCATTTGTGAAGTGTTGATGATGCTGAATATTGAGTTTCAGTGGTGGTTGTGTACAGTTTTCATTCTTTGTGGGAGAAACAAGTCGCATTACACAGGTGTTGCGTGATTTCTCTGCTGGGGGGGAAGGGAATTTTGTGCGGTCGTTATACAGGTGGTTGCTAGGACAGGTTTGACTGTATTTCATTTTATATGGGAATCTAACAAAATGGCTAAAACCCTAGCAAATTGTAGCGCTTTCTTTTTACTGTGTATTGGCTACCCTGTTTTCCAGTATTCTTCTTTTCTTATTTATGCATTACTTTTAAATAAAGTTGGCAGATATGACTTGAGTGGAAGTTTGGTTCACACCATATTGTTAATAGGAAAAGAGATGTTGTCAGGGAGGTGAGGAGCATGTCTCAACTTTTGTACCCATCTGCATGTAAATCGATGATGTACTCTGTGAGTATGCATTTTATTTGTAATAAATTTTTTGCATGTAAAGCATTGTTATAATATTAGTGTTCTTTGCTCAAGTAGATGTTGCAATCATTTAACTGAAAAAAAAAAGTTTTATTGACTTTTATTCAATTGTTTTTTAAATATTTTAAATTGCTTTGCTGCATATCAAGTCTAGATTCCTGGAAATGTTACTGTTGTGAACGAGTCAGTCATGAGATTTGTTACATAATGATTGCTAGCACAACTGGTTTTATTCTCACATGTTCCTAATACATTTTTCTGTGAAATCCATTTTCTTACACATTTCTAAATATTTCATTTTAAAAATAGTAATATTGCATTGCTGCGATGATATTTTTTTCTGGAAACACATGGACATTCACTGTTTTTATCTTAATGTTTACATTCTAATTTGTTTTTTTTTTTTTGGTTGGTACCTTAATTAATATTCCATCACTAAAATTTGTTGTGACTGCATGCTGCTGTCTGTCTGTGTACTGGCATTTTAAAGGCCCAGAACTAGTTAATAAATAGATATTTTTGGCTTTTTGAATAAATGTTGGATTTAACAAATTTTAATTCTGTTGAGGAAATACTCATTTGTAATTTAAACTGAAAAGTTATTTGAAAAAAAATGATAGAAATTTGCTCAGCCATTTTGGAAACAGTGCTAAAATTTTCACTGTTGTCAGACTGGCTCAATAACGTTGGAATATTTCACTACTGCTTGAGTACTGAAGGAGATTAAGCCTCCCAGGTATTGAGATGGTATCCAACTGGTTTAATGTCTTTATTTCTACCAACCATAACCTACCCTGACATTGTGAACTATTTTTTTCTCCTCTCTCTTTGAAGATTTGAAAAGGTTTGGAGGTCTACATTCAGTTTGATCTCCCATCAAACTACAAGCAGATTTTCTGTAATGAAAACTTTGTAGTAGCCAAGGTAAGCGCAAGTTGTCATCAATATTTATTTAACCCCGTGATGAGTTTCAAGAGAGACGATGATCATTTATTTGTGGAATTTGTGTACTTTCCTCGTATCCACAAAACTGAAGAGGCTCTATCCACTTGAATTTAGCATGATGGCAGTAACCATAGAAAATACCTGAAAAGTGTTCTCCTGAGCAATTCCACGCCTGATTCTTGCTTCCATTTTAACCAGCCCAGGTTTTGATTCCTAATCATCGCAGGTAGTCTATAAAACTGCTAGTGTTTCTCCTGTTCCTTTCTGTTTTGACAACAAAAAATAGCAAATCTGATAACCATTAGGTTCCAAATTAAGGCTCGTGGAGATGTTCTTTAAATCCATGTAATTAACTATAATAAATCAAATGGCTGACAATCTCCAACAAAATGGCCACCTGCGACTGCTCTTATATCGTTAAACATGCTGTTGGTTTTGATAACTGGTTAAGTTAGCAAATATTGCAAAAGTTTTCAAATAATTTTATTTGGTTATCGTCTGGTAACTTAAATAGATAAAATTAAATGGGATTTTAAATAAAAACAAAACAATCTTGGAATACAATTATCAGTTTGTAAAGCAGGAAAAAAAAAGTTTCTTTAGCAGCTGCAGTGTAGGGAGTCTCAGAAAACAAAGGGCCTCCTTAGATTTATGTGGGCCATTATTAGTGAGAGCTGCATCTGGTTATCATCTTTGTCGTTGGAAAAGGAAAGTAAAAGTTAGTTATGTTTATCTCATTTAATTGCGTGCAATAGTTCTTATTCAAACGGACAAAAAGATAAACCGTGTCTTTGATAGCTGCTAAATTTAGTAATCTCTGCAGGCCAGTCCATAGAATATCTTTATAGATTTCTAAAAAAACTAGAAGAAGAATCACTCACTCCTGAGGATGGATCACAGCCTGACTTAACACAACCACCCACTGGAAAAAGAATAATAGAGGAATGTATTTTCCTATTGTGAAATATATTGGTGGCAAAATATTACTGTATATGTGGAAATAGTAGAAATTTATAATCTATTGATCAGTGAGTGGAAGAGCAATAATGGTACCGTCTAGGTATGGTATTTTTTTCAATCCAAGAATTCCATCAAGGGGCTTGAGCACTAAATGAAGTCTGCTTATTCGCAATGGATAGCAGAAATGTCCAGATGTGGATTGTACTCTGCTATATCTATATTGTACAGTCCATTTACCGTAACATTTTCTCTACACAGTAAATTAGAAATAGTGAATAGGAGTTAGGGGCCCAGTACGGACAGAATGTTTCACATTGTCTCCTGAAACAAGATGCTTCTACGTGGGAATAACTACTTCCCACATCTTTTTCAATGTCTGCTGTTATGTTGATGTGAGTTTGTCATATTGAAGTAACCTTTTATCTTTGCTCTTTTCTGAAAGTTACCCTATTATGGGTTTGTTATCCTTATTGTACAAGGTCTCAAATTTGTAAAAAGGATAAGAAAGGGTAGTTTTCAGTATCTGTTATAGACATTTTTATGGACTATGATACCTGGCAGTAATTGTTGTATAGGTGCTATATTTATTTTTCGTCACAGTCCTGTTTAAAGCACAATTTTTATTATCATTCCAGTACAACAATGAAACCTTAGTTTTGATTTTCATTTGTCGAATGTAATCCTGCATTCAGGGAAGAATAGTATTTGGAAGAGAATTTTACACAGGAAAGTGAAGTCAGTTGTCATACGCAAGAACACAGAATGTGAGGATTAGCAAGAAAACAGCTAATCCTTAATGATTCAAGTATTGTGAAGAAATGTAATTGATTCTCCAAAATTTATATTCCATTAATTTACTTTATTTGGCTGTTGGTTTTTTTTTTTTTAAATTTTAAACTATTAGACCAATGAGCAATTTTACAGCAAATGTTAAATTGTGAAATCACTTGATAATGGCAGTTAATTGGATTCTAGAGCCAAGTTGATATCAAAATAAAATGATTTTGGTATTTTTAAAGTAAAATTCCATGCTGATGTTTTGTTTTAAGTTGTTTTTCCTTGGCACTAAAATTGAGATTTATTTGGCTCGTTTGTTTACATTAAAATGTCACCTTGTCTTGATATATGCAATTTGGATAGCAGAACAATGGGTGAGGCAAGTAAGTGTGATTCAAGCTGCCATGACAAGATCTTTTGCACAACAATGAAATTGTCCACACAGCACTGTAGTGAGATAGCCACAACTACAGATAAAATTGACCTGGTCTTGTCCTATCTCTCTACGTAGACAAGAACCTCCAAGACTGACTGCTTCCAGTCTCAAGTTGGTTCATAACTACAGGCTCTTGACCAGGCAGTTTTGGCAAGATGTTCTCTTTAGATAAGTCAAGATTTTTACCTATGTGATGCTGATGGTGGTTCTCTGCTTGGTTTAGAAAACAAACTCTGGATGTTTTATCTGCTGCTGTTGGCACACAAGTTCAAAGAAGAAGGATGCTGATGGACAATAGGGGTCTGGCATTGTCAAGGTGAATAGTAGCAATGAATTTGTTCTACAGAAGTAGCATAATTTAGAAGTTGTGCGAGTTTTCACCGCAGGACATCATCTTGTTTTTAGTGGTCATGTGAATGGGAAAGCATCTGAATGACATTCTGGCAGGCATCATTTGGATGTGACAATTCAGCAAGACACTGCACATTTTCAATGCTCACCAGCAACAAGCTATTCTTGTACTCGCGTTGCTGCTCTTATTTCCTGATTTTGCACCGAATGAACATTGGGATAAGTTTGGACAATGATTGCAACATACACTGATGTAGAACCTGATCCAAATCTAGGCTGAAATCGATCAAGTGACAGAGGCTACAATGTCTTATCTAAAACCTTATAAAGCCAGTCAGGCGACATGGCTACTGAAGCATAAACTCATTCACTTTTGTGCCGTACCCCATGTACATTTCAGATGTCCCATATTAAAACGTTCTGAGGTAACTTCCTTTTCAATGCATTAACTGTATTATAAACTAACATATAATAAATGTGGTTTGTTTTAATGATGTGCTTTAGTATATGATGTTCTCTGGAATTTTATCCCCCTTTCACTTGTACATGTGCTGCCACTGCGTAGTAAAAAAGTAAATCACAGTGTAGCTCCAGATGAAATTCTTTTTGATTTACATTACTTTCTCTGGTGTGGTTCTGAGAGTTTAAGAATTCTGATTTACCTAATCTGGCCAGTGACAGGTGGGGTCTAAATGCATTTTTATCAACACCTGGTTACATGGAACACTCAATCAGACCAGTATCTCCCAATAATGTGATGCATAGTTGTTGTTTTTTTATATCTTTATTTACCCCTAAGGCAGGTAGCATCTCCTGGTATACTGTATTATTTTAGCTTTTCTCCTTATTTGGAAAAATGAAAATTTAATTAACGAAAATAAATACTCGATAATTTCTAGCGAATAGTGGCAGTGGTTAATTTATTGGTGTTCTAAGGTTAGGGACTAGCTCAGTGTGGCTTACCACCTCTGATGTAGTTTCTTTAGGTTCTCCCTTATCTAAAAAAAAAAGCAGTTCTAATAGGGATTTTCCATTGGTTCTTGGACAGTTTAGAAAGCTTATGGAAGTACCTTATCCACCTGGTCCATTTAGGATTGTGGAAATGATCCAAAACTGTTGACTCCCTCCTCTCAGGGATGAAACACCACGATACTGGCTCACCTGCTTAATGGCCAGATTCTTAGACCCGATGCACATGACTATTATTCAAACTACAAACTTGCTAAATTATTACAATTGCCTCTTTTTTTTTTTTTTGGCTGTAAAGTTTATCGAGCAGCTGCTTTTAGGGAAAACGAAGAACTTTTTAAAATCTTGAAGTTATTTCTTACGTCGTCTTGCATATATAAGAAAAATACTAATGGCAAAGAAAAGGCTTGTCGATCTAAGGGAGATAACCGCGCTAATGTAGTAAGGACTAAAGTTAAAAGCCATTAAGGTGAGCGATTGTTGTTGATCTAAATTACTATTTAGAATTTGACTCGTCCCGATTACTTTACTTTTGGTGGCTGCTTCCATCTGCTTTGAGCCCAAAGACGGGTTTTCCTGGCGCCGATGACAGCTGATCCAGGTACTAGAAATACGGAACAGCAGGTAGGATTAAATTGGAATATTATTACTCGTGGTGACCACCAGAGAGAGTAGTTTAAACCTACAGCTGACCGCCAGGGGAGGTAAGCGGTTACCATGACAAAATTAACAGCAGCTGCCACAAACGGAGTAGCTTCTGTTAGAAGTGCATCATCCCAAACTATACTTAGGCTAACAACCCTGACGATAATATTTCATTGCAGTGCGGGCGAATAGATGCTACCTTCTGTCGCTAGGTTTACGATCATTCAGTTGTCTTCTCCTCCATCCTGATGGTGGGTTGGTAAACCGAAACGTTTGATCTTTCTGAGGAACAGGTGAAACTTAGTGCGTGTTTTTTTAAAAATTATTTCTGCTTTCTTTACTTAACAACATAAGAGTGGGATACGTCGCACCGTCGGTTATGCCCACTCTGGCCCAGTTCATCCGTCTTCTACTCGCCTCTGTCATGGCTATAGAGCGTCCTCCGTTCGAACCCGGGACCCTTAGGTCCCGAAGCCAACACGCTCGCCACCGAGCCGCACTGCCTGGCTGGTTCCTTTAACTAAAATAACCATTCAAATACAAATAACGCTGAGGTGTTTATTGAGAACAGAGAAACAAATTACTGGTGGCGATGCTTTAAGATTTTCAGAAAGAAAAAAAAACGGGTTAGCATTTTCCACAAACAATAGCAAGAAATTAATCAACACGTAATTAGAAACATCCACCAATAGATGGATAACGATACCTACATACAATTTTATTATTTCCATCGATAGAGAAACCTGCATGCATATTAAAATGTAAACTTGTGAGATTCCATCACCAGAGTAGATCAGAGACTGCAGCAGAACACAGATCTCGCTGGAAAGTAGAAATAAGAACGTGAGGTTTTGTTGGTTTACGAAAAAAGCTGGTCCTCTATAATTATTGGCATTCAGACGAACTAAAAACAGGGGTCTAGTAGACGACGGATAACGGTTAGCTGAACAGCGATTAGCGGCCGCCAGCAGAGTTTAACTCTTTCATCTTTGGGTCAGCGGACAGATTCCCCTGCTTCCTGCCAAACAACGCGAATAGTTCTTCTCTAAATTGTTTGGTCGCCAAATAGAAGAAAAAATTAAAAGAACTGTTTACATACAGCAAGATCCTGGCACCTGCCAAAAGTGCTTTATACGGTAAGATGTGTGTGAATGTATTTTGGCCACTTATTAAAACGCTGTTCGGAATCGTGGTGACGATAAATAATATGTTCAGAGAAACAACTATCTTGAGACTTCTGCGGGCCTGATGGCTGCTTTTACTGGTGGCCGATTTCGAGCCCCCTATAGCACGATGGCTTTCCCCACAACCTCTCAACTTTAACAGAATGGCGACATTACTGCCAAAAAGGACGATGAAAGGAATGTAGATCGCCAAGGAGAAATGTATTGGTAACCACGATAGAAAAAAATTATAGTAGTAGGCAGACGGTTCGACGTTACAGTTTGAAGCCAACACAAGAGTATTGTTTTGGTTAATTTTGTACAACTTTCCCCAACCAATCAAATATTGAGAATTGACAGCCAGAAGGATGATCCACAGAACCAGAATTAACTTGGGTCCACGCATTTTAGACGAGTCCTCGGTCCATGTATCCAGTGGTCTGAACACAGAACGAAGTCTGCCCAGGGTGGTGACGATGAGAATCCACGGTGATAACAATGCGGTTGATTCTAACAACCAACGATAGATTTTACACACAAGCGGACTGAACTCCAGTATGTCTACATCGTATACCTTCCGCAACCAATTACGTACAGAGCTCAAGTAGAGGTACAGTAGATCATCGATAGAAAGTATGAGGAGGTTGGGGCCCAGAATTGTCTGCCTCATAGTCTTTCTGCTGTAAATAAGAATGGACAGAACGTTTCCTACCGTTCCCATGACCAAGATTGCTGGACAGCAATATTTCCAGATGTTAATTTCTATCTCCTTCAGCTTTAAGATGGTGTCCGCTGTATCGTTGGCCATGTTCAGTTGTTCTGTCTCCTTTCGTCGAACCGCACTGATCTTGAAGTCTCCGGCTACTGGTTGACTTTATTCTCCTCTTCTCTCCGCGTTCGAAAACTTCGGGTTCTTTAAAGTCGTAGGGCTCCACCAAATCAACGCAGCGGCAGAAACTGAAAAGTTAAGGATTAAAGAACAGATTAACCTCTTTATTCTGATCTTTAAATAATTAAATAAATAAATGACTGATATCCTGCGAAGGACTAAGAAGATAATTATCAGTCATAACCCTGTCTCACGGCCCCATCTTCACAGACTACAAGATTGATAAAATAGTCGTACACTGAGTTTAATGCGATCACGTGATATAAACTGACCAAAGTTTATTAGGATCTGTTGTCAGATGGCCCACAGTCAGTTCTAAGATTACGTGGGGATATCGGACACAGTCTGAGATCGTCAACTGTTTAAAAGATGATAAAACGGCGATTGAGTCTCACCGTATCGTTTAGCTTTCCTACACCAGGCGGACGTTAGCCGCAAGGGTACGGAAAAGGCCTCTGCTGGAACCTCCTAATTGTCAGATGTGTGAAGAAAGGGGGATGGTGAAAGAGAGCGAGAAATAGCCGGCCAACTCGGATTCGAACTCTGGCCTAACCGCTGGACCGAAATGACGAGTTTAGCACCATGGCTCCAATTTGACGTTTGTTATTACATCAATCGAAGTTTGAAGAGTAATTGTTGGAGGTGAAAAACATTTCCACGAAAGACGGGGGAGAGAAACCGGTTGCAGAGGGCATTTACTACTCCCAATAGGCCGAGAACTGTTGCGGAGATACAGCGCCGTGGCTGCTGCTGTGGTTAACTACCTGGCGACTACACACATTAAGTATACGCGCTTGTTTGAGAATGGAAAGTCGTGAAAAAAGTCCACTCTCTGCGGATGACAATCACATCACCATTTACGACTGAGTTAAATTAACCAAAAGGCGGTCTTGGTTACCATGGTAACTGGTCTTCTCGCCTAATGATACAGGCTTAGTATTCTACCAGCTTCATCTCGTGATCCGCGAGCTCTTTTGCACAGATGCCAAGAGCCAAAAAAGCTGGATTTTTTGTATAATATTTCTAACTTCTCGGGTAAATAAACAAAAAGGAAGCGTCATAGCTATGAAAACACACCTGTATCGAACTAAAAGCATCGCATTGCATCACATCACCACGGACTTGATCCATTGATGTAATAAATTGGCCCTGTCTAACAACCATCCTGGACAGCTAAAAGATGTGGCAGTAAATCAGGCTAACCATCTTAAAGTCATCGGGATGCTACAATTGAGGAACAACACTGGTTCGGTGGCGGAGCCCTGCGCTGTAACATAAGCAGGTTCTTTGTGGAATTCCGGACTCGCGAAATAAAGATTCTGTTTCTGACGTTTAACCAACCGCCAGTGGACATCTCCAACTACCGGGAAACAAGCCGTGGAGTTACTGATTAACGAAACTGTTCGATCTTGTCTCATTTATCAGCCAGGTGGAAACTGAAAATCCAAGGATTTTCTTTGAAAGGTAATAATAATAATGAGAACAGCGATAAAACTCCGTCTCTGTCATTCAGAAAAGCGCCTTCGCGAAGGGTGGTAAAGCCATCTAAATTTCTTTCCACTTTTCCTCTCAGTTACTATGTAGATGAAGAAAAGCAACTTATCGTCGCTGTAATATATATATAAACACTCCAAGTAGTGATGCATAATAAGATTCTTCGTTTCTGAACCAATTGTTTCACACCAGGAACCGGCCACAGCCTATCGCTGCTCGGTGGTTCGGTTAGTAAAATACAAAGTAGAAATTTTCATTTGCTTACCTGGAAGAGTCTGCGCTGTATCCCTTGAAACCTCCTCATAAAACACAGACAGGTAAGATCAGTTAGCCAATCAGAACGGTGGTCCTTCCAAACCGCTGCGCTCTAATTAGTTCTGTACAGTTCCACCGCGGATAATGAGAATTAGCTTTGATATTAATGCTTTTCTTTCCATCCCAGTTGCTAGGTGATTTTCGTCTTTCGTTTTTAGATTTAATCCAGCGGGCTGTCAGTCAGATTTCTAGACTAAACTTTTCATCAGCTGATAGAAGCAGTTTAAATAGTCTTTGAACTTGGGTTTAGTTTTACCCGTGAAGTACAGCGGCACGAACAGACTTTCTGGGACAGCTGCCGGGTACCTGGCCCACCCTCTTTGTCCCCTGGTGGAGAAAGAACTAAAATCGCCACCATTAAATTCTTCAAATTTACAAAGAAACTCCCAACACATTTTCCAACACGTTTGGTTTCTATCACCTATTTAACCATAGATTCTTTGAATTCCTATAGAACAGATTCGGGGCTGAATTTACGACAGCAGACCGGGACGTCTGATTTTACAGGTTTTGATGGCTCCACGTTGGCAGTTTGAGCTGACAGACTCCTCTCAAGAAATATCGATCACGCGGCAGCCATCGCCATCATGTCTCATCCCGACAAACCGAGACACAAACACTATAAAATTGTCGTATTTTATCATCGACCAGGAATTGAGTTTAGTAGATTCCTTTATTTCGCTACTATAATAACACAGGCCTGCAAAATTTGGGTTATTGAAAATTGTCTGCAGTGCTAAAATAGGTTTGTGAGCTGATTTCAAGCGTGACGGCCATTCTTCTCTATCGCGTAAGGATTTTTCACAAAGTGAATCCGAAAATACGGGAAAAGAGATCATTAATACGTATTCTGGTTGACACATTTGCAACAAAAAAATTTACAAAATTATCGATAGAAAACCGTCCTCAACACTTACCCACCTTATGCCGCCTTTTCCGTTTTCCCTCAAAGCTCCTTTTGGTACCTTTTCTCTTGTAGGCAGCTTGCGGCTCTTCTTTGTGCAGCATCCGACAGTAGTCCGCAATCATGTTGACGTTCCACCTACCCTGGTATCTGCGTTCCATCTCCTCGATATCTTGATGGAATCTTTCCCCCTGCTCTTCACTAACAGCACCAAGATTCTCGGGGAAGTAGTCTAAATGAGAATTCAGGAAGTGCACCTTCAAGCTCAACGAACAACCCAAGTCTTTGAATTCCATCACCATGTTTTCCACAATACACTTAAGGTTGGGGTCCTTGTAGTTCCCAATAAATTTCTGTACAACTTCTTTGAAAGCTTTCCAGGCCTCTTTTTCAACTGTTTCCATTTTTGTTTCAAACACATCACGATCATCTTCCAGAAGTTTCCGAATATCTGGACCGACGAAAACACCTTATTTCACTTTTGCTTCTGTCAGCCCCGGAAACTTGTTGTGCAGGTATTTAAAACAGTCTCCTCCTTTTGACAGAGCCTTTACAAGTTGTTTCATCAGTCCAAGGGAGGACTTTCCATGGATCAGCCAAACTTTCCTGTACTAAATTTTGCTTCCAGGTTCTAATTCTACCCTAAACGGCCACTCCTTTTTGATCCGGTGTTGGCCCCTATCCCAGTTGTCCCATTCACACAAGAAGCAGGGGTACTTGGTGTATCCTCCCTGGTCCAAGAAGCATGGAAGTTACTTTTAGATCGCCGCATATCGTCCATCCATGATCCTTGTATTTCAGCTCGGTGAGAATTAAGGCTAAATTCTCGCAGCATTCCTTCAGATACACAGAATGCCCTACTGGTACTGAAGCGTACTTGCTGCCATTGTGGAGAAGCACTGCTTTGAGGTTTCTTTTTGACGAGTCAATAAAAAACCTCCACTCGTTCACGTCATGCTGTATGTTAAACCTCTCCATCAGTCCAGGGACATCGCTACAGTAAGCCAGGTCACCTTCTTTCGAAAAGTATGGAATGAAATATTTTTCTCTATTTCTAAACCATGAGAAAGAGGTACCAGGGGTCAACAAGTTCTTTTCCTTTAACCTAGAGCCTAGCAGTTCTGCTGCATCGTTAGGAAGACCCAAATCTCTGACTAAGTCATTCAATTCAAGCTGTGAAAAAAGTTGGGGCTCGCTGCTGCCTGGAACATCGTCAAAGTCCTCATCAGAATCCTGGCCTTCTTTTTCAGTCTTCAGGCGTGTCTTCTAGTTTTTCTGGAGGTAAAGGTACCGGTATACCTGGAACATGAGGTACAGGGCACATTGCCGACGAGAGGTTAGGATAGAAAATTTCTGTCTTCTTTTTTAGATTGAACCCCTGTACGTTACACGAACAAAAGTAACAGTCATCGCTGTGATTTAGGGGATCCCTCCAGATGATAGGGATCCAAAAACGGAAAGACTTTTTTTTTTTTTTTTTACCTCAAGACCACTGTGGGAGTTCTTCCACACAACTAGAACACTTTATGTGGGGGCCAGGACTTATCTTGGTCACCAAGTTTCACACCAAAATACACTTTCTTAACAAAGTCTGTGATGTTTCGCCACCCAAAGTTCCCACAACTGTAACAAAAGTCATCAGGTGCATTAAGACGACCCCCCCACCCCTCGCAGCCATTTAGTACACTTATAAAACAGAAGGAAACTTCTGCAGAAATGACAGGTCTGGAAAAGTAGACCGGTTATGACAGAACCTTCTCACACAGAGGTGTAACTGCAACTGAGTCCAAGTAGGGAGCGTGGATCATCTTATCTCACTGCCTGGAGATGTTGGAATGGAAAATTTGAGTCTGTGGAGAAATGGCAAGTGAAGGGACTTTAAAACCATTTTTACTGACAACAGCACCCGAAGATCTATAAGAATCAGCCGCTAGTTTTCGGACGATGTTTCCATTGCAGGTCTGTGATGATGATTCATTAGTTCTCCCGGCCGCTCGCCGACCATCATTTAGGGTTTATAGACTATTTAACGCCATGTCGTGAATAACGAACAAGCCTGCGAGTATCGCGGACACTCCTCCGGAAGGCCAACCTCTCATTGCTATCTCCTTACGTACAATTACTTTCCTTCCTTCCTTAAGGCTGCCTCTGCGTCAAAAACCGTCGGGAAGAGTTGGGCACACCTCAGAATGCTTCTGCCAAAGTACAGGTGTGGTCATAGCCTATTTACCTGGTGCCACCGTGTATCCTGCTGTAGCCGCTGTCAAAAACATGTAATTCAATAATCTGCGAGTCGGGGTTAACGATGCTTGTTGTTAGAATTCTAACTCATCACTTATTCTGCGCGTTTTGCTGGCTAATATCAAGTCTACAGCAGGTGGAAGTGTAAATTCTGCCAAACAGAAGTAAACCGATAAACAACAACAACAAAACTTCAGGTATGCATCTCCAAGCGATAGAATTGGTTATTTTTCAGAAATCGATGTCAGTTTAGAATGGCGCAGGATATGAATGATATTAGTTTGTGGCATTTATTTAATAATGGAGGAGACTGACATTAGAACTGTCGGGGTAACTGGTGAGACTCAGGTGAGCTGGGTAAATGATCTACCCTAACCACCTAGAAAGCATTTTTCTAAATGGAAACATCATTCAAATGCGCAGCCATTTAACTGAATATGCCATAAATATCTTCATCTCCACAGCTCGTCGCATACTCGTGGCTCAGGTTAATATCACCTGACGTCTCGAGCTCTGGTTTATTCAAGTTTTTCCACGATCTCATATCATTTTGGTGATCATCCGACGCGGTCACCATAAATAAAGAAGCGAGACCAATCAACATACGTGTACTTGGGATTTTAAGAACAGACCTCATCCTTTTAAAATAGAAAAACCTTAAAATCAAGCCTCATAGAGAGGCGATGATGGATTTACCTGCTTACTCGATTGTCATCAGTTTCTTTTAAATCGGCCCCACCCAAAAAATAACCAGAACCAGGCTTGTGTTAGGGTTTTAGGGAATCGCCGCGCCTCCCAACCCTTTTCCTGGGATGGTGTGACCGAGTACTTCTCGGGGGTTTTTTGCAGCACGGTCATCAGGTGAGAGGTTACCTGGTTTAGTATCATCACAAAACAGCCTTTCTTCCTTAACGATAAAAAAGGGCCGACAAAAGGAAACAGGTAGGGTCTGCCAATGTTCGGAGAAGGCTGGACGGAAGACTCCGGCGGTTGTTCGCCAACACGGATACATGGATGTGTGAGAGTTAACACCTCGAAGCGATTTCTCTGTTTGATTGGCGACATCGAAAAGATCAGGAAATATGACAACTTGCACGTTCCTTTAAGAGCAAATTCCAAACCGCGCCGGTCTGGCCGCCAACTTTTCTACCTTTCGTTGTTGTCGTGTCCCCCTTGCGGAACACCAGCCGGAAACCATCCCACCCCCATCACGGAAGTGGCCAGTATCATTATAGCTCTACGTTAATAATACATTATACACCGGGGAATTTCTTGTAGATTTATGGCAAATATCACTGCGAAGATCACCAGAGCGAGTGTCAAAAAGACCTAGGAAACATTCACTAGTGGAAAATACCCCCAAAGAATGATGCCCTGCCCACTGTCCATGCTCAGCATCCAGATTCTCTTGCTGGAACCGGTCAAGCAACAGAAATAGGTCAGAGATCTGCCAAGCTTGCTTAACAAGATGATGATGATCATCAAAGTGCTGTACTGGAAGAAGTCTCGGTTTTCGTGAAGTAAGTTACAAGTTGCAAAACAGTCAATTCAGCGAGATTTTCCTTTGGGAACTGTGAGGGCCGTGGAATCGCGAGCAGGTCAGGGCACAACTATGTCGGACGTCCCGACGATCTCCAGGCCGGAAGTGTCGCCAGGGGGGGCAGTCGGGCGCCCTAACCCGGTCGTTGGAGCGAGAGCCCCACCTTCAGGTACGCGGGCGCCGTGAGCGCAAAGCAAGTACGGGAGAGGGAAACGAACTCCTGTGAATCGGATGGCGAAGGGGAAGCTGGCTTTCGTATCTTCCTCCGGAAGAACAGGCGGAGACACTGACACTTTCCTGATTAGTGACGAGGGGAATCCTCCCCCCCCCCGAAACTTCGCGCGAGACAGCCCCTTTTCCTTCATTATGGCCAAACTCGAGGCGTAACGACCGTTGAGGTGGGACGGTCGCTGATGGCAGTTCGTGTCATATTGGCCAAGCCAAGCAACTCGACAGGGATCGTGCGCGAGAGCGACGAGGATGCTCTGGAATTGTCCAGACATCTACTAAATATTAACGGAATCGGGTACGAGCTGCCTAGCCTTCTGAAGGCATACGGAAGGTGCCAGTGCCGTCCAAGTACTGTACATTGCCGGAAATGCCTCTTCTGTCAGGCCGACGTCTCCCATCCCCCACCGTATCTCAGGCCAAGCTGACGCGCGGACGTACAGGGTGACGATCCTGTACAAGGAGCAGCCAGGCAAAGTTCCCTTTTTGCCCAAGTTGCAAGACCGTGAGCCATACCCCAGAATCTTGAGGGACGCTGTGCCCCCGAAGCTCTAATCATCAAAATAAGGTAGACGCTGGATCGAGCCGGCCGCCGAATTGCCAGGCAAGAATGGAGGGCAGGAAACTGGAGAAGCCATGGGAGTAGGGATTTCGTATTGGGCTCCTTCCCTTTCGATTTTAAACTATAAACCGACTCTGGCCAAAAGATTTGAAATATCTTCCCCATGTCCGAGGGACCAAATATAAAGGGCAGTTGGAGGTAACTTACAGATGTCACCCGTTTGCGGGAACTACGTCTAAATGCTGAAGTAGATACCAAGTTCGCCAGGTGGAAAGGAACTAAGCTCTGTAGTTTAGGGTCCACTGAGCGAAGTCGCAGAGTAGCCATCTTGTTTCACTCCAAGCTAAACTTTAGCTTAGAACACTCATATAGCGATAACGAGGGTGGATTAATCCCGGCCACCTGACCATTATTCTGGCGCTGCTGCTCCTTAGGTTGGTGAGATTTCCTTTAACGGCATAGATTCTGCCCTGATTAGGGGAGCCCGGCGCCGCCGCTTGGTTTAGTTTACGTCCAAGGTCCTGCTGTCGATAGGCGCCCTTAGCTGGCAGTTCTGGCTATTTAGGCGCGTTCTCCAGAAGGGCCAGACCTCTCCCCTACCCACCCAGTACACGTCGATTCCGTGAGGACCGCGTCGTTGAGCTGGCTGGGTCCGGGAGGGGGGGTCTCCGAGGTTTTAAGCTGATGAACACCCCTGTGGCCTGTCAGGCGTTGGTCCTAGAGGCATCGACAAGGCCGGTGTGTCTGCAGTCGTCGTGGACCTGCAGCACGGCCCCTGTGGCTAGTTTCCAGCCCTTGTTCAGTTTGGAAGGAAGTGGAATGTGGGGGGGGGCGCATACCGACGGCAGGACCCGGATAATTGGAGGCCTATTTCACTTCTAAGCGTGGGGTGTTAGCCAGGGTTATGTCGATAAAAGACCAGACCTGCTCAGTTCGAGGCCGAACCCTTACGGACTCCCTCCACCTGAAAGTAGACACAGAACGCTCCCTACCCGTCATGCCAGCCATTGATCAGATGAAGGCTTTCGATAGGGTAGAGAGGGAATTCCTGCTTAAGACGCTAAGAGAGTTTGGATTCGGGGGAGATCTAATAAGATGGACCCACGAACATCCAGACAAGAATTAGTCAGAACGGTTTTAAGTCGGCCTACTTGGATCCCTCACGGGGTATACGGCAGGGCTGTACCAGGTGTCATAGGTGATGGCGATAGTACGAAAACACGGCAGATACTTTTCGCGCAGCTAGATCCTTTAACACGGAAATCGGGACATTTACCCAACGCGGTGAACCTCTAGAATCCACCAAAAACTAAGCAGCAACCTAAATAGGTGCTACAAAACTGGTACTGGGTCGGGGAGGAAGAGCCAGATAGCCCTGCCAGGGACCCGGGTAAAACCAGACCAGAAAATAATGCCGGTCAGCAGGGTATCACAGCGTGACTTACACCTGCTCCCGGTCTCGGCCACGGACCCCAAGTCGAACTGTCGGAGGCTGTCCTAACCCTAACCGTCGATTATACAGTCATACATCCACTGGTGCGCCCGCACGCACGAGAACAAGTACAAATGGAAATTAATCGGTTCTCCGAGATGGGGGTTGGATGATACGGTCATCCACAGCGTCAGCACGAAGAGCTAAGGAATCTAGTCCAATATCTGGCACAGGTGCGTTTTTTGGCTCCTTCCCCGGCAATAAAAATGGGGCCGACTTTCGAACTTTCCGCCCCCCCCAACACTGCCCAACACGCGCTCCAGTTCACGTGACGGACGTGATTTTTCAAACACTTGGTTAACTGACCAAACTTTAGGCCGTCTGGACGGCACCAAACTAATTTTATGCCCTGGCTTAGGACGGCTTCCTGAGCAGAAAACCCTTCCCTCTCAGCGGAGCGGAAGACAAAGGACCACTGCCCGACCGCAGCGCCCACCCGCGGCCAGCTTAGTTAACTCAAACCGGTCTTCTCTTTCTTTCAGCTCAAAGCTCTGATCGAGAGCAAGCACCTGGGCATCACTTTCTATTTCCAAATAAAATGGCAGGCGAAATAACAACAACAAAAAAACCAACCCCTTCTGAGTAAAGACGAGTAACATCCGGTTTATGAAAGAAAGTACCCAGCATGCCACATCTCACACGTGATAACTCCGAAGTAGTGTGGCAATTCCATGCTTTGTTTCTGGTATGAACGAAGAATGTAATAAATGCTCTAAAAACAGAAAGACAATAAACTTGCCGTGTTTCCTCTGCTATCTTATATTGTAAAGAATCTATCATCGCTTGCGTGGGTCACTTATGGATTTGTATTAATTAAAGACCTTTCGCAGGAAAACCCAACGCAGCCGCCAGACAGAGACTCCATTAATCGTATAAACGCGATATCTCTTATAGATTTCAATTTTCTTATTGATTTTCTCATTCAAATATCACGGGATAAAAATCTACCCCGTCTCTTCCGGTTTGTCTAAAATGATGTCACGCCATTTTGTTTTCTGGTTTTCCTGAATATGACCTTTTTTATTTCTTGTTCCAAATGTCGACGAATTTTTCAATCAACAAGAAAATGAATTTTGTAGGTAGGCCGTTCATTTTGATGGAAACGATATTTTCATCCTCGGTGTTAAATATTTCTTGATCACCGGTTCGCTGTTGGCGGCAGCTAGAATCGGCTTGGGACCCTTTGCTGCTTCCGCAGTGTTGAGTCCCCTCAATTTTCCAACTTTAATAAAATGGAGCCATTGCTACCAACAAGAACAATAAAAGGAGTGCAGGTGGCTAATGAGGAATGTATAAGTAGCCATAGAAAACAGAAGTACCTACAAGCTCTGAGCTTTAATCGGAAATGCCACTTTCTCTCGTGAGAAAAGCAAAAAAATAGATGCTGCGTTGCTTTTCAAACATCCTCGGGGGGAAAATTTATCTTAAACAAATTAATGAAAAGTTTAATTTAATTTTAAAATGGGTAGGAACAAGAGAATCTATACGTCGTTCCCTTTTGTTTTAAATTCGAATACTGGTTCGTTAGCGACTTCTATTGGCAAATTTTTTGTTATCGAAAGAAAACGATGGTTTTCAGGTTATCCACCAATCTTGTGCATCAATAATTTCGCTCTAGCTGATGGAGTGCTTTCGATCGTGATTTGTACAGCTTATTCCATTCCTGACAACAACTGTGAAGTCTGACACAAAAATTAGTAGTTATAGATGCACCTTACGGGAAATATCTGGTGGATGACCCGTATCCGCTACAGATTCCGCCTTACCGAAATGTGCAGACATCTAGGAAAATGGTGCGGTATTAGCTGGAAAAAACTGCCATCTCAAAATCTGTTTATACACTTGGATTGACGAGTGTTAAAGAAATATGGACAGCAAGAAAAAGTGAACGGATACTTGACAAATGAGTTAGCACTCAAGAACTGGTAACAAATTGATTACAAGTACTCGGAGGAAAGCCTAGCGAGATATGGTCGAGTTTATGATTCTTGGATCTTGCATTGTTAGTCTCTTTTACTACCTTTTTATGAAAATTAATAATTAGTATTTTCCAAAAGAACAGTTACTGTTAATGAGTCTGTGGAAAATATTAAAATTTCTACAGGAATTGTCTGAAGACTCAGAATTGAGAGGCTGGCCACAGGTGTAGGTCGGGCCAATCGAGCGCTTTGTTCTACGAGGCAGAGAATTAGGGGATGTTGGGCGATAACGTAGAGAGAAAAAGCACTTTTGGAGGTCTGGAGGTTACTGCACGTACTTACTAACCCTGTTGATTCAGATGCCGTGGTTGACCGACAGAGCTTACATAATGTGGGAGCATGTGACCGGGTATCCAGGAGAGCATTAAAAATGGACAGCGAGTTTTGATGGCTTGTTCATGTCTTCGTTTGGAACTATGACGCTCTGCGACAGTGACTTGAATTTTACATGATACGGTTTCGGTGTATTTATTTATTTATTGTTCTACTCTAATGGTAAAAAATAAAAATACTTTACACAAAAAAAGCTAACAAGTTCATTTTACCAAAACTCTGTATATACATATGCTATATAAAACTATTTATCAACATTAGGCATCTTAAAAACCTCAACAAAGACAAAAATGAAAGAAACAAACATTACGGAAAGATAGTAGGTAAATTCATCCTTCAGTTCATGAAAAGTAAGGTTTATTAACCAGTTAATAAGACAAATGTCTAAAATGTTTTCTTCAATATTCTATATACATTTTTGCTATTGTCCTTTAATATACAGTATATCTCAGGTGCAGTCAACTTATTTTCGCTATTTTTACCTCATTGATTTTCTGTTCTGGATCACTCAGTCAGTTAATTATATCCTACAGGTCATAAAATCTGACAGCTTTTGTTCTTCACAGGTGCGCGCACGACTTAAATGGTATAAGTTCTGCACTCTATATTTATTTCCCACTTAACTCTACCTTGCTGCTGAGATCGATGATGCATTAGGCACATTACGGCTAATTCCATACTTTCTGGAGGGAAGCTTCGAGAAAAGCCGACTTGGTCACCATTAAAATGACTAATATTTTCAAATATCGCGTCTTGATGGAAATCACCTGTTAAATAAGAAACTTTTAAGGGTCCGGAAATCTGAGGGTTTTCCTAGGACAACAAGACCCCTTTATCGGCCAGGGAGGAAAAGTGGGTATATGAACGGCCTTGTTTAACCAAACTCTGACTTTGTTTAATCAGTCGGTAATACACAAAACGAGACGGATTATACCAAAGTTTCATGCTGACTAATTAGAATACTTCACCGTACTTACAGGTGCGTCCTGCACCTCAAGGAGCCGGGTAATGTCGTCTTTAGCAGAGAAATCCCTGTCAAAATCCTTCATTTCCAGGTGTGGTAGGAAATCAGTAAGCAGCAGGTTAAGAAGAAACCGACTGGGACTCGAACCCGCCAGTTTATTAGCCTAACCAGGGGGTCGCCAGCCGTTCCGGGATAAAAGAGAATTAAACGGATTTCCAAAATAAGATAATAGATACTGCCAGCTGACAAGATGGGGGATGGATGTTCATCTAACGGAGCTGCCTCCGGATCACGAGCCCATAGACACCTGGGCGCGGTCGTATTGATCTCGCCGCACGTGGTCTTCGGCAAAGAGATCCCAAAACTCGATAAAAGAAGAAAAAAAAAAAATGTCACCTGGATTCCATTGTTTTTTCCTCTTAAATATTTCGTAGACCAGGTCCAGAGATCGGTTCTGGGTTGAGGACCCCGGACGGAGCAGCAGCCGGTAGATGGCGCTTGACCAGCCTCCTGCTCTGGCCGGGCACCGACTGTTGTTGGCTCGTTAATGTCAAACTTCTGAAAAATATCCGGAGGGAGGAATTATTATTATTATTATTATTACCTGAGAGGGGGGGGGGACAAAAAATTAACATCTACCGGGAGCCAGTGAATCTGCCAGATGAATATCTTTCAGTATCCCGGCTGTTCCTTATCGCTAATAATCATTAATAATAAAGAAACATCAGAATTCTGCACGGCATCAGTTCACAATTTCGCTTTAGACTTTACTTTCTTTTAAAAAAAAAAACTACTAACCATCATCTCCGAGTATCTGAAGAGCCACCTCCCTAGTGCGAGGGGAATAGTAACCCCAGGACAACAGGCTGAGCGGTTATTGGCCACTGACCTTAGGTAGCTAAGCTCCCTGGTCACATAAAATCACGATGAATGCATAGAACCCCTGTTTGTCACCTTACAGAAAACAGACAAATCCCTCCTATAGGAAACCGTACACAAGGTGGTAATTAATTTTTAACATTTTAATAGCGTGTACAAATGTTGTGATGTAACGCACCTTCACATGTTACTTAACTTAGTTATTACCAGACAAAGCGAGCAAAGCCACCTGTATTATTATTGTTGCTGCTGTTGCTATCTATCATCAGTACGGAAACCTCAAAAACCTCATCTACTCAGTCTTCTACTTAACCAACAAATTAATTAGCAGTGACAGAAGTCATTAACTTTATTATGCAGTGCACTTATAAAAGTCTACAATATTTTTGTGGTAAAAAAAGTGTTTCTCTTATCTTTATTACCAGAACCTCACAAAAAATATTATCCACAGATGTTTACTCAGCATATACAGGTGGAAAGTGTCTTATTTAACAAACTGTCTGCAGGAAATATTAAAATAGCCTATAGTACTTACTACATACTTTCATATCTGAAATATTAGCCCATCTCATCTATCATTTTCCTTCAGGAGGAGGAGATGAAATTGCACATTAGGGTCACACAAAAAAGGTCGGGTGTGTGTGAGAGAGATATTACAGAGTGACAGACGTGACAAAGAAGAGTAGTTTATCAAAAGCAAGTACATCTTTTCTTGTTCAAAAATCATCTACTCAGTGTTTCCACACCGAGAGAAGATGAACAAGTTACATATTTATACTCTAATGGGGATGATAAACTAGATGAAAAATAAGCAAAACTTTACTTACTGGCCCAATACAAATGTTATTAATTGAAAGACAGGTTAATTAACTCACTGCTTTTCTCTCATGTTATCTGCTAACTTATACTTTCCATACATTGCTGTCAATTGTCTCAGCATAAAATAATTCTCTAAAATTTAGTCATCAAGTAAAGAGATAAAATTGACAGAGTTATTTAGCAGGAATCATCACAAGACAGTGGGATGAACTTCTCTGCTGCTGAAAATTGCTTGGCCAGTTTGTATCTTCTTCATCATCAAGGCAACTAGAACATCTAAAGTAACAATCAACACATTTTGTGGTCTCACCATTGCTCTGACTAGGTAATAGCGCACGCAATGTGTTCCACACCACGCCACGGCACCACTGTCATATTTCTTAAGGAGTCATTTAAGTTGGTTGAACCTTAAAATGGTAATTTAAAAAATGTATACTTTTTAATATAATACAAAGTGGAAAAACATTGCAGGCTGACTGGCAGCCAACATCAAGATTTGATTGGTCAACTGCTACAGACCCTAACGACGACTGACAGGTATCCCGCACTTGTTTTGATTCTAGAATGTTAGAGATCTGTACACCACAAAGTAAAGAAATCAAACCCAGCCAAAAAAAGTTTGCATAAATTAAAATCACATTTTAGTTTATAATGTAGATTGGAAATTGAAAAAAAAATTGTTTGTATTTTCTGAAGAATGAATTTTATCACTAACAATTGTAAATGTAAAACATACCATGAGTTACCATTTTAAAATAAGGGTGTCCATAAACAATTAGTGAACCACATTGTTATTTTTTGCCTTTACATGTCCATGGTTTAATAATACACTTTAATAACTAATCAGTAAGTATTACTGTAGCTTCTACTGGTTTTTTCCCCACTCATATTTTAAATAGATTTAGTACCACTATTTCAAGCAAAAATGTTATACATTGCTTCTTTTAATTTTAAAATATGCTTTTTTATTTTCTTTACAATAATCATAATTTCTATCACTAAATAAAGCTTCTATATCTATGCTATACTTTTGTTTCATATCTGTCTCATCTGTCAAACCAAAAGAACAATCAACTTTTAAGTATTTTGCACCTCCATCTAGTAGACTGCTGAGTCATTTCTAATAGCACCTGTTAAACTACTGTCAACATACTTCTAAGTTTCTGCATCATTATTCTTACTCGAAAGACCTAGATTTTTTTGGATACACTTTATATTACCCACAAAAAGATTGCCGTTTGCTTCATCATTTACATAAAACTTATTAGCAGCATCTAAATTACTACTTGAATGTTTCAAGATAATTATTTTGCTATATCTCATATTACCACTAAATTATGAATTATCTAAAATGTTTTTATTGCTTGCATCAGTGTTATTAGTTAAATTTTAAAATATTTATAATTTTTTCTTGTTTAAATTCATAATTAAATATGTAGTATCACTATCATAATATGTAATTTGTAGCTATTTTCTGTAAATTCCAATTGTTTAATTGTTAATATATATAATTCCAATCTTTTAATTTGCATTAAAAGTTGTATCTAAATATCCAGGGTTATTTTCAAATATATATTTTAAATATTTTTAAATGAAAAAAAAAATGTTAATTTTTGCATTTAAACTTGCTACTGAATGAATCACTGAGCTCTGATTTCCATTTAATAATTTATCACTTCCATAAAACAATTTATTTAACAAATGAGGTAAAACATCAACTCCAGTATCAGAAATCTGATTACTGCTTTCACAAAAAGCTTTAAATTCCACTAAGTCCATAAAGATTATGTAATCAAGAGTATAACTGTATAATTTTGCTACTGATTTCCATTCTTCTATTTTCTTGATGATGGTCAAAACATAAGCCGAATGCACCAGTAAGTTTGAAGCTAAGTAGAAAAAACAGGCACAGATCTAACACCACGTAAAAGTGCAACAGAAATAGCAATCTAATCACATATGTTATTTTACTAGGTTTGTTTTCTTTTTCATTTTTATTAATCTTTCATAATCTTGAATTTCTTTCTAAAAATGATACTTGCTCTATCTTATTTATTTTGCTGTGAACAATAATATCAAATCTCTATCTACATCATTTAGAATTTAAATTTCACCTGTAACTTCTAATTTGTTCATTTAATAAGTTTAAAATAACTCTGGAAAATTTTGATCTGCTTGTAAATTTCTAGTTTCTTGTATACTTTCAGCAAATTTAGTAACAAATGTTCGACATAACTGAACACAAGTCACTCTATTTCTGTTTTAAATTTCAAATGTGTGATAAAATGAAGTTTAAATTAGTTAGTCAGAATTTTAAAAAAAATTCTAAGTAACTTTATATTAACAGAGACAGAGCTTTTTTGTAAAGTCTTCTAAAATTAAAAAAAAAAACTATTGCTATATTTTAGTTACATTAACTAATGGTTTTAGCAATTAATAATTAAACAGTGCTAATTATTTAGACTTCTTAAATGGGGAAATAGTTTTGAGTATTAAAATTATACCAACAAATTTAGTTTTCTTCAACATTTACAAAAGAAAGTGTCTTTTTATTTTAGTTTTGCTCTACATCTTTAGCTGTGATATCTTCCAGCCCACAAGTAAAAGTTCTCCCACTTTTTAAATACAGACTTTTCCTGCAGCTTTTCATTTGCCAGTGTGAACTAAGACCTCCAGAAAAACTTGGCTTTTTTGCAACCAATGATGATAAAATAGTTTTTTTTAAATAGTCAGTAGAATTGGTAAAATAGGCCCAGGATAGCTGCTAACTTTAACATTCTATATCTTCATCAAAATGGCATCAAATCCAGATAACTCATTTGGTCGGAATACTGTCATAGCATTTGGCAGACAAATCTGCATGAGGTATAATGCTACCTTTGCCAAATTAACTTTTCCTACTCAAAACACCATTAGCTCTAAAAACTGAATTATTACTTCCCTTCCCTATTAATGCAGTTTGATGCTTCATGCCATAAATAAACTTTTCATAGTCTGTGAAAAACTAAAAGAAAGGCATGGAAGTCGGAGTGTCATCCATCAGAGCTGACTTGTTTTAAACCTAACTTGTTGTCGTGTGTGGCTGCTGGACATGCCTCTGTACCCACAGCCATGGTCAAACGTTTTAGGTCACCCTAAAATCTTCTAATTTTGTTTGACAAAATTGAATTAAACCTGCTGAATGTACATAATAATATTATGTTAATGTATTGAATGATGGTAGTTTGTAGATTTCTGCATACTTAATGATAAAGGAAAAATTTAAAAATGTGCTCTTTCGAAATCTAACATGCAAACACATGATTTCCAAAAAGGCAAAGACAACTGCGACCGAATTAGAGGTACAGAGTTAAAAAGAACATCAAGTTTGGCATCTTCCTCTTTGATGTTCATAACCATCCTTACCTGCTTTGCTTGCTGGTTGCTTACTGCTGATGGTCCAGCAGAAAAAATCTGTGTGAAATTTAGCCTCGATTTCTTCTTCCTCCTCAGACAAAAACAGCTGGCACCTTGGATGAAGAAAGACTGAGCAAGAAAAATGTTATTTTTAAGCAAAAAAAGCTCTTCTCTCTCTCTCTCTTTTTTTTTGAGCTCAGCAGACTCTATGAGAAAAGTGTTGGCACTTTTAAGAATTCAAGCTGACATTTCAGCCATAAGCCGTAAAAGTCCTCCCTAGTTAGCTGTTCTGACTGAACCTGTTTTATTGCTACTTCTGCTGGCATCTGAGATATGAAGCTAAAAATCTGACACTGCCAAAGCTTGGCAGAGTTCCTTCCACTCAGTGATATCAAAAGCCAAGTGCCATTCTGTGGAACAGTCTAAGATGAGTCTTTCAGTTTCTTACGAATAACTTTGTGTCTGATTCTCAGTTTTTTTTTGCAGATGGAACAAGCTTTAGCAACTGTAAAACAATAGTTCCTTCAATTTCTTGTGGGAAAAATGGTGAACACTTTATTACAAAACCAGTATCAAGACGGGATTCTGAGCAGGGTGGGGTTTGGTCCTTTTTGCAATGGGTGGAACTAAATGCAGCGTACTCCGTTATCACGCTATATCATGAAGTGATAAAACGAACATATATACTGCATTTATTTTTGCATTCAATATAACAAAGAGCAACAAAATATTCAAAACAATACCATCCATGCAGTTCTTATCACAAACACAATGGCAGAGCTAATATGGATACAAGTTCTGCAACTGTGAGAATGTCTTTTCAGTCAAACATACTAAGCAATAACCACTGCATGTAGATTGTATAATCCAGACTAAACATACATAAACAATGCAATGTGCATTTATAGACTTACATGATGGGGATGAAATACTGTTATGTCCAATGTACACGTTATGACGACATTATTGGATGTACCACAAAAAAAGAATAACCTGGTAAAATTGCAGTGAATTTATGATCTGTAAGTTCAAAGCAAAAGCCTGTTTTATATGCATTACAACTGAGCCCATCATCCTACTCAGGATTATAATAATAACTGTCTACAGGAACCTTATTAAGAAGAGACATTATATAACTTTCCATTAGACCTGCAACAGCTTCAGATGAAAATAGGATCTTTTGATGTAGTGTAAAAGGAATGTTTGCCCTATCTTGGCAGGGACTGGATGCTACAGACTTGTATAAATGAGTCTCAACCTAAATCTTGTGAATCTAATCTGACAGGATGCAGTCATGATGCAATCTCTGTGGGTGCTTTTTGGCAAATATATCTACAACTTTATCCAAAGATATGTCCTTATTATAATGAATATGCAAAAACACCAGACAGCTCAATCTTTCCTTCCCCATCATAGCCCTCAGGTAATTATTGAGGCACCTCAATACACTTGCACTATGCTCACATTCACAGGTGGTAACGGGCAAAGTGCATGCAAGCTGCAGTAACATGTGGATGTTTGGATACATAATAGCATCACATTCTTTGATTGCAGCAGCTGGTATGCTGGGTCTTTTATCTTCAGGGACCTTGTCATACCTGCAGAGATATCCAAAACATAGTTTAAACGCACAAGAATTATCAGTAATCATCTAAAGCAGTTTAACTGTTAATAAGATAATTTACCTCAGTTTCCAATGAGTGAGCTTTTGTGGGAACAAGATCTGGGGAGGGGAGATCCTTCGCATATACTTCTACCATCCTTGATGTGTCAGGCAGTTGCTGGCACACAACCATTGGAACTAACCCCAGAAGGGAGGAAGCAGAAATTTATTGATCACATAATTTCAGTTAGGTCCTAAACTAACAAAAAGTAATATCAGTCTCCAAATGTCCATGGACTAATGTGGTCTCATGTATATCTACAGTGTATAAATGCTAATAACTTGTAACAAAATACACATGATACTAACTCATCAACAAGGTATAGCTGTACTTGAAGAAAACAAAAAAAATTTTAAATTCCTTGCATATGAACTTATAAGAAAACTGTGCATCTAAGTCACTGATCACATGGTCCAGGAATGGTATGACTGCATTCACCTTGTAGTGGTCACTAATGCAATCAGTAGATAATGTTGTTACGATGTTTATGGTATTGAGAAATATAAGGTCGGCATGGTGTTGATCCTACATGCTCTGCCATGCAGATGGCTTGGTCATACACTACTGTAAATGATTCATCAACATTCTCTCTCTCTGCTACATTTATTTCCCTGATATCAGCAAGCTGCAGAGTAAGTTATGTAGCAAAGAAGATACATCTGTTCAGAAGTAACAAAAACATGAAAAAATATTTTCATTTACTGGATAAGCAGGAACACTATAGTTGTAAATGATAAAATTACAGGTCTTACCATTGTGTGTGCATGGATAATATCCAAGGTGGTACTCTGAAGCTTAGTGGTGATTCCTGACAAATGGAACAGGTATTTATAAATCATCATGAATATGAAGAAGTCAAAAGAAGTGATGCTTGCTAGAATTTGTTGTGCCTCGCTACTCCCAGTATCCCAGTCAGTGAAAAGCTGATACTTATCAAGGTGCTGTCTATATCCAATTACTTCAAGTGCCTAAACCAGGTATACAAATGCTTGGTAAGAGTGCTGGTATGCACTTTGATGTTCAGCCCAGTGAGTTTTGCACAGATCCAAAAGTACTTTCCTTCTGCTGCCATCCTCAACATCTCTTCTTACTATCTCTTCCAGAAGTCCTGATCTCTTGGGACTAAAGAGGAAAAATGTACAGCAGTGCTTAAGTCTGTCAATCACATTATGAACTTCTGGCATGGCACATGTATGACTTATCAGCAAATTCAAGCAATGTCCACTGCAGTGGATGTGGCAAGGGGTGACACCTGTCTGATTCGAGCTTGCACACCTACTTTGCTTGAAGCCATGTTTGAAGCACCATCATACCCTTGCCCATGAATATTTTGCGCAATCAGACCGAGTTCATCAAGTGCATGCAGAATTTCCTGAGCCAGATGTTCACTGATAATCCGCTTCAAAGGAATAAACCTTAAGAACTCCTCTCTGCTATCTCCTTTCTTGTCAATGAACTGCACACAAAGGGCAAGATGTTCTGCATTGTGGCTTGTGACCTAGTCTGCAAGGATGAAAAAGAACCTGGCTTCCTTTACTTCATCCACTATTTCTGACCGGATAATATCATGACCAAGAATCTCAATTATTTGTGTCTGAGTGTTTGGAGAAATGTACGTTGCATTATTCATGGATGGAGATAACAAGTGATTCCTAAGAGTGGTGTTGTGATTTGAAATCAGACAAAGTATACTCAAAAAGTTGCTAGGATTACCTGGCATGTCTAAGCTTTCGTGACCAGCTCGAAGTGCTATACATTGGCGCCCACAAAACAAAATGGCTTCTGCAACTGCTTTAACTATATCTCTGTTTCAATGCACATCAGCTGCTTTCCTGTTGTCCATCAAATTCTGTATGTTTGCAATTGGCTGCTCTATTGCTCTCAAAAACTCATCTGCCAGTTGCTGTGCTTCTTTGTGATATTTTGTGTGTTCATGTTCTCTACACTTTTCTGACTTTTTGTGCCATGCAGTGAAAGGCTTATTGACAAATTGACCTTTGTTCAAGTAATTATTGCAAAGCATGACACACTTGATGCAAAAGGTGCCATCTAGATGCATACTATACACCATCCATTTGTGATCATCAAGCCATGTGCATTTAAAGGAATGATAGCAACTTCCTATAAAGGTAGTGGGGAAGATATAGTCGGGTCCAGGCACTTTGTGATGCTTCAGAAGCATATATTTGTCCCCAGAACTCAATCCTTCAATTGCTCATTAGACCTCTTTTGCTGTCATTGTTGCTTGAACAATGCGGCCAATGTCATGGGAAGATGTTTTAAGCACTGTTTAAATAGAAATTTAATATTTTAAATTCTCAGCAAACATTATCTTTTGGCAAAATAGCCGATTGCAGTTTACTCTCATGTAACTGACCAAAAGATATCTCACCACTCTCAGAATGAATGGCCAATGTTTTAGGTGAGACTCTATGGTTCAGATCACAAGAAAATTAGTTATAACCTACTGTAATCGAAAACAAGAAAAACATTATAAGTGCCGCACAGGTAGACGGTATACCTGTCGAAATCATTAAAGCAAGCATAATTAAAAGCAATTTACAAATAATCTAAACATCACTTACCGACTCTGACTCTTAAAGCCACTGTTGGGGCCAATGTCGGCCGCTCAGTTCGCTCATATACATCCGTACTGTTCCCAAGAAGTCCCTGTCCAGTTTCTCTAGGATCCGCTACCAGTGGTGCCAGCCAAGGGAGGAAGGCGGCCCGACTGCACCAGTCCCCATCATCTAACAGTCAAAGCTCTGGCTCCTGGCCTTTTGCCGCCAGGCTCATTGCCCAGGGTGGTGGGACGACTTCTGGCCTCTGTCGGCTGGGCATATTGTCTTGGTGGCAGATCAAACAGGAAGCCGTCGGGGGCCGACCCGGAGGGACTATGACGCAATCGGGAGACCGATGGCTACACCCACCACCCAGACATCTCAACTCTTGCTAATGAATCTCCTGATACGAGACGTGCAGCCCACAAGCGAAACATAGCAACTTTCAAAACATACAAGCAGACATTCATCCGGTAAACAGCGTGTGAAGAAGACCTTTTGCTCGGTTTAGGGAGAGTTTTTTATCTTTTCGCTCACGGTGGAACTTTTCAAGTCCAGCAGGGGGGTTTGAATGCACCCCAATGAACCCCCCCTCTGCTGGGTACGGGCCTGCAAGATCAGTCCATGTTGCTTGTTCTGGTTCAAGCATTTCCCCTGAATCTGCTCTTTTGTGACCAGCCTTCTCTTCTGTCAACATAAAGAATTTGCTCCCCAGTATCCAAGTTCTTCTCCCTTTGCTGCTCATGATCCTTCATATGTTAGACAAACTCTATCATGCTTGCACTATCATATGTTGTTACGCTGTACAGTTGTGGTAGTGTGAAAGTACTCCAAAAGCATGTTCTTGAAATGCTGAGACGTGTGTCCCGTATTTAGGGTACTCACTGCAATCCCACTGTCTTTCACAAAATGGTTGCTAATACCCAAAAGTATGTGATCCAAACTTGTTGTACAGTCAATTTAAAAAAAAAAAGTGACCTTTCACTTTTTTGATAAACTGGCTCCGTCTGGCCACTGTCAACCCCACCGACACTTTCTTCCTAAACTTGTCAGCGATATGACAGACATCCAGATATAAACCCTCAAGATCAATTATTTTTCTAAAGCCACAGTCTCCCATTGCGCTGAAAGGTCTTTCAAGCAGAAGAAACCAAACTGTAAACTAGTCATCTTCTTAATTACTTCAAGTTTACTGGATTTTTTTCTAATCCGGTTCAGAAATTTACAAAAAAAAAGTGATATGAATCAGTCTAGAGTTTGTGTCGGTCTCTGGTTAATACTAATGAACCTCATATTTTTTAACAGTTTAGTCAACAACCAAATCTTCTGAGATCTCAGTATAATCCATTTTATATACTGAATTTTATGAAATCTTTCACCGAGTTAAGTTCTCTTCCAGTAAGTGCTACTTGGTCCACCAAAAGTATTATCCAGTCTGGCAATTAAAGCATCTATGTCTAGAACAGAAGTTTAATTTTTAAAATATTGATTGATTGATTTAGGCTTCTTATATAAGAAATCATCAGCTCTTTTAATTCTAGGAACACTTTCACTGTCATTTTATTAAAAATACATTTCAAAGTATCAATCGATCCTCTCCTAACAATATATTTTGCTTCAACTTCTTCCTCTCAATCATTTAATTAAAAGTAATTTAAAACTTATTTCAGATATAATCTTAAAGTTATAATTTCCTTTCTTTCCCACCAGTCAGATTACACTTTGTACAGAGAGAGAGAGAGAGACAGACCAGATATTACACTCAGCCTGATTACCACTAACCCTTCTTTAGGTTGGTACAGAGATTTTCTCTAGCATCTTGTAATTAATAATAAATAAATAAAAAAAATAGCTTTTGCAGAGAAGAGTTGTTATTAGTAGCAATTAATTAGCCAAACAATAGCAAAAATCTTTGGAGATTTCTTTAAAAGAAGATAAAAATTCAGCTAGTTTACAAATCTGCAACGACACCATTTACATCTGGTGATGTTTACAGAAATCAATAAATGTTAAAATATTAACTGTTATGAATAGTAAATAATGATAAAAGACATTTTTTTAAAACAAGCAAACACGCTTCAACTCATGAGAAGTTATCTATCTGTTACTGTACTTCTAGCCAGGAGAAATATGCATGAATGCAACTCACCCAGCTTCATTATCAGCTGACTGCTGTCAAGTGTCACGTGATTACCGGAAGAGATGTTTGGTTCCCTGACAGTCTAATGGCAGCTCTCAAATAGATGAAACTACTTCTACTATGCAGCAATGCCATACAATTATTTCAATAAAAAATCCAGTTATGTTGAATTTGTTAATGTAGCATTGAAAACAGACATAGCTACAAACCAAAGACACAATTTTTAAAACTACTCAACAAATAAGAGTGTGTCATGGCGTTCCAGTGTTAAACCACTAGATGATGACACAAGTTTGAATCCCAATTGAGACTGGCTCTGTTTGGCTTATCTCCCTGGCTTAATTTCTTCTCACTAGCCAGCTGTACGGATTTCCTCCTGCATCTTTAAAATGGAAAGTTATAGTATGGACTTTTGATGATGGATGTGTGGCTAACCTCTGCACTATACTATCCTTTACTCGGTTTAGAAAACTGATGCCAAGTGGTTTCTAGTGGTGCCCATGATGGATGCAGGTCCGAAGAGGGATAAATAGATATTTCATTGGTTGTACTGCCTGACTGTTAATAAAAAGAGAGAATTTTACAAAATCTACAGTATTTAAAAAAACAACTGTTAATAAAAAAATTACCAAGCAAATCTAAGACAAGAGACATCAAAGAGAAAGATTAGAGATATTCTTGGATTACAACATTTTAAGCAAAGATAAGGGATTAAAATTCTACCTTCATTTAGTTTCTTTTTCCATTTTCCAATCTATGCCACACAGATTATGCAGTTGCACGTGTGTGTGTGTGTGTAAAATGTATTGGTTGTGACCATCCACTTTTATGCATACAAAATACTATACGTGTATGTATATAGGGGTCATGGTGTAGTACATAAACAGGGAGAATGAGCATGTCCGAATTTCAAGTACTCAGATGGGTGGTTCTTAAGCACCAGTGAGCAGGTGAGCAATCTTTCCATCAGCTTTCTAAAAACCAGCTGTAGATCTCAGTGTGACCCAAAGGTTTAAAATTTAAAAGCAAATAGTTTGAAAACTTGATAGCCATCTCATTGCTGATGTCATAGTTCTCCTGTTGAGAAGCCATCACAGTTGTGAAGACAATGCAATGGCTGTATGGCCAGACAAAGTCAGATGCCACTACTTTGCTTGTGTTTTTTGTTATTCCAAAGATTAAAAAACTTAATGTGACAATCTTTATTACCACAGATGCATCTGATAAACAAAAGTAATATATGTTAAAATCGTTGGTCCATCAAATGTCTGAACTTGAGGACTCTGCTTTTGGATTTTATTGAATAGGCCAATCACTATTTGGTTTTCTATTAATTAACCAAATCCTCTTTAGTTTTTAACACCTTTTTTTAAAATTTGTAGTTAAATATATTAAGGAGGTCTAGCTAAATAAAATTTCAAACCTGGAGAAATCTGTGACTAAACAATCTTCATATGAACAAATTATTTTCCAGCTTATATATGGATGTCTAATGGCCTTAGAAAACATTTAAAAGTCTAGCATTAGAGAATAACACTAATTATGTATGGCTTCCATTTTTATTCTCATAAAATAATTCCCATAATGTGGAGATCCATTCTACTAGGATGATCAGATGGAACCCAGCTGAGATGTCACTTCAGCCAGATCTAATTTGAATGACTCTAGTACATATTGCCAATAGTGTTTTCAAGTTAATTTGGCAATGGTAGCATTGTTATATATGCCTCATATAGATTTGTCTGCCAAATGATGCTTACCTATGCTTGCTGGATCAGGTGATGATTTAGCTTCATTTTCTTCTTCTTCAAATAGGTGAACTATACATGAAGTCTAAGATGAGTTTCTCAATTTCTTATGAATGCAATTTCCTAGTGATAAATAATTTACTTAGGATGTCTTTCTATTTACGATAAGAACTTTATTAGTAACTCTATTCTATAACTCAGTACATATGTTGCTTACAAAGCTAGTTTTATTTATGATCTCTATTTACTTTCGATAGGTATTATTATAGTAGTCTGTTAGGTAAGTTTTTATTAAAAGGAAATCTAGTTACATCCAAGTTATAAAGAACATAAAAAAACACGATAGTGATTTGAGTTTTTACTAACTTTATTAGTTCCCTTCTTGGTATCTCAGTCTCCTAGGATACAGCACCTGATTCTAACACTTTAGTGATAGTCAAGAGAAAAACGACATATCTGTTAAAAGATCAACAAAAAAATATTTTAACAGTTAATGGAAGACTAATTGAAAATGCTAGTCAGGTGCTTCCTGTATTGTGTGATTAAGCTAAGACTGTTGGGGTCAGTCAGTAGGGCTGGTTAACTGAGTACAGAAGAGCCAGAGTATTTTGATGACAAAACTTTAGAAGAGAATGAGAGTCCCCTAACTTGAGAAATCTGGTCATTATCCATTCTGTTTAGTAACCAGTAGGTTTTTAAGGATCCGATTTTCTGCAAAAGGATAAAGAAAATAAATAACAAAATCACAAATAGTAAAACAATAAAACATTTTCAACTCCCCCCAGCTATATACATAAAATGTCCACATAACTCATGTAAACTAATTTGTAGAGGCAGAAACCCCCTTTTAAAAAAATAGAGTCCCCTTCTTGGTATGGTCCACGTCACATCTCTCATTTTTAATCCACTTTCCTCCATAACATAGAAATAAAGTTCTTCTGAATATTCCCCCATCTCAGACTTACCCCAATATTTATTGTACCCCTTTCCTCCACGATGTAAGGGTAATTTTTCAACTCATTCTTTGTCGTCTCACTAATGTGGATCTTCATTGGCTGCAAAAGAGGAGTTTAAAACATTAGATTCAGCAACATCTGTTCAGAAGACAGCAAACTCACAAGTAAAACCTTTGAGAATTTAAGTCATGCATGAAAAACTGCTGTACCTCACACGTGGCCAGTGAGATTTTTCTGTATTTAATATGCATCCAACAAAATATTATGCCAGTCAGTCAGTCAGTACTTACTCTATTATTCCAATTAAGTTTAAAGATCCAATTTTATATTCATTACAAAACAACAGAAAGGGTAAATAAACAGACTGGTGATGTGATGGTCCCTGCCTGCTCAGTAGTTTAGCTTTGTCAATGCTATTGTACCTGACCATTGGCTTCCATTCGCGAAGCTGTGTGGACATCATCTCCAAAAAAACAATACCGTGGCATTTTAATGCCAATCACACCAGCAACTGTACTTCCTGAGTGGATACCTGAAGATGACAAAATACAGCACAAGTAAATCTGTCTGATAATATTGGAAAAAAAAACAAAAAACAGACAAAGTTACTAAGATATGGCTGCCCGCTACTGCATGTTTACTGATACATTTTCTGACTGTAAAATTAAGATGTTCTACCACAATCAGATAAAAAGACCACAGTTTACCGATATATATCCTTACAATTAAGATTTGTTCTACCCACAAGCAACACATTGCTGGCTCCAAAATCTCTACCTTCTTTTAACATGTTATTACTACAATTTAAGGGTTCGTTTAAAAAAAATTTTTTTAAATGTTTTTTTTTGAATCAATCATATAACAACTTAAATACCAATGTAAGATTACTCTTTCTTTCTTAATTTTTCTAACTAAATAACATTTGATTTTTATTATAATTTATTATCTAGCCTCTATGATGTTTGAACTCCCAAATCTTTTTTTTCTTTTAAAATCCTCATTGCACTTTCAATACTGCAACTTTGCCAGTGTAATGTTCAGGGTTAGGGAAGCAATGATATATACTTACCTTGGTGAGTAGGCCTCTAGAGATAAGAAAGATGGAAGGCTCCCTAAACTAAACAATTTCAATACACATAACTAGTGAACAGACATAGCCAAACTTTTGCATCACCTTAGAAATTTTATAAATATATCATCATCAAGTCAGGCTCATATAACTTGAGACCATGCTCATGGCCACTTGTAATAAATGTCTGATAGAGTCCCACCTGCTATCATGATTTATAGGATCTTTTAGGAGATCATGTATTTGGATGTTAGATTACAAATGACCACATTTTTCAATTTTGGTCATTTTCCATTATATAAAAACAACAAAAGAGGTATGTACTTTAATTTGTTAATATTATGCAAATTCAGCAAGTTTAATTTTACTTTATCAAACAAAATTAGAAAATTCTAGGTGATGAAAAACTTTTAGCAATGACTGTAAATTAACAGTGATCCAAGCAACAGTCTTGGATGCTTAACAACACACAATAATTCTTTTCTCTTCATAAAAAACTAAAATGTCCGTCTTTCGCAGTCTGATGTAAAAGAACAATAATAAAAAGCAATTTGGGAAGATCAAAATCACATTAGAAAATTTTCACCAGTTGATGTAATTTTGCTAGGTTCTAATACATAAGAACAGTAAATACTAATTCTATGCTTCTGTAGACCTTAGTGTTTTTATTATTCCAATAGTAGCAGTATATTGTATCGTGTATGATCTCATTCTCAACCATCTTGCCACCTACCAATTCTAATTTGTAACGTTGTATTTGTCACTGGATCAGTCAGCAATTCCATGTTAGCCAGCAAGTCAAGGGAAAAATTGCACATATTTATAGCATGGAACACATTCAATTTGGGAGCCCCAGACACAACCATGTAACCATCACCAATTGTTTGCACCTGTAAGAATAAATGTAAACCAATTTCATGAGAGACCAAATCATACAAGGGAAATAACTCCAACAATAATATCTCATTACAAATGGGTTTCTTCTAAAGATGAATAATGAGAATTTTCTATAGGTCCTCATGCCTCTGCTATCACCTTGTGCTTCAGTATGATTTTTCAGCATTTGCTCACAGTAGCTACTCCAAACATTTTTTACACAGGTGCAGCTGATTTTCATAGTTTTTAACTACCAAACTGTACCTCAATTGGTTACACTCAATAAACATCAGTGGTGAATACAGCCAACATGGATTACTACATCTACACTCTACACATACCTGCCATAATAAAGAATACACTGGATCAGCAAATTTTTGTCACATGTGAAAATGAAGTTTAACAGTAAAATATTTCTGAAATTTCCCAGGTAAAAATGTGCAGCTAATAATAAAAAAAAAAAACAGAAGTAAAAAGCAATTCTGCCAGTCAGAAAATAAAAGATGGCAAGATCCACTGAAAAGCAATGGTTTTGTTGAAGGAAGTTGCTTTGTATTAAAGGAGACCACTGACCTTATAGACGTCGTAGTTCTCGCTGAGCGCATCAAACAGGCAGTACATGGTGTTCAGAAGCTCTACCACACCCATAGCATCTAATCGGCTGCAGATTGTTGTAAAACCAACCACATCACTAAACATGATGGTGACATTTTCATATGTCTGCAGGTTAGAAACATGAAAAAACCCAGAAGTGTAGGAATAATCAGATTATAGTTCTGCCTATACTTACTAATTTTGAAAGTATTTTAACAAAATAATAAACTAGACTGTACAATTAATTATGCATTTGTCTTTGCTCTAATTAAAAATTTTATTTAAAATACCAGTAAAACAGTGTAGGTTATGGGATTGAAGCTGGTGAGATTTTCATAGCATGAAGTAAGTCTCATGAATATTAAGGTGGCTGTCAATCTGGGATTTTGTTTATCTATACTTAGCTTTACTATACTTATGAAGTTTGCATCTTTCTATTAAAATTGTAGATTAGATTAATAAAAGGGAACTTATTAACTTATATTAGTTAGCACTACTTTTCAAAAAGGCATTGCTAGGTATCACAATGCAACAGCCACCTGTTCCATACATCGTAAGACACAGTAGTTTTCTGTCATTTCACACTGGGAGTAGAACTTTGGTTTGTTTATGTCTTTTTTCTTTAGAATCAAAGCTTGATTTGTGAAAATCACAAACAATAGATTTGTAAAATATACTGTTTCTAAGAGAAGGACATAATTATAACTTATTTTGAAAATAAGTCAAATACTTTTCTAGCCAATTCTGGTAAAAAAAAAGAGAAATAAATAATTCTAGGAGCAGCATTCTTACAACACATGTGTTAAGAGGTCCTTTCCCTCTCCTCAACGTTGTAGCCACTGATAAAGGCAGCATCTTGTAGAGCAGATCTTCTGTCTCTGTCATATCCACCTGAAGCTCCATTAGCTTCTCTGTTTCTGCTAAATATGTCTTCTTCATCTAGAACAACAATAAAGGAACTCTAGTTTAGCAATAGCTATAGTTACCATAAGTCACATTGCTTTGATGCATGCATGTGGTTTATCCAGACTATTTAAAAATAAAATTGCTAAAAACTTATTTAAATAATCACAAGACCATAAAGTGTCAATATCAGGCTGGAGAGACACAGGGCCACTGCACACATAGTAAGTTTAGTAAGCAGAAGGAAGATGGCGTTGGTCTCACAGGAAAAATGCATTTTCATTTCACTTGTTTTTCTTAGTGATTAAAAGGAAAAAAAGAAACATGTTTACAAACCATATGTGATTGATCAGCTAAGTGTGTCACAAATGGATTTCCAGTTTGTTGTGATGTTGTGTAATAAAAGATATCTCAGCTACAGATAATGTTGCGATGTGCGTGTGTGTATGTATGTATGCATGTATGTTTCATATTTAAAACCCCTGAGACAAGGTATTTATTTATTTTCAATATAATGATCAGTAGATGTTAACCAGCATCGGTACTGCACTATCAGTAACTCTCTATTCAGGGTACGTATAATTGTCTTAAAAATTGAGAATTTGAAAATATCATTTCTATCTGTGTGTATATGTAGCCTTCAAAGAAGAAACACAAGAGCTGTCACAGTAGCCGGGACAAGCTGGATATGCTATAAAAAAGTACAGCTTCCAGAAAGTAAGATTGTATATTACATGGAAACATTATTTTGATTTATTCATTTACAGGCATTCGATACTGATAATTTGTATTTTGTATTTATATTTATTTGTATGCTGTGTTTTTGGCATTAATATTTGTATCTGTGAAGTATTCATATATATATTTTCTTGTATTATTATAGTTATGAGATGTGAGATGTGTGGTTTGAAGTCAAAATCCAATGTCAGTGTCCTACAGAGGTATGCTTTTCTGTCAAACATTACATGTTTTAGATATCAAATAAAACTGACTGATGGATAATGATGACGATATGGATGTTAACAACCAAGTATCCAGGAAAGAATGCTGGTAGCTTTTGTTTTTGTTGGTATATCCTAGAGATAGGCCATTAAGATACCACACCACACCAATAATCTGCAATATTCTAAGATATTCAGTTTTAAAAAAGATGTCAGGGCTATTGGCATTGTTTTCATAAGACTGTGTGAATTACTCATGGTTTGAAAAGGTATGTAATTATTTCAGAACAGAGATGATTCTGATGAAGCAGCAGAGAACAGTAGATTGAAAAGGGGACCAGACCAAAAAAAAGAAAAAAAAATATTGAACTGCAAAAGGATGTGAAAGTTGAAGGCGGCCATTGGAACTATGAAAGGCACAATATATTAAATTTTCCTTTTATTTTTTGATCTGTCAAAACCATCTTTAGCATTTCCACAAAATATCTGGAAATTTTGTTACCAATCAAGGATCTGCAAAGAAAAACAACAGCCTGTGAGAAAAGTGACGAAGAATAGAGTCTGTTTGATCCATTGAACAGTGAATCCACATCATCACATCAATACCCTCGCCACGCACTAGCTGTCATAGAAGATTGTATTTAATAATGTACATTTATATTTAACCTGGTTCACATTGAACTGACAATGGTATGAACTTATCTGAATGTCTTTTTTTCATTCATGTCTCATATTATGTATTGAAGATTACCTTTTAGCTGGTTCAAGCATTCGGAAGATTGCTGATAAGTTGAAAGATACAGTTGTGACCGACCTGAAGGCTACAGCTATGCCATCTGAATAGACAAATTCATCTTCTTTTGCATTCTCCCCATCCTTAACTAGTAACATGGATGATGAAGCTGATGATAACACAGTAAGTGTCAATTAGTGTATCATTGGTGGTGACAGACTCCAGCTTATATAATATACATTTATACAAATTGCTAATAGATAAACAATTCTAGTTTTGGAACAAATTTCTATGAAACTAGCAAGTGACTTCTCTAACACAGTGAATCCAGGAACTATTTTTAATGAATAGTAATAATAATGATACTGTTCAAGAAACTCTGAAACATTATACAGAACCCTACATCTACAAAAGCTAATCCAAAGTGATGAATTATATTTTCACCTGGAATGTCTGTTTAGACTCCATCCTAATGTGCGAGTGCTCAAAAAAATGGACATACAGAGTTTTGCGATGTTTGGCAGTATGTTTTTTCACTGCAGGCACATGTCTGCAGCTAAATCTAGTCTGTTTTTTTTTTAAATCTTTTGTTGTTACAGATAAAACACTTCTCTCACATGAATAAGTTTTATTCCAGGGTGCTGGCTGTAAAGTTGTAGCCAGAAATTCAACAATGATACTGGCTGGAGGGTTGGCGTGAGACTGGAGTCCACCCTGAGATGTCAATGAGTTGTTATTGCTCTATCAGGGGCAGGTCATTTGAGTTTGTTGGTAGAGATTTACCATGTGCTCAAGTCGCTGACTCATTCACAGCTGGAAAATATTCTCTGGGAATATTTTGTAAACCAGAAAAATGATGAAATATGGTCATTGAATTTAACTTCATCAGTGGTTAATTCACTGATTCAATTTTATGCTGAACGCTCAAAAACATACAGGCTAGATTCCCATAAAGTTCAACTCATTTAGTCATGAAAATAAATCTGCAAGAGATGCCAATTTTTGCACTCAGATACTGTCAACAAATGCAGTATGGAACAGTAGCATCATGTGTGTGTGTACTTTCCATCTCTTTACACAATCTTGAAAATAACCTGCAATTAAGAGGCCTAAACTTTATAAAATTCACTATTTGAATTGATTCATCAATCATCAAATCTTATAGCATTCATTTCGCTGCGAGAGCTCGAAGGTGAAGACTGCAATGTCTGCTTTTTATGTAAGTAGCTATATTTCTAATGTGCTACCATGCTTCATACTCTTCCTTGACTCCATCAATATTTACATCTGAACAATGATTCCAAATGATACCATGTTCTTTCATGAAGGAATCTAAGAGATTAAATATGTTCTTCCTCTTATTTTTGTTTTAAAAGAACTGCACAAAAGCATGTCTTCTTTAAATGAAGATTCAAAGAGATAGTATACAAATATAAGTAGAATAGCCAGGCCAGCAACATCAGTAGATTCATTCACTTAAATTGCAAAACCAGGAGGACTAATTTTAAGATACCTAACTATCTCTGCTTTGCAATGGTCTGTTGCATCTCTGAAGCACCTTGAAACTGCATTGTCCAAAAGTGCAGCAATATCAATTTTCTCATCAAATATATGGGTCAGCAGTTTCTTTGCACAACGTTTTATTAGTTTTTCAGCAATCATGTGAGGATTATCTGCCTTAGCAATAAGATAGCTAACTTAATAAGTACATTTTTATTGTTGTCACAAACAAACTGATACATTCTACAAGTTCATCACATTTTATTTAAAATAATCAGTGTGCACAAAGTGCTTTGCTTCAAGATGGCTTTCTAATTTTGCCAGATTCATGCTGCCAGTACTGAGGACTTGTCCCATAGCCTGTGTATTGGCGAAGTCTTGTATTTACAGTCCATGTAAAACCATAACTCGCATCATGTCTTTTAGATACTGAAGTAGATACGTATCTTTCCAAGGCTACTTTCCTAAACACAGTCACCTTATAACCATTGTTCCATGCCTTCACCAAAAAAATTAATTGAAATATCCAATAAAAACTCCAACTGCAAACAGAGCAAGGAAGATGACAACAAAATGGTGTGTAACCTGTAAAGCCGGCGCTAAGGATGAAGTGTCTGCTTAAACACCTACAATGCACGATTGGTGTGAGGCTATTCCTGGTTGTCAAAAACTAATTTCCACTATTACAGATCTGCACTCTGCGGAACTGCTTGGTTCCATGAACAGTTTGAAAATCACCGATTACCCTGTCCTATCCCATGTGAAGGAGGTTTACAAGTTGAACTTAATTTCTTTCTCAAAACAATCTTGTATATTGCGCACCCTGCTCATTAAAATGAAAGTCCATCTACATCTACACGAGTGAAGGGAAATTTTTCATGTCTGGAGTGTTTCCTTTGGAAAAATAATTGGAAAAAAAGTTATTTTCAGTTATGAATTTGAAATGGCAGTCTATAAAACTGGAGCAAAAATCAAAGTTTTGTCTCACTGATCTTTGAACCAATGGATAAAATGGATTATAAATCAGTTAATACTTGATTGCTATGATTGGCAGAATTACTGTGATCATATCTGGTGATGACAACAGTGTCAGTTACCCAAGGTGAGCCCAACAAGATGTAGATCATGATGAGGATCTCATTTCCTTCCTGAAGTATTATTATATCAAAAACCATGGCACCAAGTCATATCAGCAGATGGCAGATATCCACAGAATATAGATCATCTAAAGGGAGAACTTCGGAGTAATGTCAAATCATTTATACAGGTTAAAGAGTGGTTCATTGTTCCATAAAGAAAGGGAAGTCCTTCCAAAGAGTTAGAGGTCCTGACAACCAACCATAACAACCAAGTATGTGGTGGTCACTTTAGTCAAAGATTGCAGAGATACCATTAGAAAGGTAACTATATACACATGTAATTTTGACATTCATTGGGTTAAAATTGATACATTTCTTTATCATCGAAATAAACACGAGAAATTATACGAGGTCTGTCTAAAAAGTATCCGACCTTAGGCTGGGAGGGATTACGTACTTGGTGGGGTTCCATTGCTAATCCCCTTCGAAGTGGGCCCCTTGGGCCTCCACACACTTAGCCCAGCGATCCTTCCACTGGTGGAAGCCGTCTGGAAAGCTTCTTCCAGAATGGCTCTCAGCTCCGCATGATGTCCTCTCGGCTCTCAAGGCGGGAGCCTTTCAGCGGCATCTTCATTTTTGGGAACAACCAGGAGTCAGAAGGAGCCGGGTCTGGAGAGTAGGGAGCCTGGCGAATGAGCCGGGGCGTTGTCATGATGCAGCTGCCGGTTTTGGGAGCCCCCAGATCCGGTCTCTTGCGCCGACCTGCATCACGAAGACGGACGACTCCCTGACAGGACTCCTTTGTGACTGTTTGTCCTTCTGGTGCCTATTCGCGGTGCCAACGCCTCGGTAGTCGGCATCACCTCGGTTTCCGGGTCATACCCGTACAACCAGGTCCCGTCTCCAGTTATCCCGGAACTCAGGATCCCTGCTGCCAGCATCCAGCGGGTCCTGCGCAACCTCAACACGAAGTTGTTGTTGTTATCCCTGAGAAAGCAGCTCGGCCCCTCTCCGCGAGCCCAAATCCTCCCTTAAAATTGCGTGTGCAGAGTCTTTACTGACCCCAGCCCCGTCAGACGACGACCCTCCATCATCAAGGTCCCCACTTTCTCGATAACAACCACACCCCAGTTTGTTGACGGCCATCTTTGGACCTGTTGTGCCAACCATTCTTCTATCGGGTACCACCCATGGCACCGGCACCAAAGCCTGTTGAACTTTGCGAATTGTTCCCGCCTGGGTATCTCCGAGCTTTTGGTAAGATCGCTGCTCCACAGGTTCCGCCATCACGGATACAGCGCCTCACACAATGGCTGACCCGTCCAGCCCGCCAGCCAGCCCGCCAAGAACCGCGCATGCGCACGAAGGGCACGCGGCTCCCACAATGCTCACACGGGTGTTGGTGGGAGAGAGAAAGTAAAGTCGGATACTTTTCCGACAGACCTCGTGTGCACGTCTTATTCGGTCAGGTCTACATGGAACAAATGAGAATATAAATGCTTAGATTTTTGGGGGAGGTTTCTTTTCTCACTAAAAGGTAAAACGAGCTGCGAAATAATTGTGTCACCTTTTTCCCTCAGTCTGAGGCGTGTGCCACACCTAGAGCGGTTTTCAGATGGAGTCTGACACCTGATTGGCAAATTTAGGGGGGGGAAAAAAACAAACCAGCTGTTCCCTAATCTCTCTTCAGTCGCACCAGAAGACTGTAAACCACTTTTACAACTTAAATCGACTGATCTACAATGCTCAACAATAAAAAAAAACCCCAACAGGATAGAGAATCATTGCTACTTAAGTTTAACCCATTCCCTGTTAAGAAAATGTTCAAAAATTTGATTCAGCAAGTGTGCAAACTCTCGTCACTCTCTGGAAGTATACACATTTATGAACAAACCAACTCTCCCATGAAGCTCAACAAAAATCAACTATGGTCATCTTTAAATGACAAAAGTTGGGCGATATCCTGATGGCTAATGGGAAACATGACACCTGACACCAGAGGCATGGCATCACAAAAGAGATGTAGTGTCTGTCTCCCACTAAGTGCTGCTATTGAGCACTCAATAAAAATGATAACATTTTGATGACTATTAAAAAAGACTAAAGTAATGAAAATATAAATGAAGCCCTTGGCAGGTTTGTAAAGACTGTAAATGACCTTGGCTTTTTAAGCTATGTACCTCTAATCTACTGCATAGTATAGCATGTTATGCCCTCTCCTTCCCAAAGCAAATTTGTATAGCTGCTTTCCATTGGTTACTATAGTTTGCATTGTAGTTTATCAATAAAATATTTTCTGAAATTCCAAATCTCCAGCTAATTGAAATGACATCATCTGGACAAGTTGAGATTTTTAAATCTTTGAAATTATGGTAAATTATTTCATTATTTATTAGTGTCATTAAAATAGGCAAAAGAGTTTTATATGGTTTTAGCTGACCAATGAAGCTTCATCACCAAAGATGTCAAGGAAATAAGAGCATTGTACTTACCTCTTGCAAAGCTCTGTGTAGTTCATTGACTGGCTGAAAGTTGTATGCTATGTTTTCCCTACACCAGTCAAAATTAGAAAAATCTGCAAAACTCAAATTCAATTGAAATATGTGCTCCAGTGATTCAATACTGAAAAAATAAAGAATGATCTTACACAAAGTTATGGAAAGTGTACTGCATTTTCTTTATTTACATTTGTATTTAGTTCTCTTCCTAGTAGTCATTACACATTATCAATTGCTATCATTATCATACTGTATCAATATTCTACATTATTATTATTATTATTATTATTATTATTATTATTATTATTATTAGTGGTAGTAGTATCATCATCATTGTCATATTGTCAATATTACACATTATTAAAGAAATTACTCTTCTACAAATTGCTGAGAAAGATGTTGAATTATTGTGGGAGGCACATTAAAAAAAATGTGAACTTATTACAAAAGTAATTTTTTGTCAAGTCTTTTACCGGATGCTGAATAGACATTTCAAACTGCAAACTTTTACTTAGTCTGAGATGATCAATTCAGCCACCAGGTTGTTGCAAACTGATCAAAATAAATGCTCTATCTTGTTACTTTTTAAAATTTTGTTTTGTTGAAAGTGGTTTATTGGTAATTCTCTCTTTTCTTCCTTTCGTTCAGTTTTTATGGTACCAGTGTAAATCACATCTTGTATTAATAGTTCTTCATAGGTGTATAAGATATTTGAAATAGTAAAAACTAAGAAACATGTAAAACGTTGTGTAGATGGTTTAAAGAGACTGGCTTCAAAAGACTTCCTTTCTCTCTATAACTAAATGTTTTTCTCTTCCATATAAATCTCTAAAATGAAATATAATTTGAAGATGTATGTGTTGTTATCACTCCTGTATGATACACCACAACATACACAGATGTACAGATGTTCAAAAAGAGCAGCGAGTTATTCAGATCTGTTTTCTTTTCTTAATATCTAAACTTTCAGCAAACGCAATCCAACTTAGTAAAATATTTTAGGCAGATGATACACAATCGCTAACCAAAACAATTGTAAATATCTAGTTAACAGATTTTATTTAACTTCCACTTAGTGGTAACATTTGACAGGTCAATTCTTAACTTTAGCAGGTTACCTAGGTCTATGCTTTCTCTTCAACAGAACATTTTGAAATCGCCAATCATATCTTGTGGAAATGAATGTAGAAAAAACTGGGCAATGGAAGCCTCTGTATAGACTTGCTTCATAATTAAGAACCCGTAACCAACCTGGTGAACTTTCCCTGAGATCTTTCTTAAATAAAGCAAACTAACAATAAATCAAATTGTAAATACTTTATATTGCCATTCTTTGTTAGCTTTCCCAAATAATTTAGTACTATTTGCAAATTTCATAATGTCATGGGAGATTACAGTATCAGAAACAGACCCAAGAAGAGAACCTAGCTAGTGACATACATCAGAACATCAGTGAAACAATTCTCTGATCTTTGTTACATCATCTATAACAAAAGGTCAACAATTTTTCTACCAAACTTTATGCAAAATTATTAACAATTGTATCAACAAAACCAAAATAAATAATGCTAATACTGTTACCATGGTCCAATTTATCTATGACACCAAGAATTTACAAAAAAATGTATAGGATGACAACCAAGCTGACTATTTTTGCTCAAGTTCTTTTATATATATAAACAAGTTGGTCATTAATAATGCTTTTGAATGTTTTCTTCACAAATAAATGTTAAACTTTTAGATTTATAATTAACAGGTTCACATTTGGATCCCTTTTATATACAGAAGACAGACCTGTGTTCCCATGCTAGTGGGCTCCAACATATTTTACATATTACAAGTATTTCTAGAAGAGACCTCTCTAAAATGAATAATTATATTTTTTTCTAAATCACAAAACTTATCCTAGCCAAATTTTGATCAGTATACAAGAAAGAGCTGTGCATGCAGATCAACATAGTCCTTGCACAGGTGTAACAATGAACAGCTTTCTCTCAACATACAGCATATATAATAGTCCTCACACAGGTGTAACCATGAATAGCCTCCTCTCAACAATAGATAGCAATTGTTATAGCATTACTCTCATAGACATGTCTGTGAACATCAAGGTGTCTCTATGAATACCTTTCTATTAACATATACAGCAGATAATGCACCAGCAGGTACACATTATACAGATGTGTCTCTATGAACTCTCCACTACAGACAATATAAGTACAATATTCTCACATTTGTCTATGATCCCCTATAAACAACATAAATATCTATGAACTCCCCCTTACAAATAACATAAACAACATAAAGCACAGTACTCACACAGGTGTAGCTAGGATCATAATACAATTCCATTCTTTGATTTGGAATATCTGTCCTTGCAAAGTAAGTGATTTTGCTGAGTTTGCCATACCACATGTCAGTAATTGTATAAAGTCTAAAAAAATTTATTTTTAAATTAATATTTATGAAAATGTTAGAAAAAGATATTCAGAGACAGTTACAAAGATGAAAGATGGATGGATAGCTTTTCCTGTCTCATCATTACTTTTAGGAATATTGACAACAATTTAAACAGGTAAAAATTTCATGCAATTAAATTTTCCATTTTTGTTTTTCAAAGTGTAGCACAAGTTTCCCAAATCACAACAAGTCAGTAATTGAATAATTATTTTTTCTTTCTCTCTGATATTCTAGCGACAATAAATCTAAAACAAAACAAAATAAATAAACGTTTTTATCCTAGAAAAAGTTTATGGTTATTGTAAAAATAAGATTGGTTTTCAACCATTAATAGCATCTCTAAACTGTTGAACAGATTTTTGTTAAAATTAAAATTAATTATGTTTTTAATATGCAATATGTTATTATGCGAAATAATTTATAATAATGAAATTTATTTGAAATTTAAAAGTAATTTATATGAGAAAAGCACTGAACAAACCTCTGAGAAGTTTATCAGACAGACTATATTCTGTCATTTTTCAGATTTTACAAAATATTAACAATTAACTTCACAAAAAAATTTACAAATTTATATCCTATTATCAGGTAACTCATCAAACTAAAAAGACTTTTTGGAAAAAAATCTGTCTTTAGTAATAAAGGTGAGCATAAGAAAAAACACCAGGTATAAATAATCATTTTGGTTGACTGATGACTTCAAGGTATGCATTTTTATGACAAAAGAAAAGAAATATTTCCTTCTTTTTAATATTTCTATGTATCTTTTAATAGAAGTGCATGTGCATATAATTGCTAAAATAACATAAGAGTAACTTCAGATTAGATTAAATTATCACAATCAATGCCATAATACTTTTAGCAGTAAGAAAGGTTTGTTCTGCTTCTCGCTACTAAAATTTCATTAGAATTTTCTTATAGGATAATTAATTGATGTATTCTGAATCATTAATTTACCTGAAATTTTCTGTTGCTTGTTCAAATCTGTATCATTGTAGTTAATTTTCACTTTGTCTCTAGACTCCATTTCAAACCAAGAGCTAGAGTACATCAAGATCTGAGAAAATCAAACTCCAGATTAATTATAAAATCTCTCACTATCACACAAAACATACAGTAAACATATATATGAGCATCTTCTCTATCTGGCTGAATTGGGGTTAGCTAGCTATTACTGCCATTTAAACTAGTGCCATTATCACATCAGCAAACAGATTTGGTGATATAATGAAAAGTAAATGATGGTTAAGATGCTACAAATGAAAGACTGATAATCTGAGTATCCCCCAAAAGTACACTTGTCAATGATCTAAATACATGACCATGGTAAAATGTTTAAGCAAACTCAATTTTCAGGAAAGTGGCATATGGGATATTTTACTATTTACCCACATTAGGTAATTCACCGATCAAGCAAAGACCAGTCATGCTGCACTGTCACTTATCTTTAACCTCCTGGTGACCTACAACTAACTTTGATGGCAGAGAATAGGCTGTTATCCAGCTCCAGCAAAGAAATGAGTACACCGAACAGGTTGCTGATGAAAGCCACTGGTGTCAGATGTGAGTCTTGTATAGTGCATGAAGCATATTGGCAGATCTATTGTATATTGTCAGTCCATGTTTTTCACAAAAAAAGCCACATTTTTACCAGTTCACCCATTCTGGATGCATGAAGATCTGAAGAAAGGCTTAACGAAGCTTTTGACCAAGTGTTTGTATGTATCAACCACAAAGCAGATCTGGAACAGCAGTGTAGTGAAAAACAGATTTTACAATCATCAATGGAACTCTCAATTTCACATTATACATTCAACCTTTGAAATACCCACCTGTGTCTATTTGGTCAAGGGATCCATGACCATAATCAACAAATTCTGTTAGAAGTAGCAACATGTGGTACAGCCAGAACCACTACAACTTTGAAGAAGCATATCAGACTACTTTTGCTTTTTTGTGCTGCACAAAGTTTGATTATAAATCCCATTAATCATCTATGAAAACATCTTGACAGATCTCCAAGGGTCAAACGACTGAGACCAGCTTCAAACACCATTAAAGAAATCTACACACTTTCCTAGTTGTCTACAAGCTTTATGTAATACAAGATAAGTTCCTACCAACTACTAAAAGTGACTTTAGACAGAACAGATAAGCCAATATCTTATCTTGAGAAGTTTGAAGTAGATTTTTCCAACATCATGCTTGATAAGGCAGCTGTTGTGGTTGAAGGACTCAGCACTATGCAGTCTCATCATAAGAATTTTTGTTTCTTGTATGACAGCAAGAAACTCAGACGTATGCAGATGAAATAGCTAATGAGAATGGAGAAAACATGCAAAGTCTTTTGATGCATGGTGGCAACTCCAATGTAAATGCAGTTGAACTTAGCAAAGAATTGAGTGCAGTTACAGTATCAATGGTGGCAGAGTTACAGTCAGTTTTGGCACTGGAAGCTCCATAGTTCATCCATATAAAGAAATTCTGGCATGTTGCCAAGTGTGTACATCATATTTTGAATTCTGCTAACAACCCCAACAGCTATGGCATCCAGTGAGAGAAGCTTCTCAAAGCTTAATCTGATTAAGATGTACTTACACTTAACAAACAATGAACCTGATCAAGCCATACTTTTGTCTTTGATGACATTATGGATAACTCTGCTAGCAGAAAATTATGCAAGATTGCCTTTTAGATATTTTAACACTCAGTATCATATGCTACTTTAAAATACTATTGTGCATGTATGTTTTAAATACAATAAATCTGAACTGCTAGCTTTCCTATAAGTAGTATATATATATGGGGTCTTTGGTGCCACTCTGTTTCATATTTACATTAACCAAAGACCTTCAGTTTAGACTAATTTGTACATATTAAAGAGAGGTGATGTAGATACTCTCACACCACTGCACCAAAACCACCTCAAATACAGCTTCTGTATTTTGTGAAATTAAAAAAAATCTACAAACTTCTTACAAATTTTATTTCAAGAATTTAAACCACATTTTAAATTTTATTTTTGAACTTCCTATTTTAAAAAATCTTCTCAATTGATGCAATAAAAACTCATGAAAAAATTTTTTCAAATATAAATATTAATAAATAGTTGCTGGTGCCAAATCTCAGTTAAATAAATGAAGATAATTAAAATATCCATGTCAACTGTTCGTAAGCTATCCCACCCAGCTCTTAAGTCAGTCAGGGTTACCACACAAAAACAGTTAACAGATTTCAAAAAGACAAACTGCTGTTAAGTTGAAGAAAAAATTGAAATTGTAAGTATTATAAGAAAAATAGAATAAAAGTGAAAGTTATAAACACTGATCCAGATAATTGTTTTGGATTAAGAAATCAAAGAATCAGAATGTAAATCCAAAGACTTTAGAATCTTTTTTTTAGAACATCTAAGATCAAAAAGTGGAAGAGATCCAGTTAAGAAAGCATTTATAATTTTATATTTAAATTTTTATTATATGCAGAATTTAAAGACATTGAAACTAATGTGAGGGACGTGAGCCCATTCTTTACTCAAAGTATATATAACATACGCTTTCTGATAAATTTGAGTCAGCTCTTAATGTAGAAAGTATTGATATGTAAATAAAAAGATGGACATTTGAAGAAACTATCAAGTTGCTTGTTGTAAAAACAGATTCAAAAATGATCCACTTTCAAAATAAGGGTAAAAATATTTTCATTGGTGTATAATTGTGCATGGATAAATAAAAGTCATAATGAAATACCAAAAATTAGGAATCTGAATTAAATATCGAAAGCATAGTAAATAAGTTTGAAAGCAACAACAACATCTGATAAGTGTGTATGTTTGATGAAGATAACAACTAAATTGTATCACAAAGAATCACAAATTTAAATAATGCAAGAAAAGATGTAAATCTTTTGCTTATTACACAAGGAAATTAAGCTCATCATACTTTAGATAAAAATGCATCTAGACTAATCCAAACGTTTTGTTGTAAAGGAACTGTATGTAGTCTTTGTTCTAGTTAAAAAAATGACATGATATATCTTTCTTTTTAAACATAATCTTCATCCACATATTATTTGTGAAGAATTTACTTGCCTTTGTCTAGCTTTTTCACTAAAAGGTAAAGAAAATATAAAATGAAATGGTTCTTTAAATAAATAAATAAGATTTATTTAAAGAAATGGTAGGATTTTGCAGATATAACAAAGTTACCTATGGATTTCTATTTAATTTGAAGCATTAACTAAATGTAAATAAGTTTGAAAGATAATTCATTAGTATCTTCTAGTTTAAAAAACCAGATGGAGATTTAGATAATCACAGAATTATAAAATTTTAATAATCCTATTCATTATAATGATGAGGTTAACCAAACATGTGTAGGTAATTTAGTACAACATATACTGTAGTTCAGATAGGATGGGATGCTGTTCGTGATCATGTTATTAATATAAATGAGTTTAAAGCATTTGACAAAATAATAATCATATTTAAAACACTAAGGTCAGATTTGCTGTTTCACCTAAGGCATTAAACATTATACTATGTTAATTTGGGGTCATTTTTTTGCAAGACTGTGAAGGTGTATGTAGGTAAGTTATATTGTTTTGTAGGGTGTGCTTTGGCATACATTATGCAGAACCTACCTTTTTAAAAAAATCATAAGATGGATATTGGTTTCAGGGTTCTGAATGAAGCATGGATAGAAAACGTTTTCATGCAATTTTGCTTCACGAGTTCAAACCAGGCCACAAAATGAGCAAAGCAACTTGTAACATTACACAAGCATGGGGCATGAACACAGCAAATGAGTGGACAGTACAATGATAGTTTGCAAGGTTTCCATCAGGAGATGAGAGCCTCGAAGATGAGGAACGTAGCAGACATCCTTCCAGCTGTGATGACGACCATCTGAAAGCCTCAGTTGAAGCTGATCCAAGAAAAACAGTATGAGAAATTGCTGGAGAGTTTGACGTAAGCACTGCAACTGTTTCCCAGCATCTTGATGCAATTGGCATGGTGAAGAAGCTTGACAGGTGGGTGCCTCACAACAAAATCATCGAAAGGCAATCTGCTCTTCTCTTGTAATAAGAAACAAAAATGACCAATTTCTTGACTGAATCATTACATGTGATGAAAATTGGATCCTTTTCCACAATTGCAAATGATCAGCTCAGTGGCTCGACAGAGACAAGGAGCCTAACCACATTCCAAAATCCAGCCTCCATCCAAACAAGGTCATGGTCACTGTCTGGTGCCATCCACTATAACTTCTCACAACCTGGCAAAACCATCACAACTAAAAGGTACTGTCATGAATTAAATGTTGTTCATCAGAAACTCTCCCAACGACAGGTGACACTGATGAATTAAGAGGCCCAATCCTTCACCACAATGCTCATCTTCATGTTGAAAGAGTGACTCTTCAGAAACTGAACCCGTTGGGGTACGAAGTTCTCCCTCACCCAGCCTATTCACAGCCCTTTCTCCCACAGACTACCACCTTTCCAAACATCTTGACAGCTTTCCTGTATGAAATCCATCTCCAACCGAGCAGCAAGTGAAACTGTCTTCCAACAGTTTATCGACTCCAGAAATCCAGATTTTTTTTCAAAATGGTATAAATGCCCTTGTAACTTGTTGTCAGAAGTGTACTGATTGTAATGGAACTTACTTTGATTAATAAACTTCACGTTCAGCAACGACATGAGGTCTCATTGTTATGGTAAAAAAAACGACAAAACATTTGTAACAACTTAGTACTTGTGGATGATAAATTAACAGATAAATATAAGAATGCAATCGTTAATTCAGTAACTAGTTAAAATACAAAGCTGAAAATAACATTTTTTTCTCTAAAAAGTATATATTTAATATTTACATTAAAAAAAAGATCCAGATTTCTACTTTGAATTGTTGTATCAAAATTGAAGGCATTTAATGATACAGAAAAATGAGAGAATGGATATTCACTATAGCACAAGATAGTTATGAATTTTGTAAGTATGATAAAATAAGTTATGATAGTAATACTGCATATTTAATAATGGATTTAAACTTAAGAAAAAATAAAATTATAAATATTTCAAATCCAACTAAAATAATAATAATGCAAATTAAAAATATATTGATGATTTAAAATTAAAAGATACAGTACATACATTTACTGCTTGGAATAGTGGTACTAAATCTATTCAAAATGTGAGATGAAATAATTTATTATCAGTTACAGAAATATCTTCAAATAGCTCATTATGTCAAGATAGGTTAAATTATATTTACTGAGTCAAGATCAGGTAAATGTCACACTGAGTGTTTATGAACATCCTTATTTTAAAATGATAACTTATAATGTAAGTTTCAAATCTACAACTGTTAGTGTTACAATTAATTCTTCAAAATATAGAAACATCTTTGGTTAAATTTCAAATGGAAATTATAAACTAGAAAAAGTAATTTTAATTTAAAATGGAAAATAAAATATGCCATGTAATCTAACTCAATGAGTGTCAGGTGGAAAAACTCACACAATAATCACAACACAATGCTTCAGAAGATGCCACAAGCTCTGTTTGAGACAATGGCAAAGTAGAATATATATAAAGGTACCTACGTCATCTCTTTAATATTTACATTTCAGTCAGGAGACTCAATTACTCCTATAATACATCAATGCATTGATGATTTAGAGCAATGGATCTGTAATGATATATAAGGGCACCAAAGATGGCTTTGTTAATGTCTAATACCCAAAGGTAAATTTAATTTTAATGTACATTTTTGCTTCAGTTTCCAGTAATTTCACTCATTTTATTTTTCAATTTCATGTTCTACCAGTGAACACAAACCTAGTTCAACATTCAGCTACAAAATCTAATTATATTTGTTCCATTCTATTCATTTTGTTTTATTTGATTAGTTCCTTTTGATAAAAATTTGAAAATAATAAATCATCAAAATATGTAGCAAAAAAAAAAATTCATGTGGATCATCTAAGAACTATTGTAATGAAGTTTCCTTGATCCCCTCTTTTAAACTAAAGAGATGAATCTAAATTAATATTAACCCATATACCTACTAGTTTTTATGACTGCTGCAAACTGTTCAAACAAAAACAATACTTGACTATAAAGAATCAAAGGATGAAGAACAAACTTCAAAACACTACACAACTTATCAAAATTGTTGCTAACTTTCCAAACTACATTTAAATTATTACCTGTGACATGATATTTAAAACAAAATTTGGTACTCTTTGATTTATAATATCAATATTATTAATAGTACATTACTTTAACTTTAGAAACAAAATGTTTGTGACAGAAAAAGAATGTACAATCTATAGGTGGTAAAGACAGTGCTGCAGGTTTTATATAATAAGTAGTGTAAGTTAAAAACCTTATATATATTGTAACACCTGCTATAAATTTTTCTGCTGCTGTTAACACAACAGAGTGTAATTTTATTGTCTGCTTTCTCTGTCATAAACTTTTTATGAGACTTACATTGCGCCCAGCTGAATCAAAATGCATATTTTTGAAAGTAAAGGCCTGTTTCAAGTTTTTATGCATGATCTGGGGTAATGCCAAATTCAGTGAGGAGCCCATGCTTTGGATAATCCAATTATGGTCTATAATTAAATGAAATGGAAAAAGACTAAGGAAAGTCTCTGATGACAGTTTCTTATTGGAGAGAGCCTTGTTGACTCCCATCTTGTGTGCTGAGTTGTCAAAGGTTAACCGCATCACAGAATAGCTGCTTGACTTGTTTTTTTCTATGTGCAAAATCAAAGAAGTGATTTTCATTTTGAAAATTTGCCAAGCCACACATTCAATCTGTCCCCTGACAAAGTGAAGAAAACCATGTCTTGTACTCCAATAGTGCAGTGTTATTCCAAGCTTAGTCTCCTGATTGCAGAAGAAAAATGGTCTTTTCATGTATTTGTATTTGTATTTTAAATAATCATGCAAGTTATTCAAGCCATTCAAGAAATCTACTAGGGTATGTCCCAAAGTATTTAACAATGTCTTGTAGCCAGACTCCATCATAAATTCTATAAAACTGCCTCCCCATTCATACATTATTGCATCATATGGTTTACCCAAAATATCAGATGTTTCCACGACAACCTTTATCAAGTACTTCTGTGGGTAAGTTTGTTGGAAGAAAATACATTCAAAGTTTATTCCAGTTCGCTTTTGAATGGTAACCAGTTTATCTTCACCATAATGCATATATAAGTAGTGAACAAAAGACTGAATAAATAAGCCATATACTTTATTAGTTAACCTGAAAAAAACAGAAAAATATATAATTAAATGAAAAACATTACCCAAATTGGTGGCACTCATAGGCCCTAATGCATGTGATGTCTTACTTTCTGAATCAGCATCCAGTAAAACTAAAAATTATTTTGACAAAAATGTGATCCTTTTCATATCTTGAAGAAAGTTTATTTAAAGACTGCATAACAGAAAATAGATTGGAGATGACCATATTAACCTAATAAAATATTGTTTATTAGCAGAGTTTTTCAAAACACCATCAAACTACCACAGGTGTATTCTCTTTTAGAACTGCATTCAAATACTATACACTGAACTGAAGAAAGTAAATTGTGCCTCTTATTTAGTGGACACAGTTACTGTAGGTTCTATAAGTAGAGCAGAGGTAAAGTAACTGAAGCCTCTAAATTACAGAAAACAATATTACTATATGTTCTATATATGGAGCTGAGAAAAACGAGACTAATTTAAAGTAGACAGAATTACTATAGTTTCTATACGTAGAGAAGATATAAATAAAATGAAACTACTAGTTGATAATAGAATATAATACTGTAGTTTCTATATAATTAGATTATAGAAGACAGTATTACTATATATTCTTATACATGGAGCTGAGAAAGGTACTCAAGCATATAATTTACAGTAGAGACTATTACTATAATTTCAATACACAGATGTAAATGAAGTGAAGCATATAGTTAGTTGTAGACAGCATACTATAGTTTCTATACATGGAGGTGAGGTAAATAAACTGAAACTTCTAATTTATAGTAGAAATTTATTATAAATGGAGCTTATGTAATGAACTTAAATCTGTAGTTTATAGTATACATTATTATTATAGGTTGTATATAAAGAGCTGACAAATTGAAACTGAAGCATCTAATTAACAGTAGATTATATTACTGTAAATTCTATAACGTGAATCAGGGGTAAACTAACTAATGTCTTTAGTTTTGAGGAGCTCTATACAGAGAATAGTGTAAATGAAGTCTTGTGTTTATATCAGTTTTCTGTTCCAGCTTACCTAAGTGAATTCACTCATGATACTCTCTTCCAGTCAGCTGCATTACCTGATAAAATTTCTAGTTGTTTTTGTTGTTTGGAAATCAGGATGCATTGTAACTTTCATGCAACCTTTGCTGACCATAGCACACTGTTTGACTAACATCCCACCATAGTCAATATGCCAGCAATAAATAATATTATTATACCACTGTAGCCATTACCCAGTAAAGAGTTGTTTAACCAAAAATCTGTACATATACCATTATCATGTGTTGTTACTGAAAAATAAATCTTAAACTAAAAAATTAAATCAAAGAATATTATTTAATCTCCATAAACAATATTTTTAAAAATAATTTAAAATGCATTTGTAAAAAACCTGACTTACATCTTCCAAATAAAATCACAGCTGTTTTGAAACAAATAAGATGGTAACTTTGTTGGTATTGTTAAATTACTTATAAATGTAATAAAAGCAACAGTTTTATATTTTAAGCTGCAGTTATTAGGCAAAATATAAATGACAAGATCAGATTGTTTCATTTCTAAATTCTGTTACACAAACAATCCAAGGGAAGCAATCTCTTTTAGATCTAACAAATTTCCCATTCTCCTGCCGTTAGAGTCAGGGGAGACAACTCTAAAAACAAGAACTTAAGTGAAAAATGTTCGTTTCCCATTTCTCTCGAGTAACTCCATAATTTTACTTTTTCTTATAATAGTACGTCTAGATAAATTTATCTTCCCAGGGTATAAAACGGTTTATCATGGTCAACAGAGGTTCCGTAAAAGTTACAATGCAACGCGATTTCAAAACATAGGAACAGAAAACTGATATAAAACCTGGGCTCCAGTTCCTCCATCACCGGCCCCAGGCAGGAACTCACGGCCTAACAAACTACTGGTTCCAGCTCCTTCATCACTGATCCCTGGCAGGAACTCACGGCCTAACAAACTACTGGTTCCAGCTCCTCCATCACTGATCCCTGGCAGGAACTCACGGCCTAACAAACTACTGGTTCCAGCTCCTCCATCACTGATCCCTGGCAGGAACTCACGGCCTAACAAACTACTGGCTCCAGCTCCTCCATCACCGGCCCCAGGCAGGAACTCACGGCCTAACAAACTATTGGCTCCAGCTCCTCCATCACCGGCCCCAGGCAGGAACTCACGGCCTAACAAACTACTGGCTCCAGTTCCTCCATCACCGGCCCCAGGCAGGAACTCACGGCCTAACAATCTACTGGCTCCAGTTCCTCCATCACTGATCCCTGGCAGGAACTCACGGCCTAACAAACTATTGGCTCCAGCTCCTCCATCACCGGCCCCAGGCAGGAACTCACGGCCTAACAAACTACTGGTTCCAGCTCCTCCATCACCGGCCCCAGGCAGGAACTCACAGCCTAACAAACTATTGGCTCCAGCTCCTCCATCACCGGCCCCAGGCAGGAACTCACGGCCTAACAAACTACTGGTTCCAGTTCCTCCATCACTGATCCCTGGCAGGAACTCACGGCCTAACAAACTACTGGTTCCAGCTCCTCCATCACCGGCCCCAGGCAGGAACTCACGGCCTAACAAACTACTGGCTCCAGTTCCTCCATCACTGATCCCTGGCAGGAACTCACGGCCTAACAAACTACTGGCTCCAGTTCCTCCATCACTGATCCCAGGCAGGAACTCACGGCCTAACAAACTACTGGTTCCAGCTCCTCCATCACTGATCCCTGGCAGGAACTCACGGCCTAACAAATACTGGCTCCAGCTCCTCCATCACCGGCCCCAGGCAGGAACTCACGGCCTAACAAACTACTGGCTCCAGCTCCTCCATCACCGGCCCCAGGCAGGAACTCACGGCCTAACAAACTACTGGCTCCAGCTCTCCATCACGGCCCCAGGCAGGAACTCACGGCCTAACAAACTACTGGCTCCAGCTCCTCCATCACCGGCCCCAGGCAGGAACTCACGGCCTAACAAACTACTGGCTCCAGCTCCTCCATCACCGGCCCCAGGCAGGAACTCACGGCCTAACAAACTACTGGCTCCAGCTCCTCCATCACCGGCCCCAGGCAGGAACTCACAGTTACTACTATTAATGTGGAAATGAATGTAAACCAACAGCCTGAGTTTTCGTTGAGGAGTGAATCATCATAGACATACAGAATTTCGTATTAATGTACCTCATCAGATTACAGAATAGTAACAATAACCGTAGATACCTTAGAGACGGGAATGGGCAGACACACGGCATGTCGGCTCTCTTTGAAGTCTTCTGTTGGCGTCTCTAGACCGTTTGGTTTTCAAACTCGTCTGTCTACATGTATTATTATTATATATTATTATTATTATTGTTGTTGTTGTTGTTGTTGTTGTTATTATTATTGTTATTATTATTGTTGTTTGTTATTGTTGTTATTGTTTGTTGTTGTTGTGCACTGACACCTAATTAAATATTAATAGGTGAAGTGAATGCCTTTTCTTAGTTACAATGCAATATTTAATTATCCTAGGAAGACGCTGCAAATCTCTGACATCGCTTCCTTAATTCAATAGTCCCTCGTTCTTTAATTTCAATAGATTCCGCGCGAGGACCGGTTACTCGCTACCTTAATATGAGGAGGAACCAGTTACCACCACCCGACGGATGGGGGGGGGCGGAGCCACCGCTCAGCGGAATTCTGGGAAAAATCTACACAGGCAGCAACGATACAAACATGGCGGATGTAAACTGTGGCTGCCGGGTTCGTTAACAACCAGTGTTTTTTGTTTTTTTTTATATAAATGTGAAGTATTCATTTTTCTTCTTTTATGTTTTAAGATCCTTGTTGATCTGCTGCGCGTTAAGACAAGTTCTGCTTCACTGAAGCTGAATCACCTAAGTCTGGAGACAGACAAACCTGCACCTTGGTCTTCTACCCCAATCAGGTTATGCAGCGAGAGCGATTATTATTATTATTATTATATTATTATTATATTATTATTATTATTATTATTATTATTATTATTATTATAATTATTATCATTATTATCATCTCATATATTATTTATGATTATCATTATTATCATCATCATTATTATTATTATTATTATCATTATATTATCATCATCATTATTATTATTATTATTATTATTATTATTATTTATCATTATTATCATCATTAATATGTTATTATTTTATTATTATCATCATCATTAATATTATTATTAACATTATTATTATTATTATTTATTATTATTATTATTATTATTATTTTATTATTATTATTATTATTATTATCATTATTTATATCATCATTATTATTATTATCATTATTATTATCATTATTATATCATCATTATTATCATTTATTATTTTATCATTATTTCATTATTATATATTATTATCTTTATCATTATTATTATCATTATTATCATCATTAATATTATTATTATTATCATTATTATCATCATTAATATTATTATTGTTTATCATCATCATTATCATTATTATTATGCTCATTATTGTTGTTGTTGTTATTATTGTTGTTGTTGTTGTTATTGACAGCATCAGCAGTAAGGGTAATATAGCTGACAATATACCCAATCTCAGTATCGTTTGTAGATGGGCTTTACTAAATGTGGGGGAAGAAGTGAACTAGATTCAAGAAAACATTCTTCATAAAACCTGCTAAAACTTAAGAATGCAGGGCTATTGGTGGTGTGCTATTTCCAGAAAGTGGAGAATTAATTCAGCCCTTTTCCCATTACCTTATTTAGTAGAACCTGAATTAGCTAATTATCCTCTGTTTTAGTGATCTTTTCTGTATTAAGATAATAAGATTGTCGTGAGGAGGGCTGTTTTGGATTGTATTGATAAGTAGACATCTGTGTTTCTGCATTGTGAAGGTGGCCGGCCTCATTTGGTCTGAACCCAGTAGCATAGTGGGCTAAAGCAGTGGTAAAGGACTAATTAGACACTTGCAACCAATAAGGAAAGATTGCTGAAATGTAGCTTAAATAGTTAGTTCATTTTGATATTAATAAGGAGATTGGAAATGTCCTAATTTACTGTCTACTTTATGCTAAAGCTAAGTGATGTAAACAGGTGGATTTTCATTGCAGGTTGTCTTCAACAGGCACTTATTTACATACTGCAGACAGCTAAATTGTATCACTGCACATGGAGTTTTGACTAATACTGACATGCTAACACTGTGCATTTGAAAGGTTTAAGGAAAATTTCCATCAGATTAGTTATGAGCATGCCCCTTTTAGGCACAGTATATGCTCTTGATGATGATGGTGATGATGCACTGATTGAGGCTGAGATTGATAGGCAACTACAGCTGATCAGTTTAGATGATGAACTAAATGAAGAAAACTTTAGAGAAACCGAGAATATAGAATTGGCTTGTGATGAAGATTTGGATGATGTAGATACAGATGATGATGAGGTAAACAACATTTTAAATATATTGATTCTGTGTACTTTATTTCTTGTAGGTAAGAGCTGTTCAAAGGCAAATTTACTACAAATCATTACTTTCAAGAGGAATTGTACACATTTCTTATTTTTTTTTTCTGCATTAAAAATTCAGGTTTTTATGTCTGAACTTGATAAAAAGAAACAATTTCTAAATGGAGATGAATAAAATATAATTTAGTTTTCTGAAGTTATGTATACAGAAAAAGAAATTCATTTGTAAATGCTGTTTAATATGGCAAGAGGGCAGTTTGTTAGCAGAACATGTAGTGTTCTTCTGTACCTGGGTTTTTCCTGGTCACCTGAATGAATGACACAAGACAAAGCATGCCCTCCCTATTCCTATTCTACTGAGCACTCTGGTCCCACTATGGAGCATTGCTAAGTGTGCTGACAACTTCATATCTGTGTGCTGTGTGACAGATTATAGGCATAGTTGTAGGATTATTTAAATTGGGGGGGGGCAGAGCTTACATTGGGCCCCACTATGGTCAGGCCAGAATTCTTTCTCCAGTAGCTCAGCCATTTTGGATTTCTCCATGCATATAGATGTACCTTATTCTTTAAATTCAATGGCTTTGGCAGGTTTCTCCAATCATCTAAGTTGAAGATTTTTGGATCTCCTTTGTGAGAGTGATCTTGATTAGAGTTTTTAAATTATGTCACTGCACATGGAGTTTTGACTAATACTGGACATGCTAACACTGCGCAGTTGAAAGGCTTAAGGAAAATTTCCATCAGATTAGTTATGAGCATGCCCCATTTAGGGACATAATGTGCTCTTGATGATGATGGTGATAATGCAGTGATTGAGGACTTTAGTACAAGGATGTTACAATTTACACCAGGTTACCTATTTCACTAAATATTTAAAATCAAAAGGTAATAATGCTGCATAATTACCAATTTTTTTTTAAACCTATAAATCACACAACAGGAACTAACTAAATATTGTACACTTTCATTGTCCGAATGACTTTACATTATTTAGTGTAGTAACCTTGTTCACATTACTTTTTCTGTATAGAACTTTCCAGAAGACATGTTACCTTACACAAAAAGGGTTAGAGAACAAACTCAACATTATGAGCATTGTCTAGCTGAATGTGATGAACTTATGCGGCATCAGCAAGGTAAGTGATGTTACATGTAGCAGAGAAGCTAGCATACATGACTACTAGAGAAGATTTTAGAATGTACAGGATCTGATGTGAATACAGTTGTCCCCCGATATTCACGGGGGTTACGTCCCTTGAGCACCCGCGAAGAGTGAAAAACCGCGAATATTGGACGTGGTCCATAAAAATGCCTATAAACGTCAAAATATAATGTAAAATATAATAAAAAATATATAAGTAAATATATAATAATAATTTAATAAAAAATACAACACTCAGAGAAACACTCGAGATAGCTACACGCGGTAAACTGGGATGATGCGGGGCTACTGGGCTGCATTTGCCTGAGACAGCGCCTCGTGGGCAGCAGCCAATCAGCAAATAACGCTCTCGGATTGGCTACTTTCAAACCTCCAGCCAATAGCGTTTATTTTATATTGATATTTTGACTGAATTTACATTAGTATTTATAGTACAAAATTAGTAAATTATATTGTTATTAATAATTTAGCATTAAAAAGCGTGAAAAAATATATATTGCCATGAAAAAAGCCATAAAAAATCGCGGAAGATATTTGCGATTCCGCGAATATGCGGGAGTTTCCACAAACAATTATTAGTTAGGTTCTTTGGTTTGAGAGTTTTTGGGTAATGAAATCGGGCTTAACAAAATAGCTCATCGACAGCTGTTGTGTACTAACCAAAGCAAGTAATCCAAGTTTTGTGGTTGCTAGCTTTTGTTAAATGGTGATGCTTTTTTGACATGGATTGATATGGAGGTGATTTTTGCTTTCTTTTTCTTAGCATCAGAGAGTTGTGCACTGTCTGCTGGTAGCCATCTGGAGGAGCTAGCCTTGGAGTATGGAAAGGAGCCTGAGTATTTTAAAAAGGTATGGAACTAAGGCCAATTTATATTTCTTAGGGAAACTGACAAGCCTTAATACAATGTGTACCATGCAAATTAGGAGTTAAGTAGTGTTTTATACTCTTCTGCATTGCTAGGGAGGTAGTCATAATTGCAGGATTATCTTATTTGCTAAAATCTGAGTTTAAAATAGCTGGGTTGGGTGATTACTTAAGTAAATAAGGATGTGCAGATATAGTTGAAAGAACAGGAACTTATTCATTGAAAGTATCGTATAAACTTTTAGTCACATTAACAAAGAAATATTCTGGGTTCTGGTACTTTTTAAAATTTTTGGACATATTTATGTACTCAATGAAAAAAAAAATGAAACCATGCAATTATATTTTGGTTTTTTTTTGTCATTGCTTGTTGCAGGTATTGGAAAAGTTGACAAGAGAAGAGGATATCGCTTATAGTGAAATTATAGGTGAAAATGGTGCGTTTCTAACCAAGAACACCAAGATACCATCCACTTCCAAAACAGAGGAGTGTCTGCAGCTGTTATCTGGTAACTATGTACCTTATAGAAGAAGGTTTTATTTGATAACCCCAAAACTAGGTTACAACTAGTTGCCTACCCATTGTAGTCTCTGGTAAATTGTCTTCATTGTAGATAAAGGTTTGAGGCATTGTAATCTACTCATTCTTAAAATATAGAGAGAAATAGAAACCAACCACAATCCATAATTTGTCAGATTTTACTCACTGTATGTATCTATAAATTTGTAAGCTGAATTTAAAAATTACTTTATATTTATATTTTATTTATTCTACCTTTAGTTTGAAACTTGTGCAAACTGAAAAAAAGATTGCAACTATAATAGAAAATAATTAAAACATAAGAAAGTACACATATTTACACAAAGAAAGATATTAGACGTTTATCACAAAGAAAACACCCAGCACTTTATGAAATTATACTGTTGACAACTTGGGCTTGGTGATAATTGCCATTTGTACAACTTATGTTCACCTGAAGATCATATTTCATGATTCTGAAATGGATTCATTTAGTTTATGAAAATGACAATTAAATAGTTTATGTGAATGCTCCAAAGGTATCATTCATGGATATGTCTATAGATATTAGGGATTGAAGACAATATTTTCTCCAGGAAGAGAAGGGATTAGTTTCTAAGCTTCGACCTTAGTTTTTCTGGGCAGTTTGAACAATTAGATCTGTGGAATCCTAACAAAAATTGATGAAATCAGTGGTATGAAGGATGTGGTTCACTCATCTCAGATCTTGAACAGTATACATTGCCTCTCAGAATGGTTATAAGTCAATGTGGAGTATAAGTCGAATAGGTCAGTTTTCCTGTTTTCCAAGCCTTCATTCACATAAGTCAAAGTGGTGTATAAGTTGATAGTACAATCATACTTTTGTACAGTAATAACAGTATAAAATTTCTGTCAGGGATATAAAACAGTGGTGTAGATCGAATGTTAAAGGAACTTCATCCATTTTTGTATGAACTTACAGCAATGTTCAAACTTTTCCTCAAAATCTTGCTGGTAGTTTTTAAATATGGATGTGTGTTGTCAAATGCTAAGTCCTTTTCTTTCCATAAAACGAAAACACCATGATGGATCCCCTTTAAAATTTGGTATTTCAAGTTCTTTGGCGATTTGTTGGATTTTCATTCATAATTGGATTGCATTTATGCATTTAGTCCATGGCATGCAACATGTTGTGTGAAAACAGAGTCTTCAAGCTGATCTTCTACATTGGTCCATCTCGCTTTGCAACCACTGTTTGCTGTTTTCAGTCTCTTTGCTTTTCACCAGTCATGAACACATTTCTCACTAACGCCATACTGCCTTTCCGCTGCCATATTTCCACCATTGCTTTCAGAAAAATTCACCACTTCCAGTTTAAAAGCTGCAGTAAATGCTTTCCTTTTCTTTAAAGCAGGCATTTTCAAGTATGGGTTGATATTTTTTTTCAATTTTGGCAAATTGAAGCTCCCCTAACACAATGACTAAGCACTAAATAAAAGGGAGGTAACTGAATCTGAGTCAGCATGCACCCCCACATGCACGTACAATTATACATAAATTTTCCCATGGTACTTAAGGGTCCCGTGTTCCGGGTATCATGATTTCATCCATATATAAGTTGGAGTGGAGTATAAGTCGATGGTCAGGCCCTTGCAGAAAAAAGTATCGACTTATATGCCGAAAAATATGGTAACTGCCAAAGTGATTCCATCGTTAGACCATTGCTGGTCAGTCAGTTCTCATCTTGATCTGGTTGTATGATGACAATGTTCATTCTTATCATAAGCACGAGTTTACTCAATACATGTAGCAGTTACAGGAACATGCATTGTAAGACCTGTGCTCTGGAATGTAGCTTGTCTGGATTGTCCATTATAACACATTCATTCATTTTTTCAGGATGAAGCAGGTGTATAGCTGTACCACACAAAATAATGAAAAGAGTTTGACTAAATATTGACAAGAAATAGCAACAATCTGATTGTTTTTTTTTTAAATTTACATTTTCTTCTAGCATTGCATTATATTAGAATAATTAGGATTAGCATTAACATGTACAGTGATGCACACTGTAACAGGGTAAGAGTTAATGTTATTCCTTACAGTAACACACTAGGAGCATTAGAGTTAGGTGGATTTATTCTTTTCTCTCTATTGTCATTCAGTAAATATACAATTAGTGGCTCAACATTCAATGACAGTGAATTGCTATTTGCTGCTTTTTATGCAGATGGACAATAAAATTGTTTTTTAGCAGAAGATGGGGTCATCCAGGATGGTATTGATAATGTGGCTCATCTGGAGAAACTACTATGGAAGCAGCTGGAGGAAGTTGAACAAAGGTACCACCAGATGGAGGAGGAACAAATACAGGTAAGGGATAATTGATTGAATAAACCTTGATTCAGTTCCTAGCAACTACTAAACTTTCTTCTTTTGTGTATTTGTGGCACATCAAGTTGAGGAGCTTAAATTAACCTGTAGGAGCATTTTCTTGTTGCGAGAACCAACTGGGTTTAATGCCTGTTTGCAATATTATTTGACATTTTTTCATCATTTTTTTTACCTGGTCTGTATGTATTTGCATTTATTTCAGTGGGTTGAAGGATGAGACAATCAGGTACATAGACACATTTCAGGTATTAATCATCTTGTAATTTATTTTGCAGACTAAAAGAAGAGCCAACAATCAGAACTGTAATGTTTATACAGATGTTATCTAACACACAAGGTCGAGTTTAACTGTAGTGTTACAGGTTCTGTTAACCTTGAACTTGGTCTTCATTTCTTTACTGTGGTGGTTTTATGAATGTTTCTATTCACACAGAAAATGACTGAACAGAAAGAGAGAGAAATGAAGTTGTCTTTTGTGACAGAACAGAGGAGGAGAGAAGTATTGGAGGAAATTGAAAAAGAAAAAAAACAGTTGGCCATTGAAAACTTAGTAAGCCAGACATTTATTATTTTTTTTTGATTTATTCCCTTATTGTATCTGATTATCAATGTACCCAACAAACATGCCTGTATTGGGCCAATGCTGGTGATATACCGTTTTGTACTGCACGTTGCCGACACAGGTTGGCCTGACTTACCATTACACATGAGTCATTGGGCCAGGTACAGCCTGTACCAGTACTGGCTTACCATTACGAAGTGAGTTTTTCCACAAACTATATTGGGCCAGCATCAGGCCAATACAACAGCCTGTATTGGGCCAGCATCAGGCCAATACAACTGGCATGTTAATTAGGTAGGCCAACCAAGAACACTGGCCATTCAGGAATGGGGTTATTTGACACAAAAACAATGGCCGGAAATACCATTCTAATTGCTTAGCTGTGGATGGAAACTGGTGCCTGGAGGAAATCCATGCTGACAGACTGGTATGGAAGAACAAAAGCAAACCATGCCACAATCTGATGGGATTTGAACCCAGGCACTTAATTGTGGCAGGCTTATTAGAGAATAGTTTCAAAAGCCAATGTTTTAAAGTGCAGAATCCTAGGCTGGAATGTTTGAATGCTGCATTGTCATTAGTATTGCACAATCACCTGCTTGGTCACTGCAACCCAGAGGAGTATTTTAAAAAATAACAGTTGTGTTTGCTTCACCATCCAAGTCCACAGTCTCAAAAGAATGCTGATTACTGCAAAACAAAGAAGATTCAACAAATCACCACTCTCCTTCAACTGCCAAATTCAACCCAAACATCTTTTCATCATTATTATTTAGTGTCAGCACTTTGTCCAACAGCACCAGTTACAAGGACTCACAGTAAGTACTGTGTTTTTGTATCTAGGAAAAGGGTTAATTTGCAAACTGATATTGTATTTATAATAATAATATTGCTAAATATGTAAAATTTCCATTTTGATTTCACTGAACATTGCTCATAACATGAATATGTAAAAATTTATTTTAAGCGAAAAGTAATGGATGTAGATTATACTTCAGTTAATTAATACATTTGCTGTGCAAAAAATTCTCAATATTTATTAATTGGTAATATGTTACTTTTTCTTGGGATTTAAAATTAGAGAGGAGCTAAAATGTGATTGGATATTTACTGTATCAATGGGCTACACATTTACTCATGTTCTTAGCTGATAGGAATATTACAAGTCAATCAATTAAGCCCCTTCCTTATTTTAAATTTCTTTGATAAAGCAAAATATAACTTCATTAATGTATTGTGTTAAAATGCATCTTCAAAAAATAATTGAAACTACAATAAAAAACAATGTTGAAGCTTAATTGCTCAAAAAAATTTTTGTTTCCTTCGCAGGCATCAAGTGCTTGTAGTAATCTCTGTTTCAGTAGAAGCATTGTATTTTCTTTATCGATATACTAAAATGTCACTCATTCATTTTTAAACAAGCCATTTAAAAACATCATAAGCATTTTTAATAAATTAATAAAAATAGACATTCTGATAGCTACTTCATGTTCTGATTACATCATTTAAAATTTTGCTTATTCAGAAATTTCCTTTTCTGAATTCAATGTACATCTATTTGTTTAGAAAATTATAAGAGTCAGGGCCAATTACTTTAAATTAAAATTGATTTTATAATTAATTTTTTATTAAAACTTTTTTTTTGTTGCTATATTCAGGTAAATAGTATACATGTCTCAACTAATGTCCAGATCTGCAAAGTTAAAAGAAAGAGATTCACAAAACAAGAATAACCAAAAATGAGATTTTTTGCAAAAAAAAAAAAAGCTAAGATCAAAGTTGTCTGCAAAAAAACAGAAGACAGAGTATGTAGACTGCAAAAAAGATGGAAATAATGAAGACATCCCTGAAAGTGCACATAAAGAAATCCAAGAGGAAACACTGATTGATGAAAATGAAACAGTTCATTGTCTGATGACCTCCATGAAGATCAGAAATTGCTTGTGAAAGCTTTTGTACTTCATGGATTGTTTAAAGGGTGAAAGTAAAGTTTACTGATTTTAAAATTAAACCTTATGAAAAATCACTGGACTCCACCAATTGATTCATTCATTTTATATCAAGAAAGGTAAAAATGAAAATAATACTTTAGAAGACAACATTTTTAAAAGTATTCTTGGTTGATATATTCTGAAAAGCGTCAAGGTTCCTTTTGCAGGTGCTGCTGCACTATCATGGTTGATTAGAGAATGGCAGGTACATTAAACAAATTATCATAAACCCATTATACTCATATGCTGAACTATTTGGTGAAGATGGAGATATAAGCATGCATGAAAAGACATCTTGTTATTGAGCTGCAGATGAAGATTTTACAGGCATCTATAAAGCACAGAAAAAAACATAAATAATTCATCAACACAAGTGAGCAACTACTGCAAGTTAGAGAGAATCATGAATATCTTTTTCCAGTCATCAAAACATTAAAGTTTTGTAGAGGACTCTTTATATGGACATTGTGATGATGGCATAAGAAATTAAAGAAGCTTTTAGGGTACTTCATTTCTGTGTTTCTGCTGTTGACAAAAAGCTTGAACACCATTTTAATGAACTCTAGTTCTGCTGCATCGTATGTCAGTAAAACAATTCAGAATGAACTGATATACTGTATAGGAGATGCTTAGCACTATTATTAGCAGGGTAAAAGAATCTATAATTTTTGTGCAATTATGTTCGATGAAACTATGGTTATTTCACAGACAATGCAACTTAGCCTTTGTCTTTGATATTTTTACAGGGATGCAATTCATGAGGAATTTTTGGATTTTTAGACTACTTTGAATTTAATTATTGCAAAGATGGAAATTGACAGATTTTAGAGCCAGAAATTACTGGAAAACTTTTAGGAAAAATGGTTCTTAAGCAGTTAGAAAATATGGCTTAAATCCAATAAATTGTGTTGACATCATTACAGATGGCTTTTGTAGTATTATGACATTTGAGCAATGTGGAACAGTGCTGAGATTCAAACGGTTACTACAAATTTAACACATTTAGCTTGTCATTGTATAGAAGTATATTCAGTGAAAAATGCAGTAGGAATCATTGAGCAAACATGCAGTATTTTCATTTTATCTGCTAAGCATAATTTTATACTGAAAAATCATTTGCATTGCCAGTTTATTCTACTTTATCAAACTTGATGGATTGAGAGATGACTCTGTAATATTGTTTAAAAATGCTTTAGCCAACATTATTCAAAGCCTTGAAGAGATAGTGACATAGGATGACAAATAATCTAGTAAAGCATTTAGTTTGCCATCAGCTGTAACAAGCTGTGAATTTTTTTATATCAGTATAGTTTTATTTGAAGTATTTTCAGTAACTTTTCCATTGAATAAATCTCTACAAAATGAAAAGTGTATTTTTGAATCAAGCAATTTTTGGTTAAAAATACAGCGTACATTCTCCAGAGGCATTGGAAATATGCTGAAAAGAATTTTAGTGAATTGTTCAAAAGTTTTTGAAACTTGTATACAGAAATAAAGATTTCTATGCCTCATATTAATAGAAAAAAACCAGCAGAAATAAATAAAGAATATTACAGAAGGATCAATTATGTTCCTCCTGTTTGACAATGTGAAGACCTTAATGTATGGTTTTCAGACTCCATAAAACTGCAACAAAATATTTTACTTTTATTTCCACTTAGGAAAAGAAGAAGAAATAAAAGAAATAGGAAATATGCATGGTGAATTTTTACCATGTGGTAATATGACAAATATACTTATGGAAGAATGAAGATATGGACATACAGGTGGAGTGAAAAAACACATGAAGAGATAATTCAAATATTCCAGCTGATTCCATTGCACATTGGGACAAACCCAATTTTCTAAAAGATATTTGTTATTCTTCCTGCTGGAACAACCCTGAAGAATGAATGATTAAATGGCCTAGGTTTATAGAAATAGTTGACTGATTTGATAAAATAAAATCTAGAAACATTCCTTTTTATTTTGTAAAACAACTTTTTTGTATATTTTTTTGTGAAAAATTTATATTCTGTATTTTTATAAACTAATTAATGGGTCCATGGAATAAAGTGATCCCTCTAAAAAATCTTTCCTAAATTGGTCTCTGGGCAAAAAATGCATTATGCATTTGGCCATGTGCCACCCAGCCATTTTTTCTAACTGGTGATAGTAACAATAATTAGATCTGAGTGAGAGTATATTTACTGAGTTTATATACTTTTGTAAGGTCAGAGAAATTCATTTCAATGACAAGGTTTTTTCTTCTTTCTGATTTTCTTTACATTCTTTGGTTCGTTTAATCAGCATTGTAATATTCTTCAGATTAGGAAAGAAAAATTAGAAAAAGAAGAAAAAGAAAGTCAGAAAATACTGGAAGAGTTTTCCAGGAGCCACCAGGTTTGTGTTATAGAATTAAGAATTCAGCACCTTGTTTACATTCATACAGTTTATATTTTTGGAAATTAAATAACATGAATTGATATAAATTTAAAAAAAAATGTTTATAATGTTGTAATTTTCTCAAGTATAGTGTGATTCTTTGTCATTTTATTGAACAGGAAATTCTCTCAGTAATTACAATTATTTTGAAGATTCACCAAAAATATTACATATCTCGGATTTTGGTCTCAACATCCACTACAAGTTATTTCATCGGTTAACTAGTTAAACATGGATGAGCATTTAAGGATTTTTCACTGATTCCATAAATTCTAGAAAATATCCTCACAAAAAACTAAAGATAACAGCTTAATAGTAATTTCCATGGCTATCAAAACAAATGAGGATCAGCTTCCATGATACTAAAACGTTTTGATGTTTTATGCATTCAGATTATATTTCTAGGAAACTTAGTTTTCAACGAGTGAAACTTTAAGAATTATTTTTTTTTTATATGTAGCTTATGTAATCACACACAACAATTGTTTTGAACTTAAGACTGGCATCTGTCACCTAACTACCATGTGACCATGATATATGGTTCCCTTGCATTTTTTTTGTTGTTATTTTAAAGTCTGAATTTTCATCTCTATAAGGAAACTGAAGTTTTTCTGTGAGAAAATTATAATTAAACTATAAACAAGACCCTGTAAAATTTTAGTTTTAGGACATGAAAAGTAACATGGATGCTGAAAGCTGCATAATTCTGTATAGTATTTTGTTTTGTAGCTGAAGATGGACTGTTTATCCAAGAAAGTTCAGATGGAGAGAGAGCGGCTGGAAGAAGTGCTGAGGGTCAATGAAGGAAAGAAAAAACTACGGAGAATCTCAGCTTCTGTCCTGATCCAGTCTGTATACAGAGGGTTTAGGTACTGTAATTTCCTACATACGACGCCTCTTATAATCCAAATCAACTTATACGTGGATAAAATTAAAATTTCTCAATATTGAAAAAAATGTGCTGAACCCAAAAACTTGACTGTAAAATTCATATAAAATTACTTGGCAAACACAGTGTTTTTTCAGTAGGACTGGTGTTCATTGTTCGTTAAAGTATGCTTATTTATCCAATAGACAATAAGCCACTGCCATCTTGATCCATTTTGATGTTAATTGCGAGTATAAAACTCCTATTTATCTTCAAAATGTCACCTGTTACATCATTTACTTTCTACACAGTAGCCTTTAAACTGGAAGTTGTAAAATTCACTGAGGAAAATGGAGGGAATATGGCTGCTGCTCATAAGTATGGTAACAGTGAAAAATGTGTCCAGGAATGGTGCAAGGCAAAGGATGCTTTGCTCATAGCAAAGAAAACTAAGAAAGCAAAGCACAGGTGTATGCCTGGATGGAAAAGCATTGAAGACAGGTTAGAAGAGTAGATATTATTACGATGTACTGCATGTCATGGACTTAACGCTATTCAAGTGATGGAAGTACTGTACAATTCTTTTTTTTTGTTGCTGTTTTGCAAGACTTCACATGGTGTGTTCTTGCCAACTTTGGTCAACTCCCTTATCTTGCCTAGCTTTGTCATAATCCAGTTTGTCTTATGAGTGACATTAAGAAAAATGGAAAATTTAACCCATTTATCTTATAACCCAGAAATTATGGAAAAGTGATGGCTCTCTTTGATGACTGTGTCAATGAATCTCTTCTTACTGGAGATTAAACATTACCAAAAATATTAGCACCTGCATCAATGAAATACTCTAGCACACACATACACCAATGTTTGGTGAGCCAAAATAGCAGTAGATTGAAAGACTTCTAATTCTGATGGTAACTAAGTGGCTGAATGATGTAGTTCTTAACAGACAATACATTACAGGTAACTTTTCATTATTTAGGTAAGTTTTATTTTAATTTTACTGCACTTCTCTCACAGGGTTAGGAAACTGTACAGAGATGTTTTGAAGGAAAAACAGCAATTATGGAGGAAAAGATGGGAAGAAGAAAGAATTAAACAGATTGAAGAAGAAAGGAAACAAACAGAAGAAAGAGTGAGGTATGTGTTATGGTAAATTGGAAGACCAGAGATTAAGTTTGTTTATTTGTTGTAGAAAACTCCATTGCTTTTATGAAGTATCATCAACTTGAATATTTTTTTTAGGCAGAAACAGAAAGAAGAAGAAAGGAGAAAAATAGAAGAAAAAAGAAAGATGATGGAAGAAAACAGAAAGATGGAGGAAGCTAAAAGGATGAAAGGAACCCAAAAGATGGAGGAAAAATTGTTAGAAGAAAAAAGAAAAATGGTAGAAGAAAACAGAAAGATAGACAAAGCTAAAATCATAGAGGAAAAAAGAAAGATGGAGGAAGCTAAGGAAGGAACGCAAAAAATGGATGAAAAAATGTTAGAAGAAAAAATAAAAATGGAAGAAACAAAAAGAAAGGTAGAAGTAGTTAAAATGGTAGAAGAAAACAGAAAGATAGAGGAAGCTAAAAGGATGGAAGGAACACAAAAGATGGAAGTTAAAATGGTGGAAAAAAACAAAAAGATAGACGAAGCTAAAATGGTAGAAGAAAAAACAAAGATGGAGGAAGCTAAGGAAGGAACACAAAATAAAGAGGGAAAAAAAAGAATGATAGAAGAAAAAAGAGAGATGGAGGAAGCTAAAATGGTAGAAGAAAAAAGAGAGATAGACAAAGCTAAAAGAGTCGAAGAAAATAGAAAGATGGAGGAAGTTAAAATGGTGGAAGAAAAAAGAAAGATGGAGGAAGCTAAAATGGTAGAAGAAAAAAGAAAGATAGACAAAGCTAAAAGAGTCGAAGAAAATAGAAAGATGGAGGAAGTTAAAATGGTGGAAGAAAATAGAAAGATGGAGGAAGTTAAAATGGTAGAAGAAAAAAGAAAGATGGAGGAAGTTAAAATGGTCGAAGAAAAAAGAAAGATAGAGGAAGCTAAGGAAGGAACACAAAATAAAGAGGGAAAAAAAAGAATGATAGAAGAAGCTAAAATGATAGAAGAAAATAGAAAGATGGATGAAGTTAAAATGGTGGAAGAAAAAAGAGAGATGGAGGAAGCTAAAAGAGTAGAAGAAAAAAGAAAGATGGAGGAAGTTAAAATGGAAGAAGAAAAAACAAAGATGGAGGAAGCTAAGGAAGGAACACGAAAGAAAGAGGGGAAAATGGAGGGGGAAAAAAGAATGATAGAAGAAGCTAAAATGATAGAAGAAAAAAGAAAAATAGAGGTAACTAAAAGAATACAAAAGATGGAGGAAAAAAAAAGAAGGATGGAAGAAGTTGAAATGGTGGAAGAAAAAGGAATAGAAGAGGAGGAAAAATGTCTAAGAGATCAGGCCAACAGCAGAATAGAACTGAGAGAAAATAAAGAAGAAAATGAAGAGAAGAGAGAAGTAAATTCAAAAGAACAAAGGCATGAAGAATGCAGAAAAGAAGAAACTGAAACTAAAAGTGAATTAATGGCAGAAAAGCTGAAAAAGGATCCCAGATATTTTAGTTGGAATGAAAAGAAAATTTCACAAAAAGATGCAAATCAACAGGACCTGACATTGAATTATACTCTTGTGAACAACTGCTTAGCTCTGCATGAAAATTATTGGCAGAAAGGCAGAGGTGAAGATCAAGATGAAGTAAAAGTAGATAGCAGCTTCATGGAGCCTGCTGGACCATTGAGCATGAGTTATGTGCTAGAGAATGACACAGAGACAACCAAACTTAAGAATCAGGGACCAGGAGGGAATAAAACTGCTGTCACAAGTCAGAATGTAAGGTGGACAGAGTCTGATGATGCTAAAGCAAGGGAAAGATGGAAAGAAAAAGATGACATTTGGTAAGAAGTCTCTTTAGGTTTATAAACTTTTCAATCAGTTAGGCAGAACCAGTCTGCCAATGGAAGCTAGCTCATGACAGTGATGCTACAAGCTTTAGAAAACAGAGGGATCATTTTTGCAGAACTACCAATAAGATAAAAAGTAATATTAGTCACTGAATTCAAATGCCTCTTCAGCTCCTTAAGTTCCTGTGGCATTAGACTATTGTGGTTTTGCTTCCTAACCATCCTCAGTCAGATGTGCTGCTTTCTTTTGTTTAGAATTGATAATTTTCTGATTCTTTATTATCTTTGGTAAAGCCATTTTGGTGACTCTTTTATTAATCAAAGATAGGATTTTGCTGATCCAAGGAATAATATATTTGCTATGTAGTCATGATTGTTCACCATGTCACATACTACACTTATAGTAAATTGCTGGCCTTTTTTGGAATATGGTACATTGCAATTTTTTCGTTTTTCTTAAGTAGGCATTGCAAATACTTACGGAAGTTTATATTATATCAAAAGAAAGAAACTTAAATTATTGAAAAACAATGTGACCCCATGAATTCCATTACTTGATAACACCTTTCTTGCAAGGTCTTTACAGTTTATCTTCAGGAGCTATTTTGGTGTGTTTGGTCAGTCGATGTGTATACTATACGTACACTTCAAGATAGATTTTTATCTTTTATTTCAGTTGTTCATTTGAAAGAAAATCAAATCCTCTACCAGAAAGCCCTATTGTGTCTACCGCTCTTCCATCTCACCTGGAAAAGAGAAGACTGGCTTGGATTCAGACCTGCATTCCTTGGGGGTAATGGATCCTGTTTGTAAAGTACAGACACATTTCTCTCATCACTTCACTCTCTATGAAGTATTGGCCTTCCCACAAATGTCCTTTTACCATTTTTTTCTGGCTTGTCACTAAATCATATATCAGTATCACCTTACTCCCAATTTCCTAGTTGTTTTCTGAAGTCAGCCTTGCTACCAAAACCATTTCTTTTTACATTTTCACATTGAATAAAAATTCACATTTTCAGGTACTGTAGAGAATGAAAATACATTTTGTATAGAAAATAAAATTTAAACAGTTAATTTGGTTTTTTTCTAGTGAAACAGAATCAAATAATGTAAAACATACATGAACTTTGACCCTGATTCTTTTGTAGTGAACACAAAACAAAGGAAGAAAAAAAATGTTATACTATTTTCTTTATTTTTGTTCTCTTTTAAACTAAAAAAAAATATATATATATATATATCAAGGTTAGATATAATATAAAATGCTGTCTCAGCACTGAAATGCTATGGATTATATTCTGCGAATTATTTTTCACTAAATACTTTGTTTTGTGCAAAACTTACTATCTGTTAGAACACTTTTTGTTTAGAGGTTTGTACTTTACATGTCTACAGCATTATATTCAACACTCATCTAATTTACCTAGTTACAGAATACAGTTCATGTCTACATTTTCCTGATGCAACTTATATAGAGAGCATTGTACTTGTTGACAAATTTGTCAGTCTTCATATAATTATTGCTCTTGTTTTCAAATTTTTCAGAAAAGTCAGTATTGAACCTTGGACACAGAAGCCATCCAAAATGAGGCAGTTGAGACGGGCACTGTCCTCAGCCAAAAAACAGATAATGCTAAAAGAAGAGTTAATCCTTGCTGCTGCCCATGTGATGACTCTTGAACAGGTAGAGTTATTGGATGTTGGTTTTTGTTTTGAGAAAAATGTGGATGTTCATTCTTATTGCCTCTGTCACCTGGGTAAAAAATTTACTTGGATGGTTTTAAGTATTGCCTGATTTCTTTCTCATGAAAAGAAAAGTTGCAAAGAAACTGAAGTTGAAGAACAGTATTTTTTCTTTTCTAAAAATGATACTGACTAAAATTTTTCATTCACTGATATATTGAAAATGGATTTAATTCAAACTTATCCCGTGTGACTTAAGCAGCTAATTTTAATTCGTGTTCTGTAAGCAGTGTTATGTGTCTTGCATAACTTTTATTAGATAATTCAGTGAATTTTATTGTAATTCCTGGCTGTCAAAAATAAAATATATCTACAGGTGACTACTCTCCAGCTAACAGATTTACCTGGCTGCAGCCTGACCCCACTCAGCAACTGCACCAACTTGACATATCTCTCAGTGACAAGCAGCAACTTAATTGCAGTTGAAAATCTTCAGTCTTGTATAGGGTTAAAATACCTAGATGTTCAGGTGAGTTTCTATTGGAGTTCATAAATATTTGGGTGGTATCATTATTATGGCACTTGAATATTTGGTCGAGTGAATCATTGATGTAATACCTAGATGTTCAGCTGTCTTATGCTAATTTCTCATCACATCCTGGAGTCAGGTTTAAAACATCTACAATTTAGAGTAGTAATCTGTGGTTTTACACTGAGGTGATATCATGATGAGGCAGTACAGTCTATAAGGTTCGTTATCTTTTGTTTTCTGTATCATGTACAATAATTTACTCAAGAAGCACTAATTATTTTTAGTAGTAGATATCTCACTTTTTTCTATGTTATCTTTACTTGCAGAAGCTAGTTTTAACTAACTTGCCAAAATTTTGATTTTAAGTTTGTTTTATAGAACCATGACTTGAACATTTGTACTTAATGATGCATATCAGTTCTCATCTTTAAATGTTCTTTTTAAGACAAATAAAGTAAATGAAGTTATTATTTAAGCAAGAATATTAGCAGACTTGGATCTTTTCCTCCAAGACATGCTGTTAGAAAAAAGTGAGAAGAAAGCATTAATTGAACCATAGCCATGACATTAGTAAATGTGTGTTATCTCATCAGCCTGGTACCTGCACAAATCCCACCCACTACTAGCTATAACAGCTCACTAGTGTTGTATTTTTTTAGTTTGAGGCTCTTTCTTGACCTTTGATTTCTTCCCTGATATGTTACTTTTTAGAACAACAGGATTGAATACATGGATCTGAAAGGCATGAAAAATGTTCAGTATGCGAACTTATCCCACAACAACTTGACACAGATCCATGGGCTAGACACCATGAATGACCTTAGGTGGCTGGATTTGTCATACAATCGAATTACAAAGCTTAGTAAGTTTATTGATTATTTATTATGTTGGGATTGCACACTTCATTATCATTGCTTTATTTTTTTATTTTATGTCACTGAATCTTGGTATAAATTAGAATGGGTTTCAATTTTGAAAAATTTTGTTCCCAGGCATCTATAGCCAAAGGTCGGCTGTCCTTTATTCATCACTATTCAGTAAGGTATATAGTGGGGATATATTATCATTTATGCAGGGGTTAGAATAAGAACAGTTATGGCCACATGAAGCTAATCAGCCAGCATGCTTTTCTACATTAGGTGGCTTGGAGGATTTGTGGAGTATCCATTCTCTGAAACTATCCCACAACCAGCTGATTACTACCCAGGGGCTGAGTTCTATCTCTACCCTCCAGCAGCTTGATGTCTCCCACAATCACCTACAGAGGCTTGATGGAGTGCACAAACTATGTCTACTCAGAAAGCTGGATGTGTCTGGCAACAATTTAACAGAGGTAAGAGCAGCACTCATCAAAGAAAAAGACATTATTAACAGGAAACAACCATTTGAGCTGCTCTACTATGTGTGATGTGGATGGTGTCAACAATGAACTACTCTGTTTAGCAGTCAGCAGTGGTCATATACAGGTAGTCTGTCTTTAATAGTTAGGTACAGAAGCTACACTATCTTTTGTTTATGGTTAGTGGATGTTATATGAACATGAAAGACTAAAGGTAGACAATTAGTTAAATTATTTGCATGAAATATGCTACATCTCTTGATTATTTGACTGATAAAGTAAGAAACACAAGTATAAATTTCAAATGCATGCAAGTAAATGTTTAAACTGTAGACATTTTTCTTGTTAACTTTGAAAGATGAGACATTTTAACTTTTGAAGCTAAACTCATTTTAAATTAATGTAAGTTTTGATTAGTGAATTAGGGAAAAATAATTTATATACTACTTATCCCCTGTCATGCTTGACTTAGTGTAGGACAGGACCAAGAACATTAGCCAGGGAGGTGAATGTGTTGCAACTTTGGTCAACTTCACAAAACTATTGAAAGTCCCTAACCAACCTGGCTGGTGAAGAAGAGCAAGAAGAAACTATGGCATTGAGATATGCCAAGCTGTGTCACTCCCTGTGTAAATTGAACTTGGGCTCTCAACCTAAGCCATCCAGTAATTGGATTACTGAACTACCAGACTGCAAAAAAAATTCATTATTATTAGTAGTCAATGGAAAGTTAAAATTTTAATGGTGCAACTTGACAAATTGGCATTAATCTGAAATGTTTTAGAAAACATCTTTAAAAAGAAAGCTTTGGCATATCTATGGTATTCAGATTAAAATTATTCTCTTCTGGTCCCTTGTGTCTATAATATGGTTGTTAAGTTACATAACTTCTTTGGATTACCAAATATGGTTAGTGTGAATATGTAATCAGTTAGATTAAAAGTTAAAATAAACTCTTAACTTAGTTAAAAATGTAAAAGAGAATTTAGTGAATAAATTTTAAGTAAGCCAACATTGTGTCAATGGCTATGATTAATTGCTGTTTAAAATGTCATTGTGTGATTTTTCCATCCCCAGGTTCCAAATCTATGCAATCATGTGGTGTTGCAGCAGCTCTTCTTGGATGATAACAGCCTGACTTCACTGGACACACTGATTGACTACTGGCTGCCCTTGTTAAAGACTCTCTCTGTTGGTCAGAATAGGTAAAATGTTTAAAACACATGCCTATGTGCTTAACATCTAATACATATGCACACACAGACAACAGTAGTTCAGAATTGTCTTATTAATTGCAATGAGTTCAAGTCTTCGTGAACATCCTGTAAAGTCTGCTCTATCTGTCCACTCAGTCAGGTAAGTGACAAGATAATAAATTGGTCAAATAGTTAGTTCACTTTAGTTTGCACTCCTTTTTTTTTTGCAGTTTGGACACCCTCTCATCTTTTGAAAATTTTTTCCTGCTAAAAAAACTTGATGTTAGCAACAATCAGCTGAGTGGTATGTTCCTTCTTTCTTTCCTTTTATTTTACACATCAATGAATCTGTTTACTAATTTTATTTTCTATAATGATTATACCATAACACAACTGTGCAAAGCTAGGTGTGTTTTAGAAATATTATCTGTGCATATTCTATCTTTTTCTTTTTATACTTCATCACTGACTTTATTTTCTTTTTTTTTAAAATCCTCATGTAGAATGAAGGATGAGTAATAAAAGGAACGTTTGTATTCTTAATGAATACAATAGTTTTAAATTACAGTGATTTGTTTTTTCAGGAAATTAGCTCCTATAATTATGGTTAACAATAAAACAAGTACTGATCTAAATGAAGCAACTTATTTTGCATTAACCTAAAGGCAGGATCATTTTTTAAATTCAGGGCATTTTCTGGCTTTAAAATCATTTTTCTTTTTTTACTTCAATTTTGGTTATCATGTACAGGTGTATTTGGTATTCTGTTTTCTGCAGATACAGGTAACACTGTGGCAAGTATCGAGTGCTGCCACCTGTTGGAGGAATTGAACACAGAAGGAAACCCATTCTATGAAGAGCAGGTTCTGAGGTAAAAAGAACATCCTTTAATACTTCCTAAATTTCTGATAGAGATACACAAACTGTCAATGCATTGTATCTTCTATTCTGTTTAAGGGGATGTCCAGTATCAGAAATCATGTACATGTTAGATCTCAAAATTGTTTATGAAAGATGTCTAAGATCCCTAAGTTTGGGAGTTCTGAAGGAATTTCTGAATAAATAGTCTATCTAAAGATTCTTTGTCTACAAACACTTGCACATAGTAAAAAAAAAAAAAAAAAATAATAATTTGTACTTTTTCTTTTCATATTTTTAAATATTCTTTAAAAGTTTAAAATTGACAAATTTACAAAATTAGATTTTCTGTATGATTTGATTTGTAGAATAAGAAAATGGCTGTAGCAAAGGTTTCCCATTGAGGATCATTGTGTAGATTATTGGGTACGCCACAAATGCTTGCTGAGTTTCTGGTCTTTCCTTCACTCTTTTCAGCTCCCAACTGAAATCTACACTTAAGTGCCTACACCATCTGAACAACAGTGTTGTGTCAGGTGATCAAAACTGTCCAGAGGAACCAAGAAATAGCTTTGAAGTTTTGTGCATCACTCAGACTCAACAACTTGATGAACTTGAGTTTAGATTGCTACAAGAACTTAGGTGAATGTTCACTTACTCTGCATAGTTTTTGTGTGGAGATTTTTACTTCTATTTCTCTTGTAAGCTCAAGACTTCAATGTCTGTACCAACATGAATATTTTATTAGAACTTTCAACAAAGATAAATAATGTAAAAAAACTCATTCAATAAAGGTATTCGCTTATTTAAATGCTGTATCTACAGTTTTCATCCTGCTTTCGCTACTCTATGGCTCTAGTAATTATATTAATGTATTGTAATATATTTCAGCCATATCAAAATAGTTAACTACTGAGGTATCCTAACCTTAATGTACAATTATTGAACAAATACCATAATACACTAGAAAAGTTGGTACAGTTTATCATCTTATCATTCATTTTTAAAATAAATTTGGTTTTAATGAAACAGTAATTTATTGTTTTTATTAAAATTATGGATTTAAAAGTTTATAATTTGAGAAATGTCATTAGTTTTTCAACCTTAAATAAATAAGTCATGAGTAAATGAAAGGCTAAATTAAAACATTAACTGTCTTGTTTGATTTATCTATTTTATGCACTTAAAATAAAGATAAGAATATTAAAGTATTGTCAGTACATATTTAGCAAGAGTAAAATTCAATTTTAATAAACATTCCTAATGTTATACATGGATTTTGTTTTTGTGGACAATGTGAAACAAATCCATCAGATTTGAACCTCTGATTTTCTCACAAAATGTGCAACAAATGGTCCAAATTAAAAATTGCAATAGCTAACTGTAAAACCATTTATTTATTTATCACTAAAACAAAGCATAAGACAGAGTCAGAGATAAAAAAAAAAAATATAATCAGTACATAATGCTAAGCCAGTCCATTTAGGGTACTGAAAATAATTTGTTTTCTCGCATAAATATTACTGTAGAATTTTTTTGGATATGTTGGCTGATGTCTTAGTATTTCCATCATATTGGAGGCAGGGGCTGTCTATGAGCAGTCAGGCGATACTGATTCAGTATGGGCGGCTATAGGTGTGCTTGTTCACATGGATATGAGCTTTTCAATAGTGACACTTCTGCATTTCCAGAATGAAAGTTGTGATTTATTTATGCTGTCCTTGTTGTGGATATAGAAATAGCCAAAATCCACTCCTTTCTGTTTCTTCTGGTTTTTCACAAACTTCACCTGTAAATTTAAAAACCCCAAAAATCAGGCTGCCATAACCTTTTGCAATACTGAACACAGCCCTGGGATTGTTTTTCAGATCTACACCACCTACGGACCTACAAGCTGTTTGTGAGATTTACTACAGCTACTGTGGTAAAATGTTCAAGGCTGCTACAGAGCATCGCCGTGCTCATGAGAATGGCGAGGTGACATCAGTGGTGCACCCAATAGATCCATCTACACCAAATGCAGCCAAGCCCAGATCTGGTTTTATGAATAGTCAGACAGAGGAAGCAGAAAATTCTGCCAAACTCATCTTCACAGATCTGATTTTGTGTAGTGATAACAAACCAAAAGATGGCGCAGCAGAACCAATGCCTGCATCACATGAAAACAAAGATCATGATTTAAATATTGGCAGAGTTATCTCTCTCTCGACCAGAGGGGAAAATAACAACAAAGGGTTAGTGCATAGATTTTCCATCAGATTCTCTATATATTTGTACACTACTGTGTACATATCTTTTATTATACCGTAGAAACTGCACCATAGCATCTAAATAATCTGCATATGATATTTCTATGCACAGCCACATGTGTTTGCTATCCTTTTTTTTTACAGCAGTGGAATTTGTAACAGTCAGTACACTTCAGTATTACCATAACATACCTACAATTTGTCTGTAATGGGTTCAAACATAAGCTGCAACACAGCATCCATGGACAGAGCTCTGTACTTTGTTGCTATGCAGCTGACTATCTATCATTTATTTTATTTCTTTGTGAAATTATATAATAAACCCTTATTTTTTCTTATTGGTTTGTTTTTAATTTCCAGAGATAATTTTTTAAAGGCTTTATATAAATTTTTAATTTATTTTTTCTAATTTTCTTTTTTGTATCATTGAAAATATAATAACAGTTCTCTAGTACAATTTCTTTTTTGAGGAAAAAATAATAATTAAGATATTCAGTAGGAGAGATCACTCATCTGCAGCTTATTTTTTGAGTATCTATTTAGAAGGATAACCAAAGCAGTATCGAGGGGCCACATGATTACACAGGAGATGATTGGGAATCAGCTACAAGCTGCATGGATGATGGAAAATGAAGACTCTAGCCAACATGTGACACAAACTGAACAGACAGTGTTAAACAAGGCTGCAACTAGAATTCAGGTACATCAGAAGTTCATTGCTTGGTACAAGTTTTGCAGGTGTTTATTCATCCAGTTCTTTGACTATACACTAGTTCTTACCCATCATAGAACGTGGCAGTTTAATCAGTTTTTTGTGTCAATTTTATAAATGCCAGAACAGTTTGCAGCAAGTTGGCACTGCCTCCTCCATCCACCTTAGTTACCATGATGATTTATATTTCATGTCTTACTATCTTACTAACAAATATTTTTTTCAGTTTGCAATAAATGACTGAAAATCAGCAGAACCATCTAGAGATGAGATAGTTTATAACAAATCAGAGCTATGATGATAATTAAAGCCTCTATTTCTCTGTAGTGGACTTTTGGTAGAAACGAACCCCTGTAGGTAAGATGAAGACATATAAACCTATCTCCTTGTGACTTTTGGCTATTTTCAGTAGATCAACCTCTCTAGATTAGCTGGGGGAGATATGAACCATTTTTCTTGTGTATCATTGGCTATAGAAGACTGTTGATTATGAGAGATACTTTTCATTCACCTGCTCATTTACAGAAATAAAGGGAGTTTTCAGTATAACAACACTCAGTGCACATTTTTCCCCCATTTATTTATAACATTATCATATTTACTTGGCCTTAGATGCCACCATGGTGATTAATTTGTTCACCATAAAATAAAATAAATTCATTTCATATGCAAACATTGAATGAGACCTGCATTTCATGAGATACAAAGATGCCATAATTGAGTAGAAATGGGAGGTTGGATTTTCACACTGAAACACCAGGAAGATGAAGATATTGCCAAGTTTGATGAGGTCTTGTTATTAAAGATGATGATTAGCATTTAGCTGTATGCTTGTGTGAAACTATATCAAGTAGTGGGGGATCTTTATAGTGCAGTTTTTATAGGTGCAGAGTGCATGCACAATTAAAGATATAAATTACAATAAGCAAAGTCCTGTTGATTTATATTTTTATTGACAAAAATTTTAGCCCTAGTGCCACAAGGCCAATACTTAGAACAACAGGTACATTAACATGTAATAATAGAAAAGCATTGTAGAAATATGACATTTTATTTCGAGGTTAGACTAAATGAAAGTGTTGTTGCCTTGTAGTTCAGGTAGCAGTCAAATATGGTTTCAGGTAGTTAGTGATAATATCACAGAATCCAAAAACCCTTGGATAATCTTACATTAATACCTGAAATTTCACCAGATTACTGTAAATAGTATGGCCAGTCATTGTTAAGAGAACTGCAGTATGTTGTTTGTAAAAGCATGGTAGCCTCACATGAGGCATCTCTGTAGACCAGGGTAATCACTAGTTTTGTGGTTGACTTCACATGTTTTTAACAGCATGGTCACTTACTTACTGTTATTTCTCTTTGCCTGCAGAGTGCATGGAGAGGTTACAGGCTGCGATTCAAACTGCAAACTGCTCTTGAGTGTGCTCGACTGATTAACGAAGATGACATTGAGTTTGAAGAGATTGACTTGAATGCATTTGATATGGATGAGGTAAGAACTGACAGATTACACTTCTGTCTTTTCTGGGTTTTGGGTGATTTTTTTTTTCTCTGGCTTCAAATATTTTGGCAGTCTGCAGTTGTTAGGACTTGTGAGCTTTTGTTCTTTTCAAACATCTGCTAACAGATAATGGTATGGCATTCATATAAATATAAAGAAAACATCAATCGCTGTAGATAAGGGAACATTGTAGACAGGTGGATGATCAGGTGGGAGACTCCATCTTGTGGGAGAGAGAGGAATCTTTTTTCTTTAGTCATTTGAATGACTTTGTTGTTGCTGTCAGTGTGTGTTTGTGTGTGTGTGTGTGGTGTGTGGTGTGTGTACATGAGTGTATGTGCACTTGGATATATGTTTTATATTAGTGTTTTTTCTTGGGTTGTGTTTGTGTGTTGTGTGTGATGAGTGTATGTGTGTATGTGTGTGTGTTGTGTGTGTTTGTGTTAGAGTGTAGTGCTTGGATTAGTTTTAGTGTTTTTCAGTGTGTGAGTGTGTTTATGTGAGAATGTGTTATTGTGTGTTTGTTTGTGTATGTACATGTGTTTGTGTTTGTCTTCACAAGTTCACCAGCTGAGGTTTGGTAATGGAAAATAGATGGCAGTGTTTAACTGGCATTATTATTGGCAGTTAATTGGGGAAGCATCTTCATGGCTGATGCAAAATTTATGTAGGACAATACAGGAGAGACACTACTTTTCAATATTTCTCAGGGATAACAAAAGTTAAATAGGTTACTATCTGTTTATTTTAGATCATTTATTTTTTTTTATGACCACAACTTTACCTAAACTTTACTGTATTATTATGTATGTTACAATAATGCAGTATGGTATTCATGCTTCTTTTATATATTATTTTTATGTTAGTTGGAATTGGAGGTGGATTGGAAGCCTGCAGACACTCCACAGCTCCCAGAAAGGTAACACAACGTTTATATTGTTGGCTGTACAACTCATATACTGCATAGCATCTTTACATTAAATAATTGCATTGGTGTAGGATTGTAGACAGTAATTGCTAACTTACAATTTACATTTCTGCTGCCACATGTTCTAGCTCTTTCAATTCTGAAAATCCTAGTTTTGTAGCCTTAAAGGGATTTTTCTTTTTTTAAGGATGCTTTGATCTATGATTAATTTCAGAATGAACCGAGTTATTAACAAACAGCTTTAGTCTGTGTGTAAGAAAGTAAAATGCTACTTTCTACTGATGCAGTTTTTAAATTTCATGGGACATTTTTGTGACATTTTGTTTCAATGTTTACGAATGAAAAAAGTGGCTTTTTAGTTTATTTCTCTCATCACTCTGACTCTATCTCTGTAACCCTATATAACAGAGTGCTGTTAACCAGAACATTTTCTTTTGGCCCCTTTTTCTAACAGATTGTTATGTATTTCTATTTGTAGTTTTCCCATCCTTGGCAAGCCACCAATAGCCAAACCCTCTGAGGTTAGAGACAGTTCACCAGTCAAACTCAAACAAGCATGGCAAGCAAAAAAATTAGCTCCTCAGTCTGTTGTTTCTTTGGCTGATACAATCCAAACATCACCAACTCTTCCTGTTAGTAGCAGGACATCAGTTGTCACCAGGTCAGGCAAAAAAGATGAAAGCATCTGTGAAGAATGGTAGGTACATATGTATTAGGGGGGAGAATTTCATTCATTTTACTTTGTTGGTTGTTTTACATAACATCAATTTAAATAAATCTGGAAGGACCTGAAATTGTTGTTGAAAGTTAAGGCATACATAACTGCCAGTTTTCTTACTTTTTAATGCATTTGTTAAAACCAGGTAGATAGCAGCTATGACCTTATATGGTTCTGTTTCAAATATTAGCTGTTCTCTTTGACACATTTCTATGAAGTTTGTTTATGGTTAACCATTTTTTTTTTTTCTAGAAAATTTGTAAGTAAAATAAACTATTTCCCTGCTTCATATATGTATTTATTCTATTTCTGTGATAACACCTTATCAACATATATATATCTTTAAGATGAGTTTGCAGCCATTCCAGGTCATCTGCTTTTCCATTCTTATCACTTTGAAACTTGATGCTGTACAGATACTACTCGAGTAGTCCAAAGAGATAGCAATCACATGGCAAAAAATCTGGATTGGTTGGGGCAGGTGGAATTAAGTGCTTCTCATCCCGTCTTTGCTAAGGTTGCAGCTATCACTTTTGATGTATGAGAAGAGAGAGAGAGAGAGCATTATTGTGCAACAATGGGACACCATCTGACAGGGAACCTGATCATTATTTGTATATTGTATGCTGGATGTCATTGCAGAACAGTTTGCTTTTGTTGTACTGTGCAGTAATGGGCAAGGAAATCAACATGAATTATGCTCTGGGTGTCATGACCTACTGCAGATGGTTGAGTCTTTAATTTTGTCATCACTGGAGATCCAAAATGTCACAAGCTTCACCACTTGGGCTCTGAAGCAAATTCATGGATCCATGTCTTAGCACATATCACAGACTTGTTTGTTGCTCCCTCTGATAAAATTGCAGTTGCCATACAAACTGCCTTCTAAACAAACAAGAATATTTTGGAACTCACTTGATGCTTGCTTTATTGAAATACAGACAATTGAATGAATGTTTCCAAACTTTCAACACTGATACATTTCTGCTACAATATTATGCATAGTGATGCACTGATTATCCAAATCTAACTGTTCTACACAGGTGGTGATGTTTGTAGGAATAGCATCACTTAGTAGTGTGTTCAGTGTCCATTTTTAAAAGGTTTCCAACACTAAATGCCCTTTGTTACATGAGAAACGTATATCATTTACCTGTGTAGCTAAGCTTCAGTAAATTTCAGCTCATTTGACATTTTTCTTCATTATACAATAGCACTGTTGCACAGCACAAACTGTTTTTTACCATTTTGGAAATACCTAGTATTTTTGCATAACCTTGACATTGCTTTACACAGCTTTCAGCTCTGTTATTCTTTTACAATGATCTAAAATTATAAGCATGGGTTAACCTTGAATGACCCTTGTATAGCCCTGACTACATCGGTACCTTGACATGTGTCATGTTGTAATTTATTTTCCAGGGGATTCAAAAACAAGCAGACAACCAAACTAATGTTGAAGAGAGCAAGGAAGATGAAGTACAATGCAGAAAGACGAAAAAAACTGAACAGGCTAGGTGAGATTCAGTGGAGCCTTTAGATTAATGGAATCATTGGTAAAGTTTAAGGTTAGGAAGAGAAAATAATTAACAGATGTTTTTGTATGACTATCGAATTTTCACATAATCAAATCTGTTAGTAGGGTAAGCGAACACTAGCTTAAAACAGAGGCATAAAACTGTCATGGCAGGTCCCTGGGAAAGTAAATGTTCATTAGTATGGTTTTTACATTGATTATTATTAATCATCTAAGATCATTGACTCACAAAAATTTTTAAAAAACAAAAATATTACAACAGCAAAATATTTTCATATTCTGTTTAGTACGCATTATATTGCACCTCTTCTGTCTCAGCAGTAGCCTGTTTGTTCACTCCACAGACCCCGTCAAAGGTTAGTGCTCTTTCAGAAGCTGGATGAAGTCACAAACCCAAAACCAATTCAGCCTCCAGCGAGACGAGTTCTTCCAAGAAAAGAATATTTTCAAGGTGAGTCTGGTATTTTTATAGAGTCAGCATTAAATTTGATTGAAGCAGTTAAAGTTCAGCAAAAACTTTCAGAATTCAAAATCATTAAGGATTTCATTTTTTGCTCAGGAGAGTCAATGAAAGATTTAGCTTCACCAAACATATGAGGATGAGAAAAAGATTGTGCTGTGCAATCTGGGCAGGTGAGTTAAACTCCCATCAGTTTCAGCTGAGTAGATTGTATGCATATCATTCTTGGTCTTCTAAGCACTCTTAGGGTGGAACAGTTTAATTTTTGCTTTAAAAAGTGAGTGGTATTATTGCGGTGGCTACTAGCTGATTTATGTATGGATATGGCAAGTCGTCATTTATGGCCTCAAGGATTTGAAGTGGGACCGATATTTCTAATTTATCATCTTCATGGCAGATCCTGTCCTGACTTTTGATGTCTTTGGACATCGCTGAGGGGTGTGTGTGGGATATCAGTCTTGATGCAACCAAGATAAATAGGTACATTAGTTGGAGGATCTTGAGTGATGGTCAAGAGTCACTGTAGAATCTCCACCATAGGTACTCAGAAAACCCTACTATACCTTCTTTATTTTTAGTTGTGGAAGGCAACCAGTGTCTGGAGGAAACCCACGTTCTTGGCTGGTGAAGAAGAGCAAGAAGAAACCATGTCAGGGGAGGTAAGCCAAACTGAGTCAGTCCAAACTGGGTTTCAAACTCAGGTCTTTGACCGTAACAGTACAATAGGCTAACCACTGCCCCATATGTATCATTAAACATCAAACTTTAGTATGATTGAACTCTGTTTTTAAAGGTTATTTTTTTTACAAATGTTTTCATATTTAATCTTATAGAATATGTTTACAGATAAAGAATTTAGCAAAATATATAAAACAACATTATATTGGATGAGAGTATTTAAAAATGTAGCATTGGCATCTCATAATATTCACCTTATTTAGCCATGGATTTTGTGAGGCTGTACAGTATCAACCTTCAATAAATCATTTTGGCTTAAAGAACACCATTTAAAATAGATTCAGTCTGACAAAATAAATGTAATGTTGAGTGTAAACTCAATCTGATGAATGTTAATTATAATTAGCATAACTTTTGATTAAAAATGTATTACACTTAAAATTTCAAGATCCTATACCATTAATAATATAAATAACATTTAATCTACAGAAAATTACATATACAACACATATATATATGTATACCAAATGCCTTTCATTTTATTTACTTTCTGACATGCTTGCAAGATTGTCCTACTGTTTATTTATATATGCTTGCTTTTTTAAAATGAACAGTTTTCAGCAATTTTTTTAAAAAACCGATTCATATTTTATGTATAACTAAGAAAGATAAAATGTCAACATTAGAATATACTGTATGAAGTGCAAAAGAGATCAGTATACATAAAGGGACACATTCTTTGTCAGCTTTGTTAGGGTTTCTACTATTCATCTACTTTTGTCTATGTTTAATACAAAGAGCTTTCTTAGCTTCTTTGTTTAAGGTTATGTAACAAAGGAGTTTATGAGAATAAAGGTGGTATATGATAAACTCGGAGTCATCCAAGTTCATAATTTGACTAAATTATTTATTCCATATTCTCACACAAAAAACATTTGTAAAAGTTGAAATGGATAACTAACTCATCATACCTTATTTTAAATTTTTAAAAAAATTAATGCCATTTTTAGGAAATATTTCGATATGCAGATGTATAATTTTTTTGTAGATAATTTGGTGTACATGTAACATGATTATTAATCTAAGCTAAGACTGTAGGGTGCTTACACATGATTATTTTCTCTGCCTATTGGCTTTACCTGAATCATCTTCAAATTTTGTGATAATACTTTATTTTGGTCTGTTTCTTCAGCCCGTCAAGAAGAGATGGAAAGAGAGGAAAGACAGAGGCAGGATGAAGTAACTACCAAGGCTACTCGCACATATGAATGGGTGCATACTCAGCTGGTGAATTCCACTATCCTCAGTACAAGGAACAATTCCAGGTAAAGTGGAAGGTTTGATTAAAGGTCCACCACAGCAAAAGTTTGTAGTTTTTTTTTTACAATTGAAAGTATATGTTTTACTAGAGTAGTGCTCTTTGTTTTCTGTTTAGCAACTATAAACATATTAAATGTACTGTAGGTCTGACATTCATTTAATATGATTTCTACAGTGAACTCAAAGTTGTTTGTGAGAATAACAAATTGTCCTACTATTGAAGGTATCCCTTTATAATTAGAATAAATTACAATGTAGTTACAGGATACAAGAACACAAACCATTTTACCAAAGACAGGTTTCTAAAAGAATCTTTGAATTACATGAATTAGAGAAATGAAAGAACATGCATCATCTAGACTGGTCATTAATCTCCAGCCCTTTTTGAGCTGAGGTCCTAAGCCAAGGGTTGGCAACTTTTGGCTGCATGGTGATATTTTGTTCAGTATTTTATGTAACAGTTATGTAGGAATATCAAAAGTCATAGAAAATCTATTTTTCAAGAAGTATCATAACCTGTAAATAATTGTATTTGTTGCAAGTGAAAGTATGTCTTCACAGGAACTGCACTGGAAGAAGACATGGACTAGCTCCACAACCATGCACGTCTTCAGTATCTTATTACATGTTGCCAGTGTACAAATCTGATAGTTTGAGATAAAGAAAGTACAGATATGAATTATTTTGTATCACCATTGCCTTTTTTAAAAAGTCTGAGCATTTTTAGATTAAAAGCTGTAAAAATAAGTGGATATTTTGTTTACCATTGCCTGGGATTGTAAAGATGGCAACTGTGAAAGCACAGAGTTGACTTATCTTGCTTTTCAAGAAAGACAGACAGTGAGTACTTCTCTAGATCGTCCTGCTTACTTGACATATTCAGAATCAGTTTCTGTTCTTAAAGAACACAACCTGAAGACACATTACTACTCAAAGCATGCAAGGTATGAAAATTACAATCAAGAATTAATTTGAAAAACTGAAGAAAGGTCTTTTTGCATAACAAACTTTTTTTTCAAAACAATATAGAGGCTATGTAGTAAGTTTTAAGATTGCACAAAAATTAAAACCATTTTCAGATAGCAAATTTGTGAATAAACGTATCAGTTAAGTGGTAAACAGATTATGTCCAGAAAAAAAAACAACAAGATATTGATAGCATTAGTCTCTTGCATAGAACCATATTAGATTATAGTGATGATATATCTCTGGTGACATTGATTGATCACTGTACAACATTTGAGACCCTTTTACCTGCCTTTGACAAAAAATACTGATATAAAGGATACTGCTCATTTAGCAATATTTGTACATAGAGTTGATGCAGAGTTCAACATTACTGAAGAAATCTTGGTGCTGCAAACTATGAAGGTTACCACAACTGGAGACAACATATTCAAAATGCTGAAATCTGCTATCAAATTTTCATTGAGTTTTGAAAAACCATATGATATTTCAGCTGACAGTGGATCTGCTATGGTAGACAGTAAGTCAGGTTTGATCAGCTGAATAGTGATTACATCTCCATCTCAACCAGTTACCTTCTACTGTATCATACATCTGCAGATTTTGTTCAAAATCTATCAAAAGTAAAGAGATGATTTTCTCAGGTGTTTCATGCATTAATTTTATCAAAACTTGATGACTTAATCATTGACAATTTCAAGATTTTCTGAAGGACCTTGGATTTGAGCATGCTACTGTGAGGTATGCTTAAACAACACCTCTATGGTTTGAAGTTTTAGTGGCTTGGTAACCGTGCATTCTTAGTGGACATTATAAGTCATTAATGCAAAGTTGAAAGTTTAAGGTCAATTGGTAGATCAGTTTCCAGGTAAACTGTTTGTGGAGAAAGTCAGTTAATAAAAGGCAGCATCTGTCACTTCCCCAACTGACCAACCATCATGAGAGGTTGAGTGTGTCTTACATGCAAAAATGGTCATCATTGAGCAATGATGTTTAGAGATTCACTGACTTTAGTACTCAGGAATCAAGTGTACAGATCATTGCTTTACCATTCTCTGCTACTGTTGACTCTGAGAACACTTGCAAGTGGAATTTATTGACACTAGAAAATGAACTCAGCAACATGAACACGGTTGACTTTTACAAGGCCCTCCTGCCCAAAGAAGACTTCCTGCATGTGTTGGCCTGTTGGAGAAAGGTAGCTTCACTTTTTGGGAGCACTTAAATATCCGAACAGTTTTCCTTTTGAAAGTTGAAGAAGTTGAAATTGCAATCTAGGTTAGCAGATAAACATTTTAAAAACAGCTTAAGACTAGCGACAACAGATACCCTCCAACCAGATACTCTCACCAAAAGGAAGCAGTCTCAGACGTTACGTTAAGTATGTTACTTTAGAATTGCTATTAGTATTATGAATGTATTATTAAAATGTATATGATTTATTATGTTACAATCTTTATATGTGCAGTAACAACAGTCAGAATGATCAGTTACATTACTTATCTGCATATTTGCTGTTTAAATTACTAACACATCACTAAGCGTGTATTTGGTCCACATCAAGTTTAACAATAGCTGTTATGCCTCTCAAACTAGGAAAAGTGTTTAAGTACATGGCCCACTGAAGTATTTAAAAGTTCTTTTTGGCTCTCTGTGAGGAAAAGGTTTCCCCCATCCCTGCCCCAAGCTATAGCTCACCTAGTTTATACCTTAATACAGCCCTGGATTGAAAACTACTGGTCATCTTTGATTTCACAAATTCTTATATATTGTGTTTGTTTGATGAGTATCCCTACATACATCACTGAGTTTCTGAACCATTTATGATTATGTTTGTGATATGTTGCAAATATTAAGCTTTGTTAAAACTTTTATTATTATTATTATTATTATTATTATTATTATTATTATTATTATTATTATTATTATTATTATTATTATTATTATTATAGAGACAGTATAAATACTATTATCCTAGAAATGTTACTATTAAAAATTGTGTAAACCTTTGTACAGAACATTTTTAATAAAACATTATATAGAAGTTGTTTACAACATTAACTATTTTGTATCTTTATCTCTTGTTTAAATCCCTATAATGAAGCCCTGCATTGAGCCTACTGTTGGAGCATCTCAAGAAGTTTTTAAAAAATGATAAATTTTGGCTGCTCAGACAATTCTATTGTTTTGTCCTTTGTTCTTTGTTGCCCTTTTTTTTTCATTTTTATTAAATGTAATAAGCATCTATTTGTAACATTCTAAATGTAATGTTTTGTATTTAAGCTTTCTAATAATATAATAATAATATAATAATAATAATAATAATAATAATAATACTAATAATAATAATAATAATAATAATGGGGGTTTCTCTTGCTTCATTGAAACAGTGTGGAAAATTTATAATTAATGATATGTATACTGAAAATTCTTTTTAAAATTCTTTTATATAATGCAACTTTTGCATACATATAATACAAATCATGAATATCCTTTTCCAAATAAGCAGATAAAAAATTGTATTTTCCATATTTTTAGATTATTTTCTAGCAACAATTCATTGGGCTCTGTCATCTTTGCCATTCGCACACTTGCTCCCATCACTTAAAACTGATGAAGTTAGATCTTCAGTGAATATCAAACTTTTGTAGATGACTAATCTTTATAGCTTTATCACAATTTCATTTCTCAGCTAACTGAGAATATTTTTAATATTTTAACTAAAATATATTCTGGAAACTTGATTTTGCAAATAAAAACAAAAAAATAGCATTTCTTATTCTTCTGTTCATATCATTATTAATACAGATCATTGACCTAAGATAAACATTTATAAATGATTTTGAAGAAAATCAAACAGTATTTTCTCTATCACACTTATATATTCATTTATTTCTCTTTATTTTTTAAGTTTAAAAAAAGAGAAAACAGAAAGTAGCCTTTCCCGATTTGATAAAGATGCAGTGACAAGTCAGAGGCAGCAGATGATTGTAAGTCTTTCTTTGTCTTAAAATCCTTTTGGATTTAAACTTTTCACCTAGAAACGCAACGACCATTTCTCACTATACCACTGCCATATTTTTAAATCTTACTATTCCCCTGTCAGTAATTATTGGGTAAATTTGAGGTCTAAATCAGATTACTGTAACTTAAACATTTATATCACTCACAGTCCATGACCCTCACTAACTTTAAGGATCCACTGTGCTGTGAAACAGTTCTTTCTCAAAATTTTGTGGTCCAAATTAAGTCAAAACTAAGTTAGTAAATGTAATAAAGCAATGTAGTAGCTTCAAATTAGTTTTCTTCTTATCCATATACTTCATTTCATTTTTGATTGAATGATAAGTGCATCTGTTGATAGATGGAGGTAGTGTGTGTAACTTTTAAAAAGTATTTTAATATTATTTTCATTTTATATCATTTTTAATGCAGTTATCCAACTTATATTTTTTTCTTTTCTTTTACATGAGCTTCAAAGCAATAAAGTTCACATTTGAAGAATAAAAAAAAAACTGATTACTTCCCATTAACAGAATAATTTTATTTATTTATACTCAAAATGTGTTAGATGGAATTTTTTTTTTTGAAGTGGCCAGAATTTTTGTGCTGTTCAACTTGCATTTGTTTGGATTGACCATGTACAACATTAACTTGTTCATGAGGACCATTTCTGAAATGTGCAAGGATTTTAGCCAATTTTTAAACCTTCCATGTATGTCACATGATCAAGTCCATGACCATACCTGTGGAGCGCACGATCATTAGCCAAAAGTATTTCTGAAAATCTTAATATGAGGATGTTTCCGAAAATAAAGGCTATTTAAAAAAATTTTTTTAAGTTGCTTGGTTTCACTTATTGTACCACATCGTTTCCCTGTGTAGTCCCCCTGTTTTTCAATACATCATCCAGCTGACAAGTTTCTTGATACCTTCCTAGTAAAAATTTTCTGACTGCTATGCAGGCTGTTTTCGCACCACCTGTTGGACCTCACGATCACTGGCAACATCGTCTGAAGAGGTAAAATCTCTAGTGTAGGCAGGGTGTGGTAGAGGTTCAGAGTGTACTTCAGATGATCAAGGATAATGGCATAGATTACTGCCTGTTCTTATGCCAAATACATTAACAATTTCATAAGGAGTTGTGTCCATCTTTCCAATGTTTCCATCAGTAGTGGCACCACTGGGGCATCCTGGTCATTTTCAAACCTGTCCACCCACCTGTACACTTTTCTTTGTTCTGTACAATTCTCTCCATGTTGTGCCAATATTCTCTGGTGGATTCCGGTTGGCAGAACATTTTCAGACCACAGAAAAAGAATTACAGATTGCTGCTCTTCTCTGGTACACTACGCATTGACAACTCTGTAACCATGTTGTTTACTTCTTGCTCACCAGTGCACAATAATACTTAGATGAGAGGGTGTGTTTTAAGAAATACATTAGCAAAACAAAAAAAGGACTGATGTAAAATTACATTAATTTTCTGAAACATCTTCATACATAGTGTAAAAAAGTGCACCAGTACTATCAGGCCTAATGGCAATGCCAGCTGTGTGGTAATTTAATGGCTCATGTTGCCTACAATATAAAGTTTTCTCACCCCTGGTTTATAAGGCAAAATCAGGGGTGTGGAAACTGTCAGGTGACCTTGTGAAAACATTGATGTTTTTTTTCCCCCTTTCAGAATAATAATTGAATGAAAATTGCAATGATACCAATTGCTAATGGACATAAAATAATATTTCTCTATGATCAATGTGAAAAAAACTGGTTATGAATTTCAGGGTGTGTCATTCAGGAAATTATCAAGAAATTTAAAGATGTTGGGTCCATTTTTATATGAAAAGGTATTGATGACCCAGAAAAACTTTCTAAAAAAAGATTAAAATACCTAAAAACAACTTCTCTGAAGGATAGAAAGAATCCAGCAAGGTTTGGAAGAATCTTCAGGGGTTCAAGTTCTTGATTCTACAGTATGAAGATCTTTGGAAAGGATGGAGGAGAGTCAAGACACCTGTTTTACATAAACAGAGTAAGGTTAACCAACTAAAATATGCCTTCAAACACCAAAACCAGACTTTAAAAAATGGAACAAAATCCTTCAGTCAGATGAATCAAAGCTTGAAATTTTGGGGTCTAAGAGGAAGTAGGATATAAGGCGAGAATTAGAGAAGAGCATAAGCAAAGGTCTCCATTTATAGTAAAGCATGGTGGAGCTTTTATTCGGGTTTGGGATGTATCTTGGCCATGGGTGTTACAATTTAGCAAGAATATAAGGAAATATAAATACAGTCAGATACAAGCAGATTCTTATTCACCATGTTATTTCTTCGGTATTCAGCTGTATTCATATTTCATCATAACAACAATCTAGCTTACTGCCAATGGGTGTCAAAAGAATACATACAAACAAAAACAAGAGTGGAGTGCTAGATTTATTAGTGTAGCTTCCACAAAGCTTAATATTATTGAACATGCTTCGGACTACTTGGACAAATAAAAAAAAACGAATAGCCAAACCAAGGATGAACTCTGGATAGCGCTTTCAGATGCGTGGAACAACACCCCAATTGATATTGTTTCAAAATTACAAGAGAGTCTCCAAAGACACATTTAGGAAGTCATAAAAGAAAAGGATGGACATACTTAATATTAGTACACAAGTTTTATTTCATCATTCTCATCTTTTTTACTGTACAATATTTGTTTATAAAGTTGTATTTCTCATTAGTTTGTTTTGTTTCTTTCTACAGTTGAATTGACTGAATAAAAATTTAGATAACCTAAAACATTTGCACTTGTATGATAGATGTTTTGCTGGGAAAATCATCCTGCAGTTAAGGTATCAGTCAAAAATTTTCCCATCAAGAGATCATCCTGTTAACAACTCTGGTTTATGCAGTATTTCAAGCTACCACCATGTAGGTCATGCTGATCACAAGATACATGGATGACTCCTAGTTTGATTGTGGGTTTGCTGACAAGAAATGAATAAGTGATTGCAATATTTTCAGATTGGTGCTGGTTCCTTGGAGCTTCAGTCAGTTGAAAGTGGGAGCCTAAGATCACGGTATTCAGATGCGCTGTCTCTGAACAGTAAGTTTAGTTTCTCATGTTGATGGCCAATTTTCTAAGTGTGAGATGCTATGCTGTATTATTAAGACATTATTTTCACAAACTATCTAGTATTTTTTCTCATGTGAAAGATATTATAAAATAAATTAGCTTTGAAGTTGCTTGCTATTGATTCAGCAGCATTTTTAAGTGATTTGTTTTGCAAAAGTTAATTTAAGTATTGTTTATTAGCGTATATTTTAACATTTAAAAAAAAGTTTGTGTAAATGTAAATTGTTTTGTTAATGTACCTTAAATTTAACTGCTAACTAAAGTTGAGCTTAATTCTAACCACTCATAATACTTGGCGATATCTTAAATCCCAAGGCATTCTGATATATTTCCTTGAACAGCACCCATAGCGAGACTTTCTTCTCTTCATAGATTTCCACAAGGACTTGCTGCTTCCTCCAATTAAAATGAGCTCGGCACCATCTGCACAGAAAAGGCAGAGAATTTCATCATGGCAGAGGCCTGACATAAACCGAAGTACTGGTTGGGGTGGTGGCAAAAAGCGGAGTACTGTAAAGAAATAGAACTAGCATTTTAAATTTATTTTTATCACACTTTTACTAAAGAAATAAATTATTGGTATTTGTTTCTTTTAACTTTATTTGGTAATAAAACTTTATGGTCACCAAAAATGAGTACTGTATACATTTTAGTTTACTGACACCACACCTGAAACACTACATTCTAGCTTCAGTCTTCTCTCTATATTCTAGTGTGTACCTTCACTCTCCAATCCCTCTGTATTCTCCAGATGTTAGTTGTGTAACTTGACAAAATTTTGAATACATAGGTCGTTACTTCATTAATAATTTGCTCAGTGTATGTTAATGCTGAAAAAAAGCTCCTGTACCATGCGTATAGGGCAACAATTCTAATGGCTGAAACTCGTACAAAACACAATTTTCCATGAATTGTAGTCTTTTTATAATACAGCATTATCTGCAACAATTACAGTTCTTATAAAACTACATTATTATATCTACAAATAGTATTTCATGAACAATAATAAATCACTTTTGAAAATATTTAAGAATTTCAAGTGTTAAATAACATTTTATCTGATCCCCTCCCCTGTTCTGTAATTAACACAAGCATTTGTCTCATGTTGTGACTGTGTATTTACAGAAATTATTGGGAGAAAGTTAAGCTATTTAGAGATATTTTCGCATAATTTTTCTGTGGAGTTAAGGTCATGGCTCCAAGATGTTCGCACCATCCAGTTTAAGAATTCAAATTGGTTGAGTACTTCTTCTGCAAGGTAGAACTTCTGTGGTCACTGTCTTCTTAAAACCAGAATGGTTTCCTAGTGATCTCATGCCAGATAGAATGGGATGTCTCACCAGAATTATATGGTTCAATATCATTATTCTTGAAATAACCAACTCTCTTGGAGCACATACATTGCACTTCCTCCTCGCTTTATTGTTGGCACCAGACAGTCATCCTCATATCTTTCTAGCTCTTTACATGCTGTATATTGGCCTTTTGTCCCGAAGATACGAGTGTTCTTGGGTAAACTTGAATCACCTATGTTTGTCTACCAAATCTCTCATTACTATTCGTTTTCATACTTTTTGCTTCTCAACTCAAAGCTTCTGCTTCCATTGATGTTTAACTCTGTGTACTTTCAGTATACCTTCCCGAAATATTCCATTTCCTTTGGCAACCATTCTCTGACTCCACTATGCATCTGTTGGAGCAACTCTCCACTATATATAACTCTCTCTTCAGCATTTTACAATAATTTTATAACACACAACTTCTAAATGATATTTAATTTAGCAACAATATTATGTCTCTAAAACCTGAACATGGAAAATGTGATAATTATCTAAATTAGCAAATAAATATAAAAAGAAATCTGAAAACGTAAACAGTTATTCTTATTGCCAACCAAATAGCCAAAAATGCATCCATCAAAAGATATTTCCTACCTTCAATAATGTATACTGGTAATATCATTGTTCTACACTACATATTTCTAATCCTGATTTCATATTATGAAAGATTATCCCTAAGTCCTCACCTGATTATTTGTCCTTTTACCCCAAATGTCATAGGTTATTATCAAATAGTTATTCCTAACATACTTCATAATCTAAGAGTTAACCCTAACTATCAGTTCTCTACCTGAGCGAACTATCTAACCATAACCTTCACTTAGCAGTAATCTATTCCTAACCAGAAATACATTGTCGTTTTCTGAGACAATTTAACTTTTTTCACCTACATGGTTTCTTTTTCACTTATCAGGGGAGATAACTTCCGATCAAGAAACTTTCAGATTACTGCCTTTAGGTTGTTTCAGATTAGAGCTGATCGAGTTTAGTGTCAAACTCGGTTATGTTTACCACCCATGTGACTGGCAGAAAGAAAGACGATCCCTGGGAGTGTCATTCGATATGTTCTGAAAGGGATTTACTGTTTGAATTCTACCGGAAAAAAGAGAAGACAACAATAGCCATCGTAAATTTAAAGAGAGTGGGTGCCGGAATTTCCTGGGTTGTGGGGTTTCCAACGGCTGGTTAATATTTACATATGCGGCGCACATTGTAATCCGAGAACACGTGATTATCCAAACAAGCTCAGATTTTCACCCCCCCCCAACGTTTGTGATGAAGAAAGGAAGACATCTGGTTATGTTACCAAACTTTAATCTTCTTTGTGCAGGGGTGGGGATGTCGCGAGAGAGAGAGAGAGGTAATTAAGGGGGGGAGGAGGAAACTGGGGATTCTGAATATAAGTTATCACAAAAATACTAACGATCAAATCGAGCTGAGGGGTGAAGAAAATCTAAGTCGGGGTCCCTGACCGACGGCAGGTGCGCGGCACCAGTTTGGTTATTAGTAGCAACAGACGGTGAGGACCCTGAGAATAATGAAGATCTGGAGGAGAGGGGGGGACTCAGCGGAAACCCCGGGGTTACATGTGCCCCGTTTGAATCGAGCAATAGCCATTATAGCCTTTCCAGGCTCACGGGGCACCGCCTCACCTTTGCGCCTGCGCACTAACCCCCCAGGTAGTAAATGCTATCACTTGCGCAGCTTTGAGGAGATTGTATTATTTTATTATTATTATTATTATTATTATTATTATTATTATTATTTATTTATTTACACCTTTTGTGTTGTCGTTAGGGTATTTTTGTTAAAAGTTGAGTAAATGTAAATTATCCACCTGGGTACGGAAGGGGGGGGCCGACTCCTGAGAACCCCTCCCCTAAGTAGGTCGGGCTGGACGCGAACATGTCAGAGAGGAGGGAGACGATCTCATGGCGGGATCGCTGATGAAACGGAGTCTAGCTGCCCTTTTAGAACATCGCCATCGCTCTACGTTGATACTTCGAGCCCTCGCCGACGGATCTGTTGTTCTGGACCCCTCCCGGCTGAAGGTGTCTTCAAACACCGGGTTACCTGTCTGACTGCCAGCCACCGCGGAGACCCGACTGACGAGGTGTGACAAAGATACAGAACTAAGGGAAATCGCCAGGTTAGAATTCCTGCGAGTCCATCACCTGTGACGTGAATTAACCTTTGAGCTACACCTGTGCTTTGTTAATGCTATGTATTGCTAGAGTGGAGAAGGAGGCTGTGGTGGCACATGGCCGACCGACTCTTATCGCCATTGAGGAATTAATTGCTGGCTTTGTTACATAATCATTCCTTTCCTCAATCATTTATGCATATTACTTTGATACTAATGTTTAATTTTAAACTTTGTTTGTAAAAAAAAAAGGGGGGTTGATATTTTTAAAATATTTTTTATTTTGAGGAAATAATTCTAAATTCCCTCCAGAATTTATTTTACTTTTCCTCACCCATTCTACTCACCTGTAATTGCCTCTGTGGCTGTGAGTACAGTCTACCTGCAGCTTGCAGTCAGCATGACTCAGCTACATGGACCAGCCGAATACATCTTCTAAAATATTCCAGATTTGAGTCAACTTGCTGCTGCTCCACGTTACAAAAAGAGAATGATATTATTTCATTAGAATAGTTTCGAATGAATGGATGCTAATGTTGATTTTTTTTTTACAGGTCCTGGTGAATTTGAAGGGTATTAAAAATGGGACTCAGAACAATAAAGATTCTCCTCTTCCTAGTTAATGCTGTTTTTTTGGTGAGTACATTGTTTTATTGATTGTGTTAACTTGGGTGCTGGAATTCTTACACGAGTCCTAACTGAAGCCTTAAGTAGTGACAATCATGTACAAAAACAAAAAGAAATCCACCAAGAGGGAGAAGTGAGATTTTCACAGCATTCTGTACTAAACTTTTAATAGGAACACAAGCTAAAACCTAAGTAAAGTGGAGTAGGAATAGATGACAGCTGACAAAAAGAATCTATCTTTATTTTCAATGAGCTTTGCTTTGGATTATGCTAATTTTTTCTCATAAAGTGATGAGATCCGCTTCTCTTTTGGTAAGCATCTCACCAGTGATGCTAACATGTCCTCTAAGACACGAAAGAAAGTAGTTCTATCTCTATAGCAAATTATAAGTTACTCTAATTTTTTTCCTAATTAAACTTTCTTGGAGGAAAACCAGATGAGATGGAGTATTCCAAAAGTGTGTCTACCCTGTTTGTGCTGTGGGCTGACTACAAACTACATCATCCTGTTGGCTCCTAGTCAATGATGGTACCAAAGCCATTTGCAGTTTCCTAATCTTCATTTAGTTGTACACTGCAAAGAACCTGAGGAAGTGACACATGCCTAATGGGGGACTCCCAGGAAATCTGCTTGAAACATCTGTTCTATGACTAAGTTGTCAGAAAGAATAAAATTAAGACTTTTTAGGTAGAACAAATTTAGGATTTTGTTTTTAGGTCCCTCGTGAGCCTTTAATTATTTTTTTTATTTCAAACAGTCATTTAATTCTCTACAACACAACGTGGGTAAGTGAGGGAGGGTTCTTATCTGAAAACTATAAATAAATGAGTTTACTTTAAGGACTTGGATCTACACTTCTGCCTTGAATAATCTAATACTATTGCCACTAACTCTGCCATCTCTCTCTCACAACACTAATCTGTGAATAAATTTGGATTTAGATTTGAGGAAAAGTGTAAAACTAAGGGTGGCTGACTTGTGTACGCTGTAATCTATCTCAGTTTATATGCTATCTGATCTCTCCCTTCATGTATCACGAGCATCCAGCCTACAGATTCCAGCCAGCACTTTGTGCGATTTTTTGCCCCTATAAGTAATCATCGAAAACTTCAAAAACCGTTATATTTGTTTGTTTTCATCAGATCTGCAGCATCTCGCTGCTCAGCATAGGAGCATGGACAGTTGCAGATAAGATTTTTATGTCAGACATTATTGGCTCTGATCTCTATGCTGCAGCCTCCTATATGCTAATCGTATCAGGACTGGTGATATTTATCATAGCAATTATTGGCTGCATCGGAACCCAAAGAGAGAAGAAATGTTTTGTGCTTTCGGTAAGTTGGATTTGCTTTTAAAAATGGTGGGAAAATGAAAGAAATACCAATGAGTCTACAGAATCATCAGGTTTTCTTGAATAATTGTGGACCGACATTGCTGTAATTGGAGATAACTCTTGTTGAAATGATTAGTGGAGAGGAATAATTCTCATTGGTCAATAAAACCTCTCATTAAGTCCAAGAACTGGTAAATCATAATAACAAAGAAAATTTGTATAATCTTCCTAGAACTCTTTGCACGTTTCTTAAAAAGTATTTAAAAAGGAGCTTTGAGAGTTCTTACAATAAGTTAATTTGTGAGGAGTATTTGTGTATGTTTTATTTTTAAAATGTAAAATATTTTTTTAAAATTAAGCTGTTCGTTTGAAGGCAAATAAGTATGAAATTATTAAAATTGCACTGATATAACTGTGGGAAAACTAGATTATCAAGGTAAAATAAAATCTCTCATGACAGAGAAGGTTCTACAGGCATGAGAAATAACTGGTTTGTAGTGGTTACGTTGAATAAAAAGTAGAATTACATTATAGTGTGTATTTTATTCTGCTCTCTCATTTTTCAAAATCTGTCTTCTCTTTTATATAATAGGATGCTTTTTACATCGTTCCTTTCTAGTGGCTTACTCACAACCCTGACAGCCATAATTGTGGACTTATCGGTATTAAATATCTCACACACACACATGTATAACCATTTTATTAGTGTGTATTAACATAAGCCAACCTATTACAGTTGTGTAATGACTTAATTGAAGAATGGAATTTTTTTTCCTTTTTGCTGGAGAAATTAAAGCCTGGAGGCCAAAAATATTAGAACCCCTTTATGGTCCGTATTTGCTCACATTTTTAGTGACTGTGGCTGAAGGAAAAATGTTGCACAACTGAAGGAAATTAGACAAACAAAGCACAGAATCATAGATTTATGAATGATGGTGTTGTGCTAGATATTCCAAGTTTTTATCTTTTTGTTTCATTTTCAGTACTTCATCATTTTGCTGATCACCTTTATCTTCCTCATCATAGCAGCAATCATGGCTGTGGTGCTAAGAGGAGAGGTGAGTGTTAAAATAACCCTAAGAATAGGAGATAACTTATGACAAAAGCAGTTATAAATAGCAGACTATGAGAAACGCAATAAGAGATGAGAAACTCAATAGGAAATCTTAATAATGAGAATGCAGTGGGAGATAGGTCATTATGATAACTACAGTGGAAGATAACTGATTACGACAAAGGAAATGGAGATAACATTTTGCAATAGGTATAAGCTCCCTAGACGATGGGAAATGTAGATACCTAATAATTGGTCAGCTTTTTTTTTTATTATTATTTCTTAAGTATAAATTTAAGTAATTGATGTATGTATAATAAAGTGGAATAACAATCTTATATTGCCATGTGTTAGTTAAAGTGTCTACTGTACCAGGCAACTTAAAAATCAGAATAAGACATTCAAAACCTAATGACATAATCAGAAGACTACATAGCATCTGAGAACTAAATCTTTATGATGCTTGGTTATTTGTGTATAATTTATTTATTGAGCCATCCTGTTCTGTACTGCATATTTATTTTCATCTAAATTTTAGCTCGAAGAAATAATGTCTAATGCAATGGCTGAGACTCTTCAAAACCAATATGGCTACCGAATTGACACGCATGAAGAGAACAGAGTCATCACAGAATCATGGGATAAAACCCAGAAACAGGTGAACAAATCACATTATTTCTTAGCTGCAGGAACTGTTTTTACAGCACAACCTGATTCGCATATTTGAATATCCTTGTTTCTGTTTTGGCATATGCTACTGCGCTTGGTTTTATGTAGTAATTTAACTCAGATGCAGAGAGATGGGATCTAGGCAATGTTTTCTATTATAGCTAAGCTACTTTCATTATCTAAGATTGCACTCTTGTCACAGGTTTTGGATCCTTAAAAGAATTTTGTGCATATTGTGATCTGACTGATATTAACAAAAAAAAAAAAATAATAAAATGGAATAAATAGATAAATAGATCCTTTAAAATATTCTTGCCGAGCTCTCCTGTTTTCAGCATCTCTACATGATCACAGTATTAGACAGTTAATCCAAACGGCACAGTCTGCAACAAATATGGATCATTGATATCTTTGAAAAAATGTACAATGGAGCAGATTATCGGTGTTACTAGTAATTACAAAATCTCTGAATTAACATATCATTGATTTTATTAAGATAAGTTAGAATTTATCAAGTACAGTGTGATACTGTTGTGTATGAAGCAGTATGGATCCTGAAGTTGAATGGTAATTTCACATCTTTAGCCATGGATCTTTCTTCACACTTTGAGGATATTTATTGCTTTTATGTGGCTTAATTGTGTTTCCTAACCAGAGTTATGATTAAGGTTGGTTAACCCTTTTTCATCCTATTGATTTAGCACCCTCTCTATTTTTTGAGCATTTTAAAATATTTTATTCTGTATCCTTAGGTTTCCAGTTCTGGTCAAGTTTTTTGTCTGTACAAATATCTAACCTTTTTTAAACTGTAACTAACTTATGCAGTTTATCATTGAGTAGCCAAAATGGATGCACCGATACTGATGATTTAAGATATCTATCAAATATCTTGAGCTCTTTGTAGTTTCTGTAGTTTCTGTATTGTTACTTTGGTGAACTGTTCTCTTGCTGTCTGATAAGTATTCCACAAGTAATCTACTTTTGTTTTACAGCTTCAGTGTTGTGGTATTAAGAATAAGGGCTGGAATCTCTATGTCGGCACCAAATGGTATAGGGATCAGCCAGGTTAGTACAGAACCTTTTTGGTTATCTTAAGTCTGAAAATTAGTCATCTCCAAGTTAAATAAAAAAAAAAATTGTTTATTTTTTGCTCTTGAACAAATATTATTTCTCTTCATTTAAATCAAATTTTGAGGTATAAATATTTTTCAGCTATCTGAACATTTATATTAGTACTATTCATAATTTGGTTTTTAAAAAAAGTACCGATTAAAAATGATCAAATGCATGTATGAAATATTTAAATATTTTCATATGGTTTGGGGTTGGTTGGCCATTTTATGCTGCTGAACTCTTCTGATGATAGCAGAGGTCAGCAGAAATATGAAGGATGGACTGTTAGTGACCTCCCTGACAGAGCTATGGCATGGCCTGATTTACTGAAATTTCTTTTAATTTAATGATAGAGTTGAATTATTACCAAAAGTTTTTTTAATTATGGAGTAAGTCTTTTCGGTCTGTTGGCAGAGGAAGGTAGGCATTCTTTCTGCTTTTAATTTGAATAAAATTATTTCATTTTCTTGAGTTGTGATCTCTCAAAGTGAACAATGAAAACTTGATAGAAATCTGTTGGGAAGCTTAATTTTAGGAAGATGTCAGGTGGATCATGGTCTCACATGGATGCCAGTATATTTTCTTGTTCTCATCTCTTAATCTTCTTTTGTGGTAATAATAAAAATATTTATTTTTTACTGTAAACTGAAAATCATTGTTTTTTTTTTAAATTAGAATTCATGATGTAGCAAAGTGTTCACGACAATTAGTCTTATTTTTGCTTCAGGGTCTGAGATGTAATGTAGCAATTGTGTAAATTTTATGAGGATGAAACGAGATACTGATTCAGAAGAATTCTATTTCTGTTATTTAAGATTTTAGAAATATTGTACCAAATAACAAATTCCACTAATTACAAAAAAATATTCAAGCTGTAGCATCAATGTCTTTTCAGAATCTGGTCTGTCTGAAAATACCTGCCGTTTACATTGTTTTTCTTATTTCTCTGGTGTTTGTTTTTACCAACATTGGTGGAGAACTTAGACTGGAACTTGGAGCATTTTAAGTTCAAGGAAATTATGAAACTTTAAAAACTGAATTAAAGTCTGACCAAGTTCACAGAAAATGTTATTTTATATGAAATAGTTTTGTTCAGCCAGCAGATGACCCATCTGCATTTAAATAATTTACTAGGTATCAACTCAGATCTACTATACTAGACTTGGAAGCATGAATAGTGCATGTTCTAGCTTTAATTTTTATTTTTAATATCTGATACCTTAAATATGCTTTAATGCTGTGTAGATCTCTTCCTCCCTCCCCCTTCTCTCTCCCTCCCCTCTCTCTCTCTCTCTCTCTCTTCCTCCCTCTCTCTCTCCCTCTCTCTTCCTCCCTCTCTCTCCCTCCCTCTCTCTTCCTCCCTCTCTCTCTCCCTCTCTATATGTCATGGTGCAGATTGAGAATTTTAATATACATTCAGTGGGTAGAAAACTGCTTTCCCACCAATCTTTTTGTTTTTTTCCCTAACATACATAATGCTCTCATGAGGCCATAGCTATTCTACTTCATTAACTACAGGTGTTTCCAGATAGTCTGTTTCCTCCCTGGTTTATGGTATGGAATTTCTTGAGTGGGTTGGTACTAGATTAGGGGCACAGGGGTTAGAGTCAATCCAAAAATGTTAGCAACCTTTGTATGTACTAAGAATTATTGGCACTTGACCTAAATCAGTAATGTGGTACACTCTGGAATTTCTTCAGATAATATTTTACATTGCATATTTCTTCGTCCATAATCTTTAGTTTACAAACCACCTATGGAGAGAGTTCTCTGACTTTATCTTCTGTTTGTTTTTATTTTGCATATTCTTTGTTTTTAGAATTTATTTTTACTAAATCAGTGGCATTTAGCTGATTATATATATCTCTCTCAACCAACTTTAACAGATCTGTCTGCAATTTGGACAAATTTTCAAGTCTGCTCAGGGATGGGAGTCTCACCACTCCACCAGTTTATGGGAGGGCCTGTAATTATAAAATTGTGCCGATGTCAGAGGAAGCCACGTCTGTAATGAATGCTGACCAATTTGGGAGGTGGAAAACTACCTTAAACACATCAATAGGATTTCTTGGAAATCTGCAGTCGTCTTAAATCAAACGATACACGATGGATCTGACCTTGTTAAAAAAAATGGCGGGGGGGCTAGTATGGGATGGCATCTGACCAAGAACAAGGAAGAGAGAGATTGGTGCTTGGAGTCACAAGGAAAAAGATCAAAGACCAATTGTTGGAGACATCTGACTATAAGCAAAAGGACCATAGGTGATGTTGAACGAAGAGACAAGCGGCTGATGGAGTCCAACAAGAATGAGGAAGAAACCCTGATGTCAAAGAAAGAGGCGGCTAATTTTTAATGAACAAAGAAGAGTCCAGTAGGTGACAGAGGGAGGGAACCTTTTTGTTAATACTATAAATCTGAGAGTTACTGAATAAACTTGAAAGAAAACCTTTTGTCAAAGATTTTCAGACTTCAGAGGAGTCCGTGGATACTTTGTGGGTTTCTGTGACAGTTCTTTGTGGTCGGTTTTTCCAGATGTGTGTACAATTTAAACTTAAAATAATGGGAAAAAATCAGCACCTTAAAATGTCTACTCGTATGGTTGTAATTACCACTCAAGCTCCCTTAAGCATCCATCTTTCTCCTCAGCCCCCCCCAAAAGCTATCAAAAGTGACCATTTGTCTGCATTCATAAATATCCCCAATAAATGCCCACTCTCTACTTTAGGAATATTTTGGCACATGAATATTGTCCATCAAAGAATTTACTTTGCAGACAAGATGACCCTTGGTCATTGCATCTACAAATACTAAATAGATATCTGCTTGTAGCCTACTTCCAAGATCACTTTTACATTTGAAATATCTTGCCAGCAATAGATATAAATTGTTTATTGATGGTGTTTACTTGGTATGCTGATGTATCTTCCCTACCTGTGTACGTACTTTGTATCCCAATAGTGTTCACGTGAATATGGCCACTCTGATAATACCTTAAAAACCGCTCCTCGGTTTATTGCATTGCTTATCACTAGACCCACCATTTAAGTGATGTGCACATGGCGATTGTGTCGAGTTAATTTTTGTGCTGAGTTTCTTTTACTAGAACACCAATTCTTTTCTGCTCATGTTCCCGCATTCATTTGAAATTCTTATTGCATCATGTCTGTAGAAGAGGGCAAATTGCGTGATCAGATTTAAGCTGGATGCTGCAAAATCTACAATAATTAGTGAGTTAGCAAGGAAATTTGGAGGGCATAAAAAAATTTAAGAGTGGATAGAACAAGCTAATACAAGAACGCTGATTGTGGACTTGCCCAAGATGAGAAAGCAGCTACATGGGGCTGTGAAATGCTGAGATAGATCAGTGATTTTATAACTGTTTTTTTTTTTTAATGTTGTGATTGTGGAATACAAACCTCAGAAGAGCAGATAAAGCTCAAGGCACTTGACATTTATTTCCACTAGCTATAGATTTTCCATCCAAGTGCCAGATGGCTTCATACATGGATGAAGGTGCCGCCATACCATCTGAGACAGGAAATATTGATAAAACAGCTGTATGTTTCAACGTGTCCAACACAACTTTGCGCTGCTCCAGGGCTCAATCTGTTTTAATCAGTAACCAGGCACGATAAAGACAGTGATGTTTGAGCTCAGCATGATGGCAGAATGATAAAAAATGGTCCCCTCCATTTTGTGGTTTTGAAAACTAAGCAAGAACTATCTGCTTTGTTGATTTCAGCAGGGGTGTTGGCCAGAATGGCTGTGAAACATGTGGCGCCACCATGCTCGGGGAAAACTTCTTGCTTTGAAATTGTTTTGCATATACAGGACTGAAGCAGTAAAAGAGACTGAACACGCATATGCAGTTCAGTGGCATCTCAGTAGTTTCATTGATTTGAGGCAGTTGCATAATATCTGGATAGCGCGCATGTACAAAGAGCAGGCACATTAGATTAGTCAGAGCTAGACCATCTTCAGTGGGTTAGGGATGCATAGGAAGTTTTAAGAAGTCTGGAAACTCTAGTGTTTGATGGCACAGAAAACAAGCCGTAGAGCATGGATTCTGTTTCAAATGACAATGAATTGAAGTTTTCAGGGTTCATGTCACAGGATTGCAAAATGTGAAGCATGATGGAAGAAGTAACTATACATGGCATTGAAGCAGAAGAGCTACAATAACTGTGATGCAACACTACAGTGGTATCAAAAGTGTCTCAGTGAAGTTACATCCAGTGATAAAACAAAAACCAAATGCAGTTGATTTGTGTCCATTACCCTTTTATTTTCATTTTTTTCTCAGAGACAAATGTATCCAGGATAATCAACCTTTGGGATCACATGTCTGATCTTTTTCCCTTGTGTATTACTGACTTGCTTTTGTAATATTTTAGTCTTCTCTTTTATTTCATTCATTGATTACAAGTAGATCTACTGTCTGTCATATATGCCAGACAGTCTGATGATCAGAAGGCTTCAGCAGATGTTTACCCTTTTTTGGCCTCAATAATTGCCAAACTCAAGATGAGCACCATTAAGTGTCGTTACAGCATTTATAATTAATACAGTATTTGTTTTTGTTTGTTATTGTGTCTTGTCAGAGCATGAGAAGAAGTATGTGCCAAAGTCTTGCTGTGTGTGGCTGGAAGAATTGAATCGGTATAAAAAGTTAAAACAGTGTCAGAACTGGCAATTTGGGCCCCCAAACATAAATGAAGGAGCAAAAAATGATGCACTTTATTATGAGGTAGGTCAAGACAATTTAATATCAGCTCTAGGGTGTCTGTGCATGTGGGTGTGTTAATGGAGATTGGCTGTGCAGAATTGAGGAGCCAGCCAGAGTTTATGGCAACTATAATACCTATAACAAAATGTCTATAGATGCAGCCTCCAAATGTATTCACACTATTGACGACTGGTGACTTATTTCATAAATATTTAAGAATTATTCATTAATTTCCAAATAACAAACTTTGTAGTCAGATTATAATGTTTACTTGTATTCATTATATATAAAAATGCGTGGAACAATTATATAGCTATGTATTATACACTAATGTGATTCTCTTTCAGGGCTGCTATGATGTTGGTCTGAAGCTCGTTATGGAACAAGCTAATATCCTTGTTGCTATAGGATTTGCATTCTCTATGCTATTGGTAAGTTCTGACTGACTACAGCTGCCCTCTGCTTGAAATGAGGAATTTACCCAATTATAGTTCCTATTATTTTTTGTTAATTTAATTTCTTCTAGCGAGGTCCAGAAACTTGACACGTGTATCACTAGTGTGTGTGTGTGGGGGGGGGGGGGAATTGACTAGCAGAGTTATGGTGCAAATGAAAGGCTCCCTTCCAAGAGAAATGCTAATGAATAGGATATTTAAACTGATTCATGTCATTACTGTTAAACTCTGTTAATTTATATAATGAATCTTGAATTTCATTGGTTTCATTGTTTGTTTTGTGGGATTTCTTTCCAGAATTTTATTAACTTTGTTAGCTTATATACTTCCAATCCCTTCTCTTTTGTACAAAACAAACTGAAGTTTGGCTTCATTTTAGTAGACTAAAAATCACAAAATCTAAACAGATTTTTCTGCCATTAAAGGGTTAGGTAGATATGCCCATTTAATTTAGGAACTACTTCAATATTATAGAAAACCTTTTTCCTTTTTTTTTAAAATTCTGTTTAGTCAATCTGTAATTTTCCCATAATTCACCAACCCTATGCTCTTATTTACATTTCTATAAGTAACATTATTTTATCTCTCTCTCTCTTTCATTTCTATTAGAACCTTTAGCTTCAGAGACAAAGGCTATCCACATGTTTATTAATTTTTCAAAGGTGGGGGGACTTACTAACTCTTCCAGTCTCTGATGATCAAGCAGGGAGCATGGTTACTGATATATAACAAAATATTATGTAATTATTTGAGTCCTTTCCCATGAATGCTATCTGTTTTTTGACAGATATCAGGACTTGTGTTGTCACTTTGCATGTATTGCATCCTCCAAAGACGACCAGATGAAGAGAGATGCAGCAAACCTATTTAGCACCTGAATATGAGTGCGGTCATGGGACTAGAGAAAAGGCAGCAGTTTTAAAAGGATATTTTTTTACACATTAAAATCACCATCTGTCAAGCTGAAGAGCACTAGAAGAAATTCGTTTCAGGTTAAGAGTTCTGTGATAATGCAACAAAATCTGTCGTTTGTTTTCTCTCCATATTTACACACAAGACCATAACATGGCTAAACCTGTATTGAATATTAGAGCATTTGAATTTACGCATTTCTTCATGATTTTGGTTTTATGTTTTGTATTTGCATACTGTTTTCTTTCCTCGTCACCAATAAACCTGAACATTTTCTGAGATTTTGTAACATTTTTTTTTAAAAAAATAACTGCGTGTAGCTGTAAGTACAGAGTTATATTTTCCAATTAAATACTCTGCAGACTACTGAAATAAAGATTCCACAATTCCTTCTGTGTCACCCCTTTTTCATTTTTAGATTTTATGAAAATTTTGCCCTAATGGCCATAAAAGATGCACTATATGAACAACCTGTTTAGAAAGCTCACCTATGTTAATGTACAGGATTGTTTTTGTGTCACAGAATTATGAAGGGAAATAACTGTTCCAGAACCCCAGGGAGACAACCTAATTCGGTTGATTTGACATTTGAACCTGAATTCCAAGGAATGAATTTTTATAGTTTAATTTATATCCATATAATTTATTTAGATATTGTTTTTTTTGTGTGTGTTGGGGAAGAGGGTCTAAAGCTTTACAAACATTGTATTATGTTGTTACTCTAAGATCATTGCAAACTTGGTCTACTGTCCCTGCATTCTTTAAATTCTCCTAAGAAAGACAGATTAAACTTTCCAAGTGTTTGTTTCACTTAACTGTCTAGTACTTATTGTGTATTCTGAGAGAGACATTCATTTATGCATTTTGTTTCATGTTCTGAGAACTCTAAATTGCCTGATACTTTGTCTTTAATGTTAAAAAGATCACCAGATGCTATAGTTTCAACAATCTATTTATGCTAGCATAAATAATCTGTATTATTTATTGTTAAGTGGAATAAAACATTACATGGATGGAATGACAAGTTTTTAAAAATGGCTATTGAAAATTCTTTTACTACCAAAAACAAAAAAAAATTCTATTACTATTATTATTATTATTATATAGTGGCATGAATTCACACAGAAAACTTGGTTCTCTATGCTGATCAAAGACATGAAGAGAAAAGCTTAACAAGATCATCCTATTTTTCTGTATCTGTTAAACTAAGTCAGTGCATAGCTGATGTCACCGCCTGGTTGGATTTACTAGTTCATGTCCCTTCTGACTAATTTTGCCTTTGGTAAAGATCCTGCTCAATACATGTGTAGTGCGCGGTCTAATTATCACCACCATTTTCTGTATATAAACTAAGATCTACAATAATGTGAATGTGGCAAGTGTTGCCAACATGATGGTTACACTCAAAACATTCCTAACATATGCTTAACTGTTATTGTTTATTTTCTCACCATCTTATTAAAATAAGGTTGCTGACTGGTAGATTCAAATACAAACAAATTTAGGTTTTTATTGCGTACTATGTTTATTAAATAGACAACAACAAACTATTTTGTAAAAATTTTTTAAAAAAATGTGCACACACTTGTGGACTTTGTTTTGCCACCAGATAAATTGGGTTTAATACTGAATTTCACTGTATGGCCGGCATAAAGATTTTTTTTTCCCCACTTAAAAATTTTCTTTCATTTTATCTGAAATAAAAAGAAATATTCAAAGAAACAATATCTTAGCATTATTGTTAATCATTTCCTCAAAGCTCTTTAGATGTTTTCAAATAACGCTATCAGTGATTCTCTACCAACAGTGCGAAGTGGACCAGATGGGTTCTTTCCTCATCTTGTTTGTCTATAGATAATGACAACCTGTGCGGAAAGGACACCTTGCAAACTGATCTACCCTGGTTCATATACCATTCTAACGATCTGTTTAGTCTGTACCAAAAAGTGTTATTTAAATGGAGGTTTTTCTCTATTACATCACATACTTTCTTTGCCATAACAATTTAGTAAGAAGAAAGACAAGTAGAAGAGAGAATGTAATGACTCACAACATTGAATACTGATAGATTGGAGATCATAGAAAAAGTGACATTTCAAGAATAGAAAGAAGTTTCTCTTGGATGTGGCATAAGCATTTTGGTTATTTATTTAAATTCTCTTAAGTTTAGATTTACATAATTCCATCTTTTGTCTGTTTTTAATATTTCAGTCATAAATATAAGAGCCTCTACATGGTTTTAAAATCTCCCTTGAATTCTATCTTATTGCACCTGAATGAAATTTATTTCTTAGTCCCTGGAGAGGGGTACAGGTAAACAGCAAGAATATACAATAATTAATTAATTCATTAATATTTTTTAAGTGAAGATTAGAGAATTGTACAGAAACCATAAAAAGTGTTTGTTATAATGCCAGGAAAGGTGACATTGCACTGACTTGTAAGAACAGCCAAGTTATGATACATACAAAAAACACAGCACTTTGTTGGGTATTAGAAAACAAACAAACAAAGAATTCCCAAGGGGTTGGGGGGGAGACATTGATAAAACAGTTTATGGAACCCATACTAAGTAATTATGATGTCCAAAATTAGTAATGAATTCTTCAGATTTTCTACTTCATTGTTTAAGAATATCGCATACAAATTGATCCCTTAGATTAAGCAATGCATATTTTTAATATACAAAACAATTATTCGTGGATTAAGTCTGCCCTGTCGATATTTTGTTTTTCGGGTTTTTTAATACAACATGGAGATTTAGATAAAGCTCAGCTGTACATCAGCAGAAGACGTCTCTTCAGAGCATCATTGGTAGATGATTAGGGCACAGTCGAACTTAGGAAGCCTTTTCTTTTACTGGCTGTCCTGGTGGTGCTGGAATTCACAGAAATGCTATAACAACAACGATGTTTGAAGAGAAATTCGGTGACTATCAACTGTAAGACAATTCCAGTGTCTAAGCCAGATGATATTGCACCTCTTCAACTGGGTAAAAGTGATGAACAACAAATAACCAATAATGGACTTTAGTCAGAAGTGGTCTGGTTTAAAAAGTCTAACCCACCATTCATTAAAGTACCTGTTGCCTATCGAGTCTATACAGTTGGTTTATTTCCTATGGACAGTGTGTCTGCAGCTCATCCTTCCTTCCTTTATCAGAAAAAATTAAAGTGATGTCTAACCAGGTCACCCGGCTTCTGAGGGTGTTAAATTGCCTGAAGTCTGGCGAACTTCTGGATGAGTTCATAATGACAACAATTATGCTGGGATATCCACTCACTCATATAGTGTTCCTGTAGCCGAAGATCGATGATGATGATGAAGGAGATCACTGAAACTCAATCAATAATGCAGAAATCCTTGGCATGTCAAGGTGATCCTGCCTCGCCTTAACTCGTGGACAATTCCACTATTCAAGGACTGAAATACTCCCGCATCTAAAGAGCATCTTCACTTGTGTACCTGTCGAATCCTGGCCGGGCTCGGGTTCACTGCCCCGCGCCTACACTGTAGAGCCATCCTGCTGTTCGTGGAGTTCATGGATGCGCTGCCAGGCGCCGATTTCGGAAGAGCTTTGAGATCTCCTCCCTCACCCGGTCGTTGACGATCCCGTACACGATCGGATTGCTGGCGTTTCCCACGAAGAACAGGTACCTGAGGATGAGGCTGTTCGTGATGCCGAAGATGTCCAGCCAGAAAGGAACCCAGGCCACTATGTAGATTATCGTGCAGAGGAAGAGCATCTTCGCCGTCCTGTTGTGCTGCATGCTCTTGTCGCTGAACCGCCCCACGGGTTTCCCGGACACGGGGTTCTGCAGGTAGGTCCACTGGGGCCGCTTCTTGGTCAGGGTGTCGATGTCCTCGGCCGAAGCGGTCAGTTTCAGCGCGGCGCAGGGGTCCGCCGCGCCCCGCCCCTTGCCGTCGGGGACGCACCGGTACGATCGGCTCGGGCTGATGCCGAGCGGGTTGCTCAGCTTCTTCCGCAGCTTGGCCTTTTTCCAGAGCGTGGCGTAGATGAGGCTGTAGAGCAGGATGATGGCGAGGCAGGCGAGGCAGTAGGAGAGGCTGAGCAGCGCCTGGTAGGCCCGCGTGGCCGCCTCCCCGAGGAACGACATGGTGAAGTGGCAGAAGGGCGCCGCCGTGCAGTTCCCCCCCCGGACCTCGAGGTCCCCCGGCACCGCGGCGAAGATGAACACGGACGGCACGGCCAGCATCACGCTGATGACCACGATCACGATCATGCCCTTGTTCACCTGCGACAGCGTCAGGCGCCGCGTGGGGCGCCGCACAGCCACGCACCGCTCGAACGCTATGGCGACCAGGGATGCGTTGGACGCCAGGATGCAGAAGTGGCGCACCACCTCGAAGCTCCGGCAGATGACGTCGACGTCGACCGCGTGCAGCTCGTACACGATGGTGTAGGGCATGACGAACACGCACACGCACGTGTCGAGGAGGGAGAGGACCCTGATGAAGGTGCTGCTCGTCTTCCGGTCGTGCTTCTTCAGGTAGACGGCCAGGATGAGTAAGTTCCCCACGGTGCCGACGGTGGCGTACAGCGCGACGATCGTAGCCAGCGCGTACTGCTCAGCATCCCAGCTGAGGGAGAGAGAGGCGTTGCACATGACAGCAGCAGCCCAGAGTCCACTGGCGTTCGCGCTCCCCGGCCTCCCTGTTTATACCTGGCGCTGGTTGCTATGGACTCTGTCTCCCGCTCATTAAGCTAACTTCCCTGAAGTAGCTGCACTAACAAGCTGCTTTTCTCTCCAATTACCTACAACTACTTCCGCACTTACAAATCTAATTAATTGTGGGCAGCAAAAAAGTACAAAGTTTTCTTTTTTGATCCAAACGAGAGCCTACATCAGCAACCTGTGAACACGTCACTGGATCTACTCTCAGCTGGTCTTCCATTCGAAAACTTCTTTAAACGCATTTTAAAAAAGGCCTACAACTGGAGAACATGTCCACCGAGCGACCCTTTGTCAGCCTATTTGCGGTTAATATCTCTGCTCTACCCCTCAGAATTATTTTGAATTTGGCTCAATGAAGCCAGCAATTAACTTCCATGAGTTCGAACTAATCATCAAGGAATTAACTCTTTGATTTCTGCATCAAGAACTATTAACATTATCATTATTATGTTGGAATAGTTACAATTTAGGAAATAATTATAGGTCCCGTTTGATAATTTGTAACCATGACAGTTTTTTTTACAATTTTCTTTACAGGTCAGCATTTAATATTTTTCTAACAAAAATATTTTGTTTGCATCGATTTATTTTAACCATTTTTGGAATTAATGTAAGAAAACCATTTTTGGAATTATTGTAAGAAAACCATTTTTGGAATCATTTTAAGAAAACCATTTTTGGAATCATTTTAAGAAAACCATCTTTACAGAAGTTTTTACACAATAAATAGCAAAGCCTTTTTCTGAATAGATAAATCTGTTTTACCGGTGAAAAGATTCCTTAATTTAGAAACGGGCAGTTCGTTTCTTTCTTTTTACCGTTTCTAGTTTTATGCGTTATTCTGCGAAAGCAAACAGAGTGTATGCCTGTGCTAATCGGTCAGTCGTCTGCTTTGTAGCTCTGGGAAGCGTTTTTCGTACGATTAATCTCAGCATCTGTTGAGGAAAAAGGGAGAAAAAAAAGGTTTTAAAATATAAATGGTATCGAGGTATTCTCGCTTAATTCCTGCCATTATTTTACGGATTAAGTTTCGTATGAAACTATCATCAAATTATGTATAACCCGCGCGCCTCTATCTGGTTTCCTGTATAAGATCAGCGCGTTAAACATGGGAGAAATTAAGATGGTATTGTATGTTCTTCGGTGTATAAAATTTGTTTTTAGTAATTTTACTTAGTTTAAATAGTTTAAATTAGTATTTATAAGATGGCATAAAAGCATCCCCTTAAGAAGAGAAATGGCTATAGTGCAGTTCCAACATTTATCTATGGCTTCGAGAACGAAGAAAAATTTGTTGTAAAAGTGTAAAAACAATAGATTTCGGTTCTCTTAAAAACTTTTCCAAATTTTTATGTATATTAATTAAAGTTTTCAAAAGGTTATCTTTCTTTTGACGTTTCGGGCTTGCACCGAAGATATTCCCTACATTTAAGGGGAAAAGTTGCAGTTATATAGCGGGACAGAATTTTCTTCATCAACATTCTCTCGTCTATCACTTATAAGATGTGAAGGAGTGTGGATCGCATAATGACTTCAACCATCACGTGATCAGCTGAGTCAGAGGGGCAATAGCTTGTTGTGGGCCGCGTACGACATTTTATACCGGCTGCCCCTCAAAACGCGTCTAGGTGGTTGTTTCTAACAAGTTAACAAACTAATTACTGCAGAATTCAAGTGTGAAGCTGCTGAATTTGAATTTACGACTGCGAGATAACATAATGAGTTAGTAAGTTCTTGACAAAGAACGAACCTTCAGAACGGTTTCTACATATCTTCTTGTTATTATAAACGAGATAAATCTGTAAAACCGGATACGACAAATATTAGGTCGGTACAAAAGTTTTGTCGGTTTTTTATATTATGTTAATTTTGGGTTCTTTTTTGAATGCTTATGAAGGTGTATGTAGGTGAGTTATATATCGTTTTCTAGCGTGTGCTTTGGCAGACATTATGCAAAAAAACTACCTTTTTAAAAATCATAAGATGGATATTTGTTTCAGGGATCTGAGTGAAGCAGGGATAGAAAAGTTTTTTTTGTGCCATTTTGTTGTTCTTCACGAGTTCAAACCAGGCCAAATTAAGTGACCACGGGGCGAGGACAGAGCAAATGAGCGGACAGTACAATGATGGTTTGCAAGGTTTCGATCGGGAGATGAGAGCCTCGAAGAGGTGGAACGTAGCAGACATCCTTCCAGCTGTGATGACGACCATCTGAAAGCCTCAGTTGAAGCCGATCCAAGAAAAACAGTACGAGAAATTGCTGGAGAGTTTGACGTAAGCACCGGAACTGTTTCCCGGCATCTTGACGCAATCGGCCAGGTGAAGAAGCTGGACAGGTGGGTGCCTGACGATTTGAATGAACAACAACAAAATCGTTGAAAGGCAATCTGCTCTTCTCTTGTAATAAGAAACAAAAATGACCAATTTCTTGACCAAATCATTACGTGTGATGAAAAATTGATGCTTTACGACAGTCGCAAACGATTAGCACAGTGGCTTGACAAAGAATAAGGTGCCTAACCACATTCTAAAACCCAGCTTCCACCCAAACGAGGTCATGGTCACTGTCTGGTGCCATCTACTATAACTTCTCGCAACCTGGCGAAACCATCACAGCTGAAAGATACTGTCGTGAATTAAACTTTGTTCATCAGAAACTCTCCCAACGACAGGTGACACTGATGAATTAAGAGGCCCAATCCTGCTTCACCACAATGCTCATCCTCATGTTGCAAAAGTGACTCTTCAGAAACTGAACATGATGAGGAACGAAGTTCTCCTTCACCCAGCCTATTCACCAGACCTTTCTCCCACAGACTACCACCTCAACAGCTTCCTCCTTATGAAATCCATCTCCAACCGAGCAGCAATTGAAACTGCCTTCCAACAGTTTATCGACTCCAGAAATCCAGATCTTTTTCAAAATGGTATAAATGCCCTTGTAACTCGTTGTCAGAAGTCTACTGATTGTAATGGAACTAACTTTGATTAATAAACTCCACGTTCAGCAGCGACATGAGGTCTCATTGTTTGCGGTGAAAAACCAACAAAACATTTGTAACAACCTAACAGACGAGCGTACTTGTGAGTGTATTATAAACCTTTGGTGTGAAATAATTGCATTAAATAGACACTGAGAAATGTTCACTCATAAATAAACCGAAATTATCCCAAGAAAGGTGAAAACATTTCGGTTTTCTCCAAAGTGGTGAGAAACGAATTCTGTCTCTGTGATTAATCGCAGATTTATTTCACCACTGGCAACAACAGACATTCCCTAAATAGCTGTATGGATGTTCCAAAAGTCGGAGAAATTCCTACATATCATGTAACCATGGGCTACAGAAAAACCAGTTAATCAAACACCCGGAGAATTTAAGGCTGGGCTGTTGTGACAGATGATAAGGGAAGGAAAATGTTAGAGTTTATCGGGATCACTAAATTCTTAGACTGACTGACTAAAGTCGTGTTGATAATAGTGTGTGTCTATTGTAAAGTGAAAGTGGACCCAAACATCCGCATAGCATTCGTCTTGTGACCGAATTAAAGGAAATGGATACTTTGGTGATTTGACAAATTTTTGAGCAGCACCCGAGGTGAGTGAGTGGTTGACATCTGGCCCCTCAGCATCGGTGATCTTGACGACTCACTTATCATAATTAACACGTCACCAGATAAACGAGTCTGCACGAACATGGCGGCTCGGTGGTCATTCGCCATTACTGTACCATCTTTCTGATTCACTCCTTAACAGCTTTAGTTATTCCTTTAACCCTGACCTTCAGAACATCACTTTACACCCCTAAACTTACGTAAAAATCTCGTTTAAATACGTTCTCATTCTGAGAGGAAAGAAATAAACTCCGAAAGAACATTAAGCAGCTTTGTTCCACTTTAGAAGACAAAAGACTTTCTGGTTACTTTGCTCTGAATCTCGCCTGCCGCTGGAGCTGGATTCGAACCCTGTCGACCACCAACTTTTCCGCCACAGATTTAGCTGCGGATTAACCAGTTTAAACCACAGATTTAGCTGCGGATTAACCAGTTTAAATACGGAAATACATCTAAGAAAAACATTAAAGGGAACAATACCTAGATAAATAACACTGTTCTAATTTGTATACTAACTGGTTGCTTTTTAGTAAATTACTTATTATTACAAATTATTAAATAAAACAGTAATCAGGGACTGACTCAATTGAAGAAATCCCTTCCAGTCAATTTACAAATAGTTAATTTATCATCTAAAAGGTTTACGATATTCAGATAACAGAAACAAAGTTACTACGAGTTATTAAGAAATTGTTTGGTGTTTTCAGAATTCGCACATAATTTAAAATTCTCTCACATTTTATAAATTCCTAAATGTTTTTCTCTACAACTCGATTAGTCTGGGAGTCATCGGCGATCGGTTTTGATCCATCGGTTTATATAGAAAAACGACTTTGAGAAGATCTCGCAGTTTAGTTATAATTCCATCTAAATTTTAGATCTAAATGGAATTTGGTAATGCAAATACTCGCGCTATCCAAAACTTTATACAACAACCAAAAGTTGAGTTTAACTGGATTCGGAAGAAAAAAACGTATTAATGCATCTTTAAATCGTTGAATAATAAATATATTGAAATCAAATCTGAAAATGATCAGAATGAAAGTGAGCAATAAATAACAAGTATATAAAATAAAAAGGAAATAAATCGAAAATTATTTCATTAAACATCTATCAAATAAATAATTTTTAGATCTTCATACATTTAGTTTGATTGTTTTTTTTCTTCAAGAATATTATATTTCAAAATAGGTTTGTTAACCAACCGGTCCGAATCTACATTTCAAGTCCAAATAAAATATATTAAGTTAAATTAAACAAACAAGCAAATCTCATCTCTTGGCAAATAAACATCTTAACAAAAAATACCCTTATCGAGTACATTAACGA